>BSBN01000193.1:36960000-37322583 GCA_027924645.1 Cunninghamia lanceolata | reverse complement strand
ATTGAGAGGTAGAGGGATGATAGAGATATGGAGATAGAGGTTTAGAGTTGATTGGGTTTAGAGTTTAGGGGTTTGGGGTTTAGGGTTGCTCGGATTCGAAGATAGCTAGATAGAGAGACAAAGAGGAGACATACTAGGAGAGACAGGGAGATAGAGAGTGAGAAAGATGTCTAGAGAAATAGGAAGAAGGATTGAGAGGTAGAGGGATGATAGAGATAGGGAGATAAGGGAGAGATAGGGAGATAAGGGAGGGATAGGGAGATAGGGGTTTAGGGTTGCTCGGGTTTAAGGTTTAGGGGTTAAGGTTTAGGGGCATTTTTTAGGGTTTAGGTTTATGGTTTAGGGGTTAAGGTTTAGAGGTTTAGGGTTTAGTGTTTAGAGAGAGAAGATCAATATGGAGATATAGAGAGTGAGGGACATGGCCAAAGACATAGGGAGAGATATTGAGAGGTAGAGGAATGATAGAGATAGGGAGATAGGGAAATAGGGAGATAGAGGTTTAGGGTTGCTTGGGTTTAGTGTTCAGGGTTTAGGGGTTTGTAGCTTAGGATTTAGGGGTTTAGGGTTTCTTAGGTTTAGGGTTTATGGGTTAGGGGTTAGGGGCATTATTTAGGGTATATGGTTTAGGGGTTAGGGTTTAGGGGCATTATTTAGGGTATATGGTTTAGGGGTTAGGGACATTATTTCAGGGTTTACAGATCTTCAAGGATCTAGATAGTGTGGCTATACACATTGCTACACATGTTGGTGGCTAGTTAGACACATGGAACATCAACAACCACATGTTATGCTTCTATACATGTGTGCCACCTAATGACATTTGTACTACAAAACATGATCATATAATTGGCACTGTATGCCTCTGACACATGGTGATGTCCACGTACGCCACATGCCACAATGATCTAGTTGGCACCATACAAGTTTGAGTACATTTGTTCTCATCCCATCCATATAAGAAATTCACCATACATGTTGGATACTTGTCGACATCTACATGGAGCATAACTGATGGTATTCTTGAACAAATGCCTACTTTGTACATTTTGTAGAGTAAAAGAGGTATAACAAATTTTCATCTTACCTCTCTATATATTTCCTTTGTTCATTTTGAATAGAAGTGACATATATGTTAGAACCTTCTATATTTGAATGTGTTTTGTTTTACATATCTATTTTCCTTTATGTATTCTATGATCTTATTACATTAATAGATAATATAGGATTGTCCCTCAGTTCACCTTGGGAATTAGATTAAATAACATCTGAAGTTGACTGTAAATTAACAACATGGCGAGCATTTTGTTGATTTTCTTGCTTATTTTCACCCTTTTGAAAACTAAATTTTCCTATTGAAATTTTGAAGGATGAGATCCATATTTAAGTGCATTAGACTTAAAAAGATTCAATTCAATGTTTCTTACATTTGCACACAAATCCATGGAGTAATAATAGTCGTTTAGGTACATTGTCTCAGCTTGGATAGTAGGTAATAAGCCCTTAACAAATATTCTTTGCAATTCATCAATAGGAATTTGATAGTGTATCTTTGTTGACAAAGTTTGAAATCCAATAACATAATCATGATTGCACTCATTTGATCCTTGTTTGATGCTCTCTTATTCCTTCAATCTATCTTAGTGAAGGAAAATAAATACATGGGCAACCCATAGAGAAATTTGTCATCAATTTTGTTCCTCAAAATTGTCTCATGATATGGTGAAGGAAAAAATTACCAAAGATAAATTGTGATCATTATTCATCGACCCAAAAACTAATGCACTGTTAGAAATGTAGACACCTAAATCTTACCATGGCCTAACATCACACCAAATCTATCCCACATCTCTTGTTACAATGTTAATTAAATAAATCATATTTATTTAATTAACCACTTTGATCATTCGTCCTAATATCAGTTTATTAAGTCACGCTATTCAATTAATAAATCTAACCATTCTTCTGACATTAATTAAATAAATTATGATAATTTATTTAATTGATCAACTAATCCAATTAACCCTTCCTCTAAAGTCTCATCCTTAATTAAATAAATCTATATTTATTTAATTAAATCAATCATCCCCAACATTCCCCCACAATTAAATAAATACATAATATTTATTTAATTTATCCTAAAATCCTCCTCAATCATTAGTTGATTAAATAACCTAGTTTAATCAACTAACTAATAAACTCCCTGAATTTGCTTGATCCTATTCGGTTTGATGCTCTCCTTTTCCTTCAATCTATCTTGGAACCTATACTTGTGCTAAAATGCTCTAACATCTAGTATCTGGAATATATATCATGGCCATTATGAAACAATATTGACTATTTTTTACTATATGAGTGTTTTTGTTAATTACCGCTGTCCCGCAGGTTAATTGAATATCTTTTGCGGTTATGCGGGAACAAGAGGAATGAATTATGGCACATACTGCATTCCTGCAAAGCATAAAAGAATAGGTTACGACTTGGTGGTAGGAAGCAGTTGATATGAAGAAGCTACCACTACCCTGTGGACGGTTAATTTCACGCTTGCAACTTGGCAGTGTTCGGGTGTAGATAGTCTCTTCCTGCAGTCCCGTGGAGGTTTGAAAAGTAATTGGTGGCATTGTGGTAATAACATCAGGAGGTATCACTTACCACTTTTGTAAGGAAAGCAGAAGTGTGGAATACATCTTCCCTAATGTCAATTCAAAGGGGATAATGTAGACAGGTAATGTTTAATTCAAATATTAAGATGAGCATACCAGAAAAATAGAATAAACATACAAGATAACAGAGATCAACACCAAATGTACATGGGAAAACCCTTTTGGGTAAAAAACCCACCACCACAAGAGAGACAGTCTTTATTACAGTAAACTTAAAAGTTACAACAAAGATACCAGTCTTCTTGCACAGGTATCGATTCTATGAATCATACATACAGTTCACTTACAATTACAAAATGAACAATATGATCGAATCTCATCATCAATCACAGATAGCTTTTCCAAGTCTGTATTTTACCATAGTTTTTAGAGCAAAACCATTTGAACTTCTGCCCTAACTGCTCGTTCCAACTGACCCAGTGTCGCTGCCTTCCAACCATCACAACTGTTCACATTCAAGTGAGATCTTTAGTCCCACATTCACCAGTTCACCTTAGACATCCAAGTTTAAATACTCGAACATATTGTATGACTATGGTTGGCAATTTTGTTGCCGACGATGCCAGTTAAACCATCATCGTATAGCCTTAACCATCGATGACAACTCCACCATTCACAGTGATGAGTCCTTGTCCCACCGATGCTTACACCTTTAACCTTCATCGGAGTGACCTCTGCCATCGGTCCAAAGACTTTACACTGCGCTGATGAATATCTTCTTACCGAACATCGAGATGACAAGCTCATTGGTAAGAACCATTACCACTGAGGTGATAAAGCTACTCACCCCGATGGTCTTCCATCAAAGTGACTCACGCCGACCACACCATCGTCGAGACATAGATCATCAGCAATACCACTTCCATCTGTGCTGATACAGGAAGTCTTCTCGATGGCCACTACCATCGATGTAACACATGTCATCGGTAAGCCCAAACATGGGTACGCTGATAGTGTTCTGTCAACCCGGTGAATGAATAACATGTGAATAATATGAACAAAACCAATGATTAACAAATGAGGTTCCAAGCAGTAATTTTAGACACTAGGTCTCTTCAATCTCCACTTGTCGAAGAGATTACTGCTACCTCTTAATCCACATATGATTACTGAGAATTATGCACTCGAAGACCCATTTCATCTGAACAACATTTGAACAAGGCATCTGCAACATTATCCAAAGTATCAACCTTTTCCAGCTTTACCTTTTTGTCTTCCACCATATCACGAACAGGTGATATTGGACATCAATATGTTTTGTCCTAGCATGAAAAGTAGGATTTTTCGCCAAACAAATAGCACTTTGACTGTCACAATGAATTTGTATCTACCCTGCATCAAAACCGACATTAGA
The DNA here is from genome assembly GCA_027924645.1 of Cunninghamia lanceolata. Classification (NCBI taxonomy): domain Eukaryota; kingdom Viridiplantae; phylum Streptophyta; class Pinopsida; order Cupressales; family Cupressaceae; genus Cunninghamia; species Cunninghamia lanceolata. The sequence goes on along the minus strand of BSBN01000193.1, from coordinate 37,318,569 downwards.
ACACAACCTCTTCAACCAAACGACTTCTTGGCATGCACGAGTAGCTACCATGTACTCTTCCTCTGTTGTGGACAAAGCAACTACAACCTGCCACTTGCTCATCCAACTGATAGCACCACCATTTAACGTGAATACATATCCACTGGTGGATCTTCTACTATCAATGTCCCCTGCCTAATCAGAATCAACATATCCTTGAATGCTGATAGATTTCTGAGATCCAACTGAGTTTCCATGATAGCAAATAGCATAGTCAGAAGTTCCCTTCAAATACCTCAAAACTCTCTTCACAACATCCCAATGTGTTTTGCCTAGATTTGCCATAAACCGGCTCAAAACTCCCACTGCTTGGACAATGTCTGGTCTGGTACAGACCATTGTGTACATTAAACTGCCAACAACACTTGCATAAGGCACTTTTTTCATGTCATCAATTTCATTCAAAGATTCTGGACAATCTTCAATAGATAGTTTCATTCCCTGCAAAACTGGAACAACTAACTATTTGCAATCAGACATATTAAATTTATCAAGAACATGGTAATATACTTGCTCTGGCTGAGCCAAAGCTTTCTCTTTGATCTGTCCCTTTTGATTTCCATTCCTAGAATGTACTTCATTGCCCCCAGATTCTTCATTTCAAATTTCAAGGACAATTAAGATTTTAAATCTGAGATCATTCCCTTACCATTGCCAATGAATAACATGTCATCCACATACAGTGCAATTATAAGAATTTGATCACCATCAGTTTTATAATAGACACAATGATTAGATTTAGATCTCACATATCCCAAAGATAAAACATACATATCGAATTTCTAATACCACATTCTGGGAGATTGCTTCAAGCCATAAAGAGACTTTTTAAGTTTACATACTAGATGTTCTTTACCTTTTTCTACAAAATGCTCTGGCTGGGACATATAAATTTCTTCTTCAAGGTCCCCATGAAGAAATGTTGTCATCACATCCATCTGCTCAATTTCAAAGTCATACGTTGTTGCAAGTGACAACAGAAATCTAATGGATGTTAGCTTAGCTACAGAAGAAAATATTTCTCCATAATCTATACCTTCCTTTTGGGAGTACCCCTTAGCAACCAGTCTTGCCTTGTACTTGTCAATACTACCATCTGGACCATATTTCTTTTTAAATACCCACTTACAGCCCATAGGTTTTCTACCTTTAGGCAAGGGCACCAGATCCCAGATTCCATTTTTCTCCAATGATGACATTTTGTTATCCATGGCTTCCAACCAAGAATCTGAATCAGGTAAACTAATAGATTCTTTCATAGTCCTAGGTTCATCAGTATCAGTAAGCAAAGCATAGGCACAACTTGAATCAAGTACTGAAAATCCATACCTATTTGGTTGTCTTCTTTCACGTGTAGACTACCTCAAAGGTTGAGGTGTAGGTTCAAGTTCTTGCTCTGGATCTGCATCTTTGGAGCTACTCGAACTCACATCTGAATCATCTACACTTGGTGCTTGTTGTTCCTCTTTTATAGGGGTCAGAGGAATATTAACAACATTCCTTTCTTTCTTCTTTTTTGTCTTCTCTGGCTAAGAATCAATAACCTCAGGTTTTAGCTCTCTAGAAATAACATTCTTTCTGTAAATTACTTTTTCAGTTTTAGGATCCAAAGCTTGTACCCTTTAACACCGACTCCATAGCCAATAAAGATACATTTGACTACCTTGTAAGCCAGCTTAGATCTTTTTACCTTAGGAATATGAGCATATGCCTCACAGCCAAAGACACAAAGATGTCTTAGAGAGGGCTTCTTTCCAGACCATACTTCCATAGGCATCTTATCAACCAATGCCGAAGTAGGAGAACGATTTAGCAAGTAACAAGCTATAGCAACTGCCTCAGCCCAGAACCTTTGTTCAAGACTAGCATAACTCAACATACTTCTTGCTTTCTCCATCAATGATCGATTTAACCTTTCACCAACTACATTTTGTTGTGGAGTATAAGGTGTAGTCTTATGCCTTTTAATTCTATGGTCTACACAATACTTATCAAAATCTGCATTGCAATATTCACCACCGTTATCTGTTCTCAAGCATTTTATTTTTCTACCAGTCTGATTTTCCACAAGATTTTTAAAATCTTTAAACTGACTGAACACTTCTGATTTACTTTTCAAAAAATATATAAATGCCCTCTTTGAATAATCATCAATAAACGATACGTAGTATCTTGACTTAGACAAAGAAGGAACATCAACTGGACCAAAAAGATTAGAATGTACATAGTCCAGAACACCAGAAGATTTATGAGAACTAGAGTAAAAGGAAACACGGTTCTATTTTCCATATATGCAATGTTCACAGAAATCAAACTCCAGATTACAATCAATTAGCCCATCTACCAGGTTTTTGTTTTTCAAAGTTTTTAAACCTTTTTCACCTATGTGACCAAGTCTATGATGCTAGAGCATTGTTTTCTCTATAGGAAGTTTAACTTCCATGGAGTTTGCATCATGTGTTTCAATGGTAGCTTTTTTAGACTTTACAGAGACGTTATTACAGCATACTGGTTTAGCATCTAACCTATACGAAGTTCCAATGTGTTCACCCTTTGCTAGTACAATAGAACCTCTAGTCATCTTACAACCACCATTCACAAAAGTAACTTGCACTCCAACATCATTAAGCTTACTAACAGAAAGTAAATTTCCAGCCAGACCTGGTATGTGTAGTACTCCATTCATTCCCTTTATTCTACCATCCGAGAATTGGATTCTGACTCTTCCTTAGCCAACTATTTCCAGTGTCGAATCACTTGCCAGGAACACCTTCCCACCAACATATGGTTCATACTTAGTGAACCATTCTCTGTGAGACGTCATATGAAAAGATGCTCCTAAATCCACCAGCCATACATCTTCATATGCAGGCATTGCCAAGGCAGCAATGAAGGCATCAACATCACTCTGAGAAGACTTAGTATCAGAGAAGTTCTTCTTCTTCTTTTTCTCCTCTTTGCAGTCTTTTCTGATGTCTCCTTTCTGCCCACAATTCCAACACTTCACCTTGGATTTTTTGCCAGGAGATTTTGATCTCCCCTCTGATTTAGACATAGACTTCTTGTCCTTCTTCTTGTCTCTTTCCTTTGATCTACCTCAAACAGATAGGGCCTCTTTGGCCATCTCAGAAGATTTCCTCTGCATCTCTTCAGATAACAATGAGGCAACAATTGCTTTATTTGTTAACATGGTTGTTGTACTTCCAATAGCCATCACAAGATGATCCCAGGAGTCAGGTAAGGAACATAACATAACCATACAACGGTCCTCCTCTTCTATTTTTACACCTATAGAAGTCAACTGTGCAACAATTGTATTAAATGTGTTCAGATGGTTTGCTACAGATGCTCCTTCATCCATCTTCAGAGAATATAACTTCTTTCTAAGGAAAAGTTTATTCACCAAGGACTTGCCCTAGTAAATATCTCCTAACTTCTTCCACAGATCTTTTACAGTCTTCTCCTCATGGACGTTCAATAGAACTGAATCCACTAAACTTAATCTTATCAGTCCTCTGGCTTTCCTATCTGCTAGGTCCCAATCTTCTTGCTTCATGCTTGCAGGTTGAACCCCAGACATAGCAACCCAAAGATCTATATCGACCAACACATCTTCAACCTTAAGTTTCCACAACTCAAAGTTTGTGCCATTGAACTTTTCAATGTCTATTTTTCCTGATGTACTTGCCATTTTTTAATAAAATAGACCTCTACAGAACTCCCACTCACAGAACTGACACAAAAAACCCAACCTACCAACAAGGATAACACAATTGGCCAGGCTCTGATACCACTTGTAAGGAAAGCAGATGTGCAGAATACAACTTCCCTAATGTCAATTCAAAGGGGATAATGCAGATAGGTAATGCTTAATTAAAATACTAAGATGAGCATACCAAAAAAATAGAATAAACATACAAGATAACATAGATCAACACCAAATGTACGTGGCAAAACCCTTTCAGGTAAAAAACCCACCACCACAAGAGAGACAGTCTTTATTACAGTAAACTTAAAAGTTACAACAAAGATACCAGTCTTCTTGCACAGGTATCAATTCTATGAATCATACATACATTCCATTTACAATTACAAAATGAACAATATGATCAAATCTCATCATCAATCACAGACAACTTTTCCAAGTCTGTATTTTACCACAGTTTTTAGAGCAAAACCGTTTGAACTTCTGCCCTAACTACTCATTCCAACTGACCTAGCGTCGCTGCCTTCCACCTAGCGTCGCTGCCTTCCAACCATTGCAACTGTTCACATTCAAGTGAGATCTTTAGTCCCACATTCACCAGTTCACGTTAGACATCCAGGTTTAAATACTCGAACATACTGTATGACTATCGTCGGTAATTTTGTTACCGACGATGCCAGTCAAACCATCATCGGTATAGCCTTAACCATCGGTGACAACTCCACCATTCACAGCGATGAGTCCTTGTCCCATCGATGCTTACACCTTCAACCTTCATCGGAGTGACCTCTGCCATTAGCCCAAAGACTTTACACTGCGCCGATGAATATCTTCTTGCCGAACATCAGGATGGTAGGCTCATTGGTAAGAACCATTACCACTGAGCTGATAAAGCTACTCACCCCAATGGTCTTCCATTGGAGTGACTCACGCCGACCACACCATCATCGAGACATAGATCATCAGTGATACCACTTCCATCTGCGCTGATACAAGAAGTCTTCCCGATGGCCACTACCATTGGTGAAACACATCATCGGTAAGCCCAAACATGGGTACACCAATAGTGTTCTATCAACTCGATGAATGAAGCACATGTGAATAATATGAACAAAACCAACGATTAACAAATGAGGTTCCAAGCAGTAATTTGAGACACTAGGTCTCTTTAGCTTCCCTGCAAGGGTTTCAACTGACGCCTATAGTAGAGCAACAAGAGGATAATGTAATGGGTTTTTGCCTTGCCGTCCCGCGATGGTCCTTCATAACATTTGTGGGTGGGCGGTAAATAGAAGGACATCAAGTAATAATTTCATGTAGTCCTACAAGGGTCAGTCTAAGCATTTGCAGTCTAGCGGTAAAGGATAAAATAGACGTGTAGTGGTTGTAAGCCCCTGCTATCCCGCAACCAGTTTAGGTGAGCCTTGCGGCGACACGGTAAAAGAAATAAATGGCAAGCACATTCAATGCAGGGTCACAGTTATCAAGAATTGTTGTCAAATCTTGATATGCATACCCTGTCATGAGATAAAATCAAATCAATGGCCAATATTTGAAAGGAATTGAATGCTGAGATTTCATGATCTCGTGGCATGAACTAGAGTAATGGTGATATGATGAACTCCTTGGCTAAATAAGATTCAAATATTTCTTGGCATTTTCTCATTTTAGAGAATTTAGACGTAACTTGGAGAAGGTGCAACTCAACTCAGTGTGTTTCCTGCAAACTGCAATTAACTGGGTAAGTTCATTCTTGCACTCTCTGATTAGAAGTTGGTGTATATTTCGCTCTATTTTTTAGTTGTTGGTATAGTAAGTTGAATTTTGAAAAACCCTAGCCTATTCAAGTCATTAAACATGGCACCCAAGAGGTCTGAGTCTACCAGTAAAGGTAATGAGCCTATAGTTCCCAAGAAAAAACCACTTCAATAATCTTTGCTAGAAGTATTGCCTCAGTCCATAAACAAGGGTCTAAAGAAGATGTTCATAGATGCAACAAAAGGGTGTCAGGATGCTATAATCCCTATCTCTAGGTGGATTTGTTTTGGTATTTTTATGCAAAAAAGGATGGCAAGGGACCAGTGGGAAATCCACAGAAATTGGATTTGGTAAAGTTGGTGGTGCCCACTGTATTTGTGGATGTGGAATTGATTAGGGCACTAGCACAATATTACAATCCTACCACTAAAACAGTCAAATTTCCAAATGGATTGCCATTGGTGACAGTAGACAGGAGTGTAATTGTTGACTGTTTTATGTTGAACAATCAAGCTCTCACTCAAGTGGATTTGGAGAGATTTGAATGAGATTACACAAGCCTAAGGAAAACACTTAGGAGAGATGAATTGCCAATATATATGAGAAGGGGGTCCAACAATAGAAAAATTCAGATTCCATCAAATGCTATTGAGCCTTTCCCTGTGGAAGAATTTGATGTATATTTCAAGAGAACCTATTTTGCACTATGCCAAGTCTTGGGAATTGATGCACAAGGAAGAATGCCAACTAGCTTAATGATGATGGCTATGAAAATACAACATCCAAAGGTGAACAGTGAATACGACTTTGCATCTCATATTGAGAAAAAACCGCATGAAGGATTCTTGTGTGTGAAGGAGAACAAGCAACCCTTAGATTTCAAATTCTATTATTTATTGTGTCACTTGATTCTGTATCAGAACAAAGGGAGATGGTCAAGTAAAATGGATTTGAGTATGGTTGATGAGAAAGGACAAATATTGTCGACTCAGTATTGGTGTTATAAGTGGGATTTCTGTTGCTCGAATAGTGACTACATTGTATTTCATGATTTATTTGTTGTCAAGATATTGAATTCTCTTGGTATTTAGTTTCCTAGGTTGACTAAGGAAGTCATAGTAATGCTGAGGCCACTTGCACACAAACCAGAGCAGGGCCACAATCATAATTTTACTGATTGATTTTTTTATGTTAGATCATACTATAATTAGAGTGTATGGTTGCCCCCAGCCACCTCACATATTGCCAAAATTTGTATCAAATAGAATTGTATTCATGGAGTTTATGTGGAAAATGATGTGGATGGAAAAGGAGGTAATGAAAAGACAAAAGAAAGGTACATTTATACCTAATGCTACATTTTTTGGTGATTGGTCTATTGGCTTTGACACTCTTGAAAATTTGCAAGCCTTTTTAAAGGTGAAATATTCTTGGAAATTGGGCATCGAGAGGAATTGTGACACTAAGGGTCATATGAATCTTGTGAGACAATCAATTCTGACTAAAATGGTTGTATCCCATTAGGTCCTGTTTGATGAGGATATGATAAGAAATCTTGTCACTTTTGATGAGGTATATAATAGGAAGAGAAAATGGGATATCTTGAAAAATAATGAAGATGAAAAGAAAAAGCAAAATCCCCTATTTCTTGAATTCTTTGTTGAAGAAAAAGATCCTCTGAAGAGAATTGATGCAATCATTGATAATTTTGAAATTATTTATGGTAAATCTGAGAAGCAACCTCCTAAGGCTACTAAACTTCCAGTGAAAAGGTTTGTTGGGATTGAGATTCATGAGTCTGCTCTTGATGTTTTGTTAGTGCAAGATCCACAGGTCCCAGAATCACCACCAACAAAGATGTAGAGGATAGAAGAGGTATCTGCACTTGTCCCCTATGAAATGAATGAAGAGGTGGGGGATACTGATGAGGTGGCTAACATCTTGAGGCACTTGGGAGATGAGCAAGAGGTTGATCAGCCATTGGTTGGTCAACCTACTGATGCACATAAGCCTAAGGCTAGGAAGGGTGAGAAAACCCAAGCTAAACCAGAGTCGGAGGAGGATGAAAGGATTATAGCATCCATGAGGTTCATAGAAGATGACAACGTCATCAAAACTCTAGAGTTTAAGGATTTTTGGCTAAAAATGAAAATGAAAGAATATAATGAAAAAGTGGTAATAAATAAAATGGGTGCTGATGAAGCACAACATGATCAAATCATTACACAAACTTTCAAAGATTTGAAAGTAGATGAAATTGATGTGAGTCTAGAGGAGGCAAGATAAATGGTCTTGAAAAGTAATATGCTCATCATTCCTAGCCTTGAATTGAAAAAGGTATTTTTGCTTGACCAAGTTAGAAGTTAGGATGATCCACAACTTGTTTCAGAATTTGATTATGAAGATGGCATAAGTGGATGTGGTTTTAATCCAAAGACAGAGACCCTTGCAATCTAGACTACTTAGAAGAATACAAACAAACCAAGATTGCTTGATATTGTTCAAGAAATGAGGGGTACAACTGTGGTAAAGACTTTACAAGATACATCAACAACATAAGCAACTGCTCTCAATGTTCATTATGCTATGTTTACTCATGCTATTGTGAAGAGGTTAGAACAAAGGCTAACATATTATGAGCAAACTCAGAAAGTAATGAATGATGAAGTAAACAAATTGTATTTTGAAAATGTGAAATTAAAAAAACAATTGCAAGCTATGAATTCTTCTCAAGGTCAAGCCATTGTACCCTATCAGCCCCCTGTGCCACAAACAACCAGTGATGTCACAATGTCTATTGAAGAATTTAATGCAACAAGATTGAAATTTGAAAAGAAAATTGAAAGTTTGAATAAACAAAATGAAATGACAAAGAATGAGGCAAAGATGAAAGTTTTTGAAAATTTTGAGAAAATTTTGGAGCATAGAGTAAAATTGGTTGTGGATAATCTTGGGAGTGTGCATGATTGCTACTCTTCTTTATCTCAGGACATTGAGCAATTGAAGATAAACTTTTCTATTTTGGATTTGTTGTTTAAAAAATGGCAACCCTATCATCACACTTTGGTTATGATGTGCTTAGTAGTGCAAAGGAATCCTGATGCCCCTACAACTTTGAAGCCCACTGAGCAAATGGTCAAAATTATCATTGATGAATACCAGTATGTGAATGGGGAAAGCCAGAAGATGCAAGCAAAGGTTGAATGTTTTACTATGTTCAAGCATAAATTTATTCCTTTCATACTGAAATTAGAAGAGAAAATCAAAAGTTTTGACACATGGAAGATGGAATTCAGCTAAACAATATTCCAAGTTATGGATTTTTTGAAGAAGGATGGAGATGTCAGGATTCTCAATTTCAACATGATATTGGACTGAGTAATTGCCTTGGATGATGGATATGGAAAATTTGTGATGGATGTCAGAGCTTTGCTTGATAAAAGATTGAAAGATCACCAGGAGAACTTGCTTCAGATTCAGGCTTACCAATGGCCTGGTGATTTTACAATATATAAATGGGAGGAGAAATATCTTAGAGATGAATCATTAGCAACACAGGTTCAGGTGCAGAGGAGCAATGAGCCATATGCTGGCAGTAAATAGCACCACCACATCTTGAACGCTCTCCTCTTGTCTCTTTATATTTTCTTCATGTTTTCAAAATGTATTCAAATATATTTGAAAATCTAAATTGGACTTATAAAAGGCAAATATTGTAATATCAAGGGTTAGGAATACAAAGGGCCATTTTGAATGTGAAAGGTCTGAATCTTGTTGCTTCCTTTATAAAAGGAAACCAAGACCTTATGGCTTGGTATCTATCTGGGATTTTGATTTTTTGAAAGAGACATTGCACTACCTGTACTTTGAAGCAAATCAATATAAAAGCTGCTATTCTCTAGTGCTCAACTTTTGGTTCTCATTTGTTTATTGAATTGGATTGCTAATAATTTATTTGGTTATCTCCAATTTACTTTTTCTTTGTTATTCATATCAACCTATCAAGTATATTGTTGATTTGTCAGAACACATTTGATGTTTCTTGTGTGGTTTGTTTATTGGGCTCCTTCAAGCAAGGATTAAAATCATATAGGTGAATCACAGTAACTTTGGAAAGTTAAATTGGATTGTTAAAGAAGAACCTGATAACTTACATATTTGCATGTTTATGCAAGTCATAGACCTAGAATTGCCAAGCAAATCAAGTTGTGGCTAAAAGGGAAGCACGTATTCTTCTTAGAGTGAAAACTCCGTAACCTAAAGGCAGGCACCTGTCATTCTCTTTTGAAAATCATTCCCTTTTATATATTTTCAAAATCTAATTTTGTTTTTTATTTTAGGAGTAGGGTTTAAAGATTTATAGAAAACATTAATCCAAATCGTATGCCAGATTGGGTTAAGTGAAGTGGATGATTTAATTGACAAAATTACATAAGCTCCTTAATCTATTCTAAAGTCACTAGCAAACTTGAAAGTAAATTGTCATTGGTGAAACAAGGTAACACCCACCTAGGCTTGAATAGAGCCTAAAGTACAGAGCATTTTGATTGATCTGATCAATTCTATTAGTTGGCCAAATTCACATATAAAACCTAATCATAAGATTTGGCATATCTTTAGGGTTTTATAATTTACAAATTTGAGTACCAACAAAACCAATATTGACATTAAAGTGATGTACAAAAGCATTGGCCAAATCATTGAAGGAATGAACAGAACTATGAGGAAGAGAATAAAACCATTCAATTGCATAATCCTTTTAGTTTCTAGGGAAGAGCTTTGTAAAAAGTTTATCATCATAAACATAATCAAAACAAACTCCCAATTGTGTCATAAGGTCCCCTTTACCACTATACATTACAAAACTAGGGGCCATCGAACAAACTAGAAATGGATAAGAAATAACTCAAATGAAAGTGGATTATGCTTGATTTCTCCTATAATATCCTTTGATTACTAGGGGTAATGCATCAACTTTACTTTGCATCTCATCAATTCTTTTAAGGATGACATTTATGTTGGAAGGATGAACATTAGGAGTTATGATTAAAATGGGAGTGGAAGTGGCAACATGAGATAATACGTGGAGTGTAGGTTGATTGGGGGACAAAGAATGAAGTTGGAATGACATCACTAGAAGTGGGAACATGAGTAGTGGGTGAGAAGTAAACACAATCAGGGGACGAGTGGAAGGTACAATATGAGAAGTAGGTACAATGAGAGGATCAATGATAGGAGCTATGAAAAGTTAATAAGCAATACAGAGAAGAGAAGAAATATGTGGCTTGGCTAATGCAGAAGAAGATGTGGAAGGAGGCACACTAGACAAAGAGGCTTGTGAAGGAAGGGGAGGAGACACACTATTTAAGGAACTTGATGAGCTTATCCTTTGACCTATATGACTTAATACTTCCATCACATAAGTATTATCCATTAACAAGTTATGAAGAACATCAATCAAATTTGAATAATTAACATTATAGCTCAAATTTGTAAAGGTCTGATATAAGTATTTGTGTAGTAAGATTCATCTCTTTCCTATCCATATGTGCAACATGTGCATCATGATGAAAAACATCTTCCCCATTAAAATATGTAGTAGTCATCAAATCCTCAATCATAACTTCCTCGTAATGAATCGAGGCCATTGTAGAGTTAATCTGAAGGTTTCTTCTTAGTGCAAAATGAGGATTAGGTTGAGACCTTGACATTCAAGAAAAATATAAAGCAATGAAAAGGAAATTGCATCCAAGTAATCCTAAATTTTTCTGCCAATAATTCATACCAAAGACTGAACAATTTAAGGATATTGCAATAGGTAATTTGTATTGACACAAATAATATTACTGAAGTAGTTCAAAGTTTAGGCCATAAGAATCATCCTTTTTTAAACATGGATTGCAAATAATTTTGAAAATTTAGAAGTATTGGTCATTAACATTATTGTCTGCTACAATGTCATCCAGTGTATCATTGTCAATGTTCATATGTTCTTTCAAGTATTTAATATTATCATCATCCTCATCTTGACCTGCATCATCTTCATCATCATTGAAATTTGACTATAGACCATCTATATTGTTACCAGATGTATTTGGATCATCAATTTCTATACCATCCATATTGTTGTCTTCCATAACATCATCTAACTCTAAATTGTTCTCTTCTTGTGCCTGAACATAACCATCTTCAACATCACCATGGATGTCAATTTCTTTGATGTTCTCTAATCCCTCTCTCCCATTTTATTGGCCATCACTGTTTTGCTCAGTATCCACTAATGCATCGTCAAATACATGCCTTAATCTTGGATAATAATGTATGACAAATATCCATTTGGGTCCAAAATATCTTCATAGAAAAATATCTGCATATGAACGACATACATATATTAAACGTATGGTATAGCAATTTTATTGATTAATAAACACATGTATATATTCGCAATAGACCATTTATTTAATAGATTAATGATCACTACTGCTTCTTGTTTGAGTTAAAGAAATACCTACTCACAATGAATTGGTAGAACATAAGGCTCCTTATCCTCCGGTAAGAAACATGAGGAATCTATAGAAAACAATCCACTATGGGTATCATGTCTTCCTGTCCTCTCAAATGCTTCATACCATCTACACTTAAAAATACAACATTTAAAAGAGCGGTAATCCAACTCAATAATTTCTTATATTTTCCCAACATATTGTAGATTCCCTTCAATTATATTCTTATCTTTTGACCTTGATCGACTGGATTTCTTGAAGTCAGCCATGATGCCACAATCAAAGGATCGTCTCTTTACATCTACACTTTCTACATGATAATGTCAACCATATGCCCACATTGTTGGATATTTCCTCACCTATGAAAGACCATTTATTTCAGTGAAAACAAATATAATGATGAATATTAAAATAGTTAATAGTGTCAAAACTATAAGGAAACAACATTTTGTAAAATTCCAACTATACCTTTCTTTCACATCCTCTAGACATGTTGATTTCATCTTCTGTTATGTTTGAATCTATACCTACATCTTCTATTTAATTTTTAATTTGTTTAGTAACCTATTCTAGAGTGAAATCTTTGTGCCATTCCCCAAGTAGATCAGTGGGAAGTGGAGTATTCCTTGGGTTCGATCTCTTAAATTGTCTCCTTGCTTCGAACACTTCTTCTCTCTTTTTATCATACAGATCAATCCATTTGTTCATAAAGTCCATGTGGTATAGAATGAACTTGTTGAGTATAGCACTTTCGTCTACACCTATTACATGTCAACATGCTTATTTCAAACTCCAAATGTCATGTTGTTAATTTGACAAATAAATTATAGAGTAAATCAATGATTGCAAGAAAAACAACCACAATGATCATGAATTTACTTACTAATTTCTACTTGAACACCATTAGATTGTGGTTTTTCTCCATCAATAATATATGATGCTTGTTCTTCATCCCAGGATCGTGGCTCATCTTCAAAATCCTTATCAAGGAATTCACACAGGAAGAAAAATGCTTCATTCAATACATACCCTTCAGCCATGCAACCCTATGGATGTGCCTTTTGTAAGACGTATCTTTTTAGAGTTTTCATATACCTTTCTATAACGTCAAAAAATTTCCCCTTGGGGGATTTTCACTCTTAAGGTTTAGCTCCCAGGTCGCTTAGCTGCATTTAGGACATCTTACATCATCCCGATGAGAAAACCCCTAAGTGTCTTAACAAATAGGACCTAGGGGGACCACTTGAGATAACCCCTGCCTAAAATAGGGGGGAGGACTTGCACACCCACGCCCTAGTCCTACCCTATTTTGGGGCAGTCCCAATTTTTGGGTGTCGACTTGTGACCATTATTTGGGACCTATGCTAACACGGTAAGTTTGAATTACAAAATTATTGGTGGGAGTGTTTGTAGTTGCATATAAAAGCGTGATTAGGCATTCATTTGTAAACTAGATTGTTATTGTGAACTTTATGCATCCTAAAGGTGATTCAAAGCTTTCATTGTATTGTAAGAGAAGATTTGTGTTGTTTATGTGTTTGTGCAAATTTGAGCAATCATCTCCTCGTGGCATGAAGAGCTTCTTCCTCCCATGAGATCTTGACTACAAGGTGATATCATTTGTGTTTGTAAGCATTTATCATTTGGTTTTTGCCTCTGCCTCCCAAGGGCACACACTCTCTATCTGACAACAGTGTTCGGAAGACTTGAATGTCTCTTCGGGGCTTGATTGAGGCAAGCCTCTAAACACCACAACCCCCTCCCAAAGTTTTCATGATTAAAGGTTAGGTTGAAGTTACAGACAAAGTGAAGTTGCAGGAGGGTACAATATAGTCTTAGAATTGTAGATTAGAGAAGAAAATAGCTCCCTACACTAGGGCACCCTCTCATTAGTCCTCAAAGTTTCATGACGGAAAAACCTTCGGTACAACAGGAACAAGTTACAGGTCTTGTTTGTAGATCCCAACAAAAAGCAGGGCACTGGACTTGGGCACCTGCTCTTTAGTCCTTGACTTTCCCACCTCTGAACCCTGAAAATAGGTGCACAGTTATTTGTCATTTTACTTCTTTTTGTAGCAGCATTTTCCAATATTCATCTGTTGGTTGTCGTATTTGCTTAATTAGGATTTTAAGGTACAATTGAGCATAAGAGAAGATAATTGGAAATCAAATCATAAAAATCTAATTTTTCCTACATCTCACAGTGACCTAGGGTATGATAGTACATTGCAACTCGACCCTAGGTCCTTGAATTAAAGGGTCAAAGGAGGATACACAAACAAACTACCAAAAACCAACTATCCAAATTTTACCCTTTACATTTTGGTGAACCCGTGTTATTGAACTTATTTGCACCTTTTTGAGTGTTTTTTCTTTAGATTTACAGTAATTTCATTCATTCATATAGTCATTCATCTCATTGCATTGGAAAACTTTAAATTTTTTTGAAAAAATAGAAAAAATTGCATTCTAGGGTTTCTATTTTGCATCAATTAATTTGAATTTCATCAAATTTATGATTTTTACATTAGATATGATTTAAATTGTAGAAAATTACAAAATTTCATTATCTTGCATTGCATTTTCATCATAAAATTGCTAGGGTTTTGTTGAAAATTGTGAATTTTGCATATAACCTAGTAATTCCAAAATCTAGGGTTTGTAGGTAAAATCTTGTTTCAGATTTTTCTACTGATTTTAGAAGCTCGTTAAAATTTACATTTGGCTTTAGTCTTTCATTTTAGAACAAATTTGCATTTATATTTCAAAAATTTATATTTTTGCATAGAAAATTTTAACAAAAACTAGCATTTTCATTGATTTTTCACTAGATTTGCACTTCCATTTTGCATGTTAGAGCATATAAATCATTTTAATATCTAAGAGCATGTAATTTTCATCATATATCAGCTTGAAAAGCATTCATATAGTATTTTACATCAAGATCTCAAACCTCGGGTTCGAAAAACCTTGATTTTTACTAGATTTGGCCTTATCGACTCTCTAAACTTGCAATATAGGCATGTTGTAAAGCATATTTTTGAACTAAATGGATTATATTAGGGGTATTATCTACTTCTCCTCCTAAAAATATTTACAAAACCTTTCTATTGGCCTCTTGTATTGAAAATTTGGTGAAAAATTGCCTATTTTTGCTATTTTTGCCCTAGGGTTTGGCCTAGTTTGCACTCTGTTGGTCATGATGTTAGTCACAAACAAACATAGAATAAAAGTACACATTAAACTTTATTCATCTTGAAAGATACAGTGAATTCAGAGAATTCATGATCCCAAGTCTCCGGTGATTAGGTCTTAATCGACTGACGTTACTCAGTAGTTAATGTGAATTGCTGTTTCCATTTTGGGGCCTTACGTGAAAACGTACTATCATCATGACGTTCCTGCAGAAATTCCTTACAGAGAAGTCAAATTATGCAGCTATTTGATGAAAAGAAGTAAAATACCTCGATCTTTTCATGATATTTTCAATTGTGCATGCTTAGTGTTCAAATATGCTAAATATTTGCGATTATCTACGAGATGTCTGCATATTTTGGGCTGTTTGCTTGAGATTAGCAGTTATTTGCAATTATGACGGTGAGATTTTTTGAAATTGAAAGAATTCAAGAAGAAATACTTCTAATTAAGTTGAACCTTTAGCTTTTGATCTACATACATGCTTGATACTGTCATGAGGAGAAGAAATCAAACCATATGTTCACCAGGACATTCCACAGCTAGATACAGTTGATGCAAACTTCAGAGGATAATGAATGAAAACAATACATGCAACATGATGAGCACTCCAAGGGACGCAGCTAATCAAAGCACATATCCAGAATTCAAGCATAGATTACTCAAGATTTACGAAGATTTGTAATCAAAATACTCTTCCCTTTCATTAAGTATGCAAAAGACATGTACATATACATCAGCTTTGAAATGAGCCCTGAATATTTCAGCAAATAGATTTCAATTAAGTTTCGAATGAATATAACAAGGCATTCCACCACCTTTTATAGAGTAAGGTGAGGAATCCGTTACAAAAGATCTACGGATCTAATATGTCAATACAAATCAATGGTCATCATTTCATGACTTGTCAATTTTACAAAAAGGCACAAGTTGCCAGCTGGCAACTATCTATATTGCATATGCAAAATATTCCCCCTCATGATGTATCTCCATCATGCTCTTAATCCGTTTCATGCGAATCATCATCATGTGCATCACTTTCTGAACCTTCGCTATCCTGATGATGATGCTGCTGCATATGGGGTTGCATGCTACTCTAGATCTGTTCATATGACCGCACAACCTGATCTATTCCTCCGCCATCTTGAGTCTTTGCCTTGATAATGGCGTGCTTGTGTGCCTCATACTTATCCTTGCTGTTATCCAGCTTATTTTCTCTGTCCTGCAATGTCTCATTGTAGGTCTCCATCTTGACCTTGATCCTCATCATTTTATTTATCACTTCTTCTGTCAAGTGGACGAGTGGACCATCATCTTCCATTTGGAAGTTATTGCGCAAAGCCTTAAGGGTAGAATCTTCATCTTGATTCTCTATTTTCCCTTCCACTTTGCCCTCTAATGTTTCTAGCATGTCTGCCTCAATGCCCATTAAATCACGTAGCCTCATGCTGATCTCCCTCAGCTTACTATTACATCTCTTGAGGACTCCGCATTCAAACTATACATCTTTGTACCAGATATCCACTAACAATGCAGTATTATTATTCAATACCTGCTTACTGATAAGCAGTTGTGGATTTATCTTCCTTATTTCTCCCAACAGGCTGAGGACTTTCTCCAGTTTATAAGACCTTTTTCCGGTCTGCATCTGCAATCTGTCCACCTTGGTTTTGGACTCACTTAACATGCTCCATCTCTTCAAAGAACCCTTCATTATTTCTATAGCATCATCCAATGTGGATGACATCCATTTTCTTATTACGGAAGCCTCATGTTTCATGAGGTCCAGTTTATTTACTTCTTCCTGAGAAATGGCAGTCAATGGGACTACAGCTTCACTTGTAGTATCCTCAGGGTTGGTTAAACCCTTAATGTATGCATGCAACTGAGCAATGTGCTCTTTATGTTGCTTATTTTTCTCCTTCTCTCTTTTCACTTTCTGAATTAGAGAGTCTATGATGTCTTTTCCTTCCTGACCTTCCTGCGCTTCGTTGGCAAAACCCAAATCAACTGTGCTTATCTGGAATTCATCCACAGTGATTTTGCCTTTCTCCTTCTCCACCGCAGGTACAGCAATTTATGCGGTCCTTCTCCATGTCGCCGGATCTCTTTTGATGGCCGAAGTCATTCTGGCCTTTCTCCTGGGCTTCATTATATCCGCGGAGAATAGGGTGGAGACGTCGAACTCTTGAATTTCAAGTTCCTCCTCAACATTTACCTCCTTTTCTAACCATGGAGGCACCTGATCATGCTTTTCAGCATCATGATGCTGTTCACCCCTATCTCCCGTTTCTATCAATACGTGTTGTGGAGATGGTGATTTTTCCTTTTCTTTCTCTTGATGCTCGCCTTGCTGCTGATCCTAAGGTGCCTCCTCCTGTTGAGGAACTTCCTTTTCTGGGGGAGCATCTTCTTTGTGTGGGGAACCCTGCGGTGTACCTGTATGTAGATCATGATGACCATGATCTTT
The DNA here is from genome assembly GCA_027924645.1 of Cunninghamia lanceolata. Taxonomy (NCBI): domain Eukaryota; kingdom Viridiplantae; phylum Streptophyta; class Pinopsida; order Cupressales; family Cupressaceae; genus Cunninghamia; species Cunninghamia lanceolata. The sequence goes on along the minus strand of BSBN01000193.1, from coordinate 37,300,898 downwards.
CTCCATTATTACTTCACCTGTCCCCATTTCTTCCCCTTGTGGAGGTTGATCATCCTCCTTTTGTTTCTCAATTTCTGGTGGTATGTCCACCGTACCAGTTATCATAGGATCCGCCCGAGGTGATGGCATCTGTCCTGCAGCTGTTACTTGTTCTGTGCCTGCACTATCCACCTCCTGTGCCTTAGCAGCTAGATCTTCTATTTCTTCCTTCTTCTCATCATCAGCCCTTATTTCTTGGACCTCTACTATAGCAGGTCCTGCTGATGCATCTTGTGGGCTTTGCTGGCCTAATTCAAGAGCATGGCCCTCTGCTTCGGCCATCTCTATCTCCTCTATTAGGTGGCCCTTATCAGGTGATCCTACTAGTTTCTCAGGACTTGCATCCTGTTTCTCTGTCAAGTCTACCACTACAGGACTTGTCACCTCAGCGATTGGTGTGTCTAGCCCTATGTCTTGTGCTATCTACTCCGGGCTATTTTCTGGTTCTGGGCTCTTTTCTCACTCCGCTTCTGCTTGTTTCATCTCCTCAAGCATTGATTGGACAGATGGAGGCTTGTGAGGAGTCACACTGATGCCAGCAGCCAGTGTTTCCATTTCTTGTGCAACCACATCCTGCACCACCTCATCATCAGACAAGTTTATTGTCTCGTCTAGCGAGACATGCCTTTCTGCTTGTGCTTGAGATGCTTCCTTTTGTTGTTCTTCTGCCAGTTCAGTTTTGAACTTGACAATGGTAGGAAGTGGAACGTTATGCTGAAGTTCCTTCTGCACTTCACTACCTGCCCCTTGTACTTGTGCTGGGGGTTGACTTATTTCACCTCTCACGGAGGTTCTTGGTTTCTTAGGTGTGGTAGGAACCAACACCTGCGGAGCTCTCCTCTTTCTTTTGATTACCAGCGGAGCTTCCTCCTCTTCTTCAGGCTCCTCCTCCATGAAGATATCTTTGCCTGGTTGTTTGGATGACTGACCCACTTCCTCGGTCTCTGTGATTCCAGCCTTTGCTGTCTTGGTTTTCTTGGGCTTTGGAGGAGAATCTGATTCTGATCCTGATTTGGTTGGCTCCTCCGCTGTGAATACTGCCCTTTCAATCATGACCCCTTTGGGTCCTTTCTCCACCTTCTTCCCCCTTGGGGTCCTTTTGCTAGGCTACTGTGGTGGAGGGATTCTCTCTCCCTTAGTCTTCCTCTTCTCCAGCAGGAAGTCATCATATTCATCTGCAGGGATGTCCTCCCCTTTCTTTTTGTTGTCCACCGTGATGGCAACACCCTTCTTCTTCAATGCCTCTACCTGTGCATCTACCCAAGCTTGGGTCAAGTGTATGGTTCTGGCAAAGAATGGGTCCAAGGACATATCCTCCTGCATGGTGAGGTCAGGTGCAGAGATGGTATCATTGTAAATCTTCTTCTGCTCGTATTCATCTGCCATTATCCTGCCGTCATCACTCTTCAGCTGCTGAGGGAGGGATATGCAGTCAAATGTCCTGATCTGGTTCAGAGTCAACCTCTGATACCTCCTCCTCCTGGTCTCTGCCTCATCTTCGCAGTCAGCCCAAAAATCTTCTAGGTGCCTCTGATGAATAGGCTTTCCTAGAATCTTCTGCATTCGGCCGTAAGGATCATATGGTCTCGTTACTGGGAAGGGTAGTAAATTCATCTTGTTCAGAGTGACCATCACCTTCTTTATATTATCCAAGTCAGGGTACATGTAGTTGCCAATGCTGACTAGGAACAAAATTGGTGGCAGCTTCTTGGCATCCTTATACATTTGTATGATGGTGGAGCCCTGCCTGATAAATTCTATTAAAACAACTGCATCAGTAGGATACCTCGGCAGCATCGGGGGATGTCCTTCAAAACCTTCTATCCTGATGTAGGAAAAGGTGGCAAATTGTATGTACCATGCCCCATGCCTGTATACTGCCTCCTAAGCCTCCATGCTCAGTCTTTTAGTTCTGTCATCTTCCATGGTCCTTACCAGATCTATAGAAAATGCATCATTGACCAGTTTGTAGCCATTGATATACTTGGTTCTTTGCAGCTGAGGATGATGATCCCATATATATGCTGCATTTGTGCCCGTCAGTTTTCCATCTGTCAACAGGGCATCAAAAGTGCCTCTATAAGCACAAGAATACACGATATAGGAGGTCATGTAGAATGCACAATCTGAACCTCCCAGGTTCATCAGCTGCTCATGCAGAGCATCGCTAATTATTTGGCCCCACAGTGGCTTGATGTTTGCATACAGACACATCATTATTATGCCATACAACCAATCTCTAAATTCTCCAGTATCAGGCTGTCCAGTCACCCTGTTCATTAGGGCAATCACATACTGATATTCCTCATTGAAGTCAAACTTGAACATGTGCACGGGGAGCTTGGCCACTGCATTATATGTGCTGTTCTCGGCCTTCCAAGCATACATGTTCTTTCTGGCCGCCTTCTTGTTGGCCTCATATTCTCTTTCAGACTTCTTCAAGTCTACACTCTTTACCTTACTGCCCATTGGCAGTCCAAATGTCCGGGAGAGACCTTTGATGGATAGGTCTGCATATACCCTCCCATGCTTCACCACCTGCCTCGTCTGAGGGTTATAATTCCGGGCGCATTCAATGACTAGCTCTGGAGACTCCATGGAGTATGGGAAGCCAGCAGCGTTCCACATACCTTATACAAACACTGCGTCCAACACCGGACTCTTATCTTGTCCATCATTCAGCTTGGCTGACCAAGCCTCCAGGTTGGTAATCCCCTGATGGGTATCTGTAATTGCCCCATATTTGAACAGGACCCCTCTCTGAGAAGAGAACATAGGCCTGCTGAATTCTTCCTGATTCTTGACTAAGCATTTTTCAGCCATGGGTACCTACAATAAACAACATTTCTTCTCACAACAGGGATATGCATGCATACATATTGCAAATATCATTCCTATTGCATCAATTTCACATTACTTATTTACATGGATACATAACCAGAACTTTCAACATCATTTAGAAACAACATGATGAGGGTTTCAGTTTACTTACCTGGTTATGCAGATTTTCCTTTATACCAGTATATCGTCAAGACGCTCTTGATTCAACTGTCAATCACTTCTTTCCCTCTATCTGTGAGCTCAAATTGCGCAACGGTAGCTATTATGCGGATATGGAGGCTAGTGCTCTGTAAAACAATTTTAACGCAGGTAAATGTAACAATGGCGGTTGAATTACCTTTTAACCTCGCAGTTAGGGTAAATTTAGGGCAACTTTGACAAGTTAGATTGCAATCTTTGATCATTCGTGCGAAAACTCAGGATCTCGCCAGGTATTTCATTGGGTTCTGGGATCGGCGGGAATCACCTACCATGTCTGCACGCATTTAATGATAATGGCGGTAAAGGGAGCGGGGGGATATCCATATGACAAGATATCATGAGGGCAGGATGATATTTCACAAATATCGGGTTGAGTTTCGATATCATCCTCCCCAGCATTGAAACTATTATCGCGACAAGATTCGGGTGACAATGCACCCTTTGTTTACATTTTAGCACATCAGGAGGATATTTCAGTTTATCGGGTGATGTTTTAAAACAAGATGATGATGATGAGCCAAGCTTTCTCATCCTCTTTTCGGAATATCAGGATGATGTCATCATGATATTCGTTCTTTGTATCAGAAATGCTTCATGACGTCATCGTCATATTGGGCGAACATGATCGTGTTTACAGAATATCCTGTTGAAATGTAAATATGATGATGATGTCATCATGATGTTTGTTTCTTTGTTTATCGTATTCAGATGATGTCAGCAGGATGTTTGTTAAGGGTGATATTCCGCGTCAGGATGATATTAACGAATATCGGGTTACTTTTCAAAACATGATGTTCGCGGTATAAAAGACCGCGTGACGGGAAAGACTTACTACCATTTAAAGTTGACGTCAGGACACTTGAGCCGCAGGATATATTAGGGGATGTCTCAAATATGATGATGTTGTTCGAAACATGACTGAGGTTATAAAATATGACCCCCCCACTTTGCGAATATCAGGTTTGACCAAGACTTTGACTCTCCATAATTCTCACATCCTGATGAATACCAGGGTGATGTAAAAGGCAAACCTGCATGAAATTTAATATTCTTCCAGAATATGAGGTCACAGATACGAAATACGAAATTTGACAAACTAACCTCATAATGATGACCTACCTCATCCTGACTCAACGTGATGATGCACTTGACTGATTTTTACCAAACCGCCAGAAAGCAAGAAACAGAAACCGAGCAAAAAGAAGTTGGGTCCCTATTTTGCCAATTCAAAATGGGGCGTGTTGTGTAACCACACAACAACTTGCCACCAAAGAAAATGAACAAATTCCAATGATTCAAGTGATGTGATCACATTTATCTATAGTATTCTAATTCCGTCTAAGTGTAAGCATCATGATCCTCTGAGTGATAAGATTTCATCATGGTGATAATGCTAACAAAGGATTAGGTGTGTGCATATGATTAATTATCTTGATCTTGAAAGTAAGTTGAAAACGTAAGTAACTGGTGTTAAACTACATAGTTGGAGATCATCCCTCATAGCCAACCTGGATAGAGCCTTGCTGCCAGCAGGCGTCTATAGCCTCGGCAAGGTTATCTGTACAATCTCCCTAAGTAGAGCCCCACTGCCAACAGGCGTCCATAGCCCCGATAGAGTTACTTAGATGGCCTAATTTTATTTCTTTTCTGATTTTCTCTTTAAAATTTATATCTGATATCATCATGTCAGCTCATTTGTACAAGGTACCATTGCTTGCAGCTTTAGGTTGGAGATTGCACTGGTAGCAAGGGAGTCCCTTTAGATTTTTCACTTAACACCTATACTAGTGTGTTCAACAAACCCAAGGCTGTTAAGTGTTTCATTGTGATGGATTCACTTTGACCAAGAAAAAGCACCCTGATGAAAAGACATCATAAACCTAATCACGAACACTTCTTAGAATGAATCATAACCTATGTTTAAATGTGATCTCATCATCTGAATGTCAACAACTTAATTATTTTCTAGGGTGATGAAGTGCATCATCCTAACTTACCAGAACAAAGGTCCCAACCAGTAAAACAAAACAAGCACAACAAAAAAACTATACAAACAACTATACAAATATACATTATGATACATATGACTGTGACGAAGTCATTCAGGCCTGGAAATAATGTTTGAGGAATTGTCCATTGACTGGCAATGGAACATCCTCGCCTGTCAAGTTCTTAAGCCTATAAGTGTTGTCTCCTAAGATCTCAAAAATCTGAAAGGGACCTATCCATAATCTATCAAACTTACCATGATCACCTTTCTTTTCATGGGCTTTATCCCACATCAGGACCAAATCGGATATCCTGAAAGCTTTAACTCTGGCCCTCTTGTCAAACCAGCGTTTGACAACAGCCTGATGTTTCACAAATTGGTCAATCGCTTGACTCCGTCTTTCTTCCAGGTGCATCAACTGAAGCAACCGGACTTCCTGCTTATTATCTATGCCTAGATATTCTTGGGCAAACTGTAGAGTAGGAATTTTCAAGTTTACAGGGAGGATAGGATCTACCCCATATACTAGTTGGAAGGGTGAGTTTCCTAATGCAATTTTCATTCTAGTTCTGTCTACCCAGAAGGCATATTTCAGAAATGAGTTCCATTCCCTGGGATTTTTCTCTATCAGTTTTCTTATGATACTCAGTAAATTCTTGTTGGTGGATTCTGCTAATCCATTTCCCTGGGGATAGTAGTTGGATGAAAATTTAAGTATGATCCCATGATCAAAAGCCCAACTTGACAATTTGGTGGAAATGAAGGCAGAACCATTATCACTTACCAATGCATAAGGAGTTCCATACCTGGTGACAATGTTACTTTCCAGAAACTTAATGACATCATCTGCAGTGTAAGTTTTGCTGCTGGTAGCCTCAGTCCATCTAGAACAATAGTCAGTAATCGTTAGGACATACCTATGGCCTGAGGAAGACGGAGGATTGATCGGTCCTATGAAATCCATGCCCCACTGTGCAAATGGGCACTCTTCCACCACTGGCTGCAACGGTTGCGCAGCATACTTCTCTCTGTTGGCAGCAACCTAGCAAACATGACAACACTTAACATGATCAGCCGTGTCCTTAAAAATTGTAGGCCAGTAATATCCTGCTCTGAGGATTGCATGTGTTGTGGCCAACGCTGATCCGTGTGCCGTTCCAAACTTGTCATGTAACTCTATCAAAACTTTATTTGCTTTTGGTTTCTCTAAGCATCTTAGGTATATTCCTTCATAATTCTTCTTAAACAAGGTTCCTCCCTTCATCATATACTTCTGGGATCTTATCTTCAAGGCTTTTCTCTGTGAAGCTTGCATTCTTGAAGGACATCTTCCGGTGATCAGGAGGTGCCTGATGTCTGAATACCATTCTCTTTTATCTTTCTCATTGATCACATACTGCTGACTGATGATGTTTGGATCAGTTTCAGATATCATCTGGCTCAGAGCTTGTCCTCTCACCAGCTTCATTGGTGTGATCTCCATGTCATATTCTTGTAATACAGTAATCCATTTGGCTCTTTTTTCACCAGGTTCACTCTGCATCAGCAGCATCTTCACTGCTACGTCTGGTACCACAGCAATCACTTTGCTTCTCAGTATATAATGTTTGAATTTCTTTACTGCTCTGACTAATGCAAGTGCCTGTCTTTCAACATCTACATATCTCAACTCAGCATCCCTGAAAGGATAGCTCATGAAAGCAATTGGTTTCTCTTCTTTCTCCTCATTTCTTTGAGTTAACACTGCTGCAGAAGTATGTTCTGAGGCAAATGAGTAGATGTAGAAATCTCTTGTATAATCTGGACTAATGAGGACAGGAGCATCTGAAATGGCCTTCTTTATATCTTCAAAGGCAGCCTTGGCTTCTGGTGTCCACTCAATTTGTGCATCCTTTTTCAACATGGCATTTAGTGGTCTGACAATTTCAGCAAAGCCGGTGATGAACTTCCTCACAAAATTTATCTTACCAAAGTAGGACTTAAGTTCCTTTTTGCTTCCTGGAAGTTGTAACTTCATAATAGACTCCACCCTGTCAGGATCAATGATAATTCCATCTTCTGTGATCAGGTGGCCTAGTAACTTTCCTGTTGTGACTCCGAATATGCACTTCTTAGGATTCAAAGATATTCCATATTCTTCACATTTCTTCAGTACACTTCTGAGATCAGCAACATGATTTCCCCTTTCCTTGGAGAAAACCGTCAGGTCATCCATGTAAATGACTATACACTTTCCTATTAAGCCTCTGAAGGCTATGTCCATTGCTCGCTGGAATGTAGCTCCAGCATTTATAAGTCCAAATGGCATACGTCTATATGCAAATATACCCCACTTTGTAGTGAAAGCAGTTTTCAATTTGTCAATTTTATCTACCATCACTTGGTTGTATCCTGAGAAACCATCTAAGAAGGACATCATTTTGGCTCCGTTTACAATCTGTAGAACTTCATCTAAGGAGGGCAAAGGATAATTATCCTTTTCTGATGCTCTGTTTAGGTTCCTGAAATCTACACATAACCTGATGTCTCCATTCTTCTTTCTGACTGGCACAAGATTTGCCACCCAAGTGGAGTGCCTTACAGGAAATATTATCCGGGCGTTTAACAATTTCTTGACCTCTTCAAGGATGATTGGTTCAAGCAGAGCATTAACTGGCCTCTGCTTCTGTCTGAAAGGTTTTGCATCTGGCTTGAGAGGTATAGTATGAGTTATGACAGAAGTGTCATATGTCTTTAGCTCATCATAAGTCCATGCAATTACATGTATGTAATCCTTAAGGGCCTGAGTTATTCCTTCTAACTCTTCTGGTGTACAAACCTTACCCAATAAGACATTTCTCTTGTCATCAGCTTGTCCAATATTCACTTGTGAATATTGACCTCCATCTGCCTTAGGCAGATCTTTATGTTTAAGCATATTATCTAGATCAAAGGCTCTTTCTAATTCAATCATACCTTTGGGAATTCTGTTGCTAGGCAACTCTAATATCTCATCTTCTTCCCAGACATGATCTTCCATACCATTCTCATCTATAATCTGAGCTTTAAATATGTCTCTGTTTGATATAAAGTCCAGGATGTGCTGATCATCATCAAACACCTGGAGATTAGTCACATTGTCAGGTACTAAAGGTACTGACACCAATTCTACTGAAAATCTCTTTAGACCAGATATAGACAGCGGTTCCAACGTACTGGCGGCCTGGGCAAGTGCATCTGCCCTCTGGTTCTGTTCTCTTGGTACGTGAATAATATTAAAGGCATCAAAGTCTTCAAACAAGTCCCACACTCGATGCCTGTAATTTGATAGTTTTCTGTAGTTACAGGAGTAAATTCCTCTTACCTGCCTCACAACTAGTTCTGAATCCCCAAAACATGCAGGATCTTTACCTTTTTCTTATGAGCAAATAACATTCCATGAATCAGAGCTTCATACTCTGCTATATTGTTAGTACAGGGGAACTGTAATTTGTAAGCTGCTAAATAGGATTTTCCTGATGGATCAATAAGGTCAATTCCTACCCCAGCACCTTGCTTAGATTTGGATCCATCAAACCTCAGGATCCAAGGTTTATCTTCAGCAGGACACTTATCCTCAGCAGGATATCTATTTGGTTCTCCTTTCTTCTTTGCAGCTCTGGCTGCTGCTCCACCTGATATCTACTTTAACTTGGGGATGTCATCATCCTCAAGTTTCTTCTTTCCTTTATTTTGTGAGCCTGATGGCTTTTCTGTTTTCTCTTCCATATCAGCAAGAGGATGATGTTCAAGATCTACAACTGCATGCTTCTTCAAAATATGTAAGCATAGTGAGCAAGTTGTTTCTGAGTGCGCTTTGGCATGTAATCTGCACCAACCTTTAATCAACACCTCGTGGGGAGATTTATGCTGTCGTGTCATCTTCTCTATTTCTTTTACCAGAAATTCTTTGAACTTCGTCAGGTCACTACCTTTGTCTTCATTAGACAACTCATAATCTGGTTCCATGAAGCAATCGCTACAAGGAGTGATCTTTTCTTTGTCTACATCATTTATCTGATCGGACACCAGGATCTCTTCTGCTTTTAGGATATGATCTTCATCATGATCTGTCGACTCTTCTGTTCTTGTAGAAGACAAATACGAATTAGTATCATCATCATCATCAGATGTAGCACTCACATCAGAATATGATGCTGATGATGCTTCACTATACGTCTGCTCCAGTATCATCATGTCTAAACATGGTTCACAAGTCTTTTCTGAGTGTGCTTCGGCATGTAATCTACACCATCTGTCAATTAAGATATCATTAGCAGGTATGTTTAGTAATTGGCAATGCTTTACCTGAGTAGATAGATGCATCTCAAAATCCCTGAAGCGATTCACTTTGTTCTCATTATCTGGATCATTATCAAATTCCATACTTGGCATGTCCTCATGATGATCATCATCATGATGATGATGAACATCAAGCATCAGGATTTCCTCTATTTTAACAGTCTGTGGCCTGATGCAATAGACTCCAAGTTCTACGTTTACGTACATGATCTCATTTGTTTTGTTATATTCCATGATCATATGTTTCATCCTAGGTTCAGCATCAATCCTGATCTGATTAGGTATACCTTTCCATGGCAACCACATGTGACTGAAATCTGTGGACATATATCCATTAAGCGTTTTAGACCAATCTCGGCTAAGTAACATCCCATATGTATCAGGTATGTCAACTACCTGAATGTCAATGTAATACTGGATCCTAGGATCAGATGCTAGCTGCATGTGGATGTGAGTTAGTCCTCCTACTACACTTACTTCTGTCTTGTCCAGTTGAGTGACCTTCTTTAAAGATTTAGCAGGATGCAGTCCTAATGCGTTACATATTGACAAAGGCATAACATTCGTTGAGGCTCCTGAATCAACCAAACAGTTGTGCAAGTTCTTGTTGAACATTCTTATGGTGAGGAGAAACGGAGGTGATTCAGTTTTATCTCTATACAAGGTCATGTGGGAGGTTTCGGCGGCTTGGACTGTAGCTAACACTTTAGGCTTGATAATATTATCTTTAGCAGCATGATCTTTGCCATTGGATTGACTTGAAAGATGATTATCCTCTTTAGGAGCAGGATCATCTAGTGACTTCATGAATGCCCTTTTGATGGCAGGAGTTTTCAGTAACTCTGATAAGGATAGGCCGATCTTGATTTTCTTCATTTCATTAGCCAAATAACTGACTAACTTGTCAGACTCCTGAGGTGCATTTATGACTTTTGTTACTGTGTTTTGGGGAGACAAGTATTGAGCATTCACCTTAGGGAACCCAGGGTTATTGCTAGCCTTAGGATCAGGAGGTGTGTTGAAGTTGTTTGGAGGTAGAGATGATGTCAATGGACCAGCAGGTCTATTGGCATTGCTCCTCAGGTTATAATTGTGCTTACCAGGGTATTGCTGCTGATATGCATGTACTTCCTCATGCTCTCTTGCAGGTTCATTTTCATCCTCAAAGGGAAAAACATAATTTGTTTCAAAGGTTAAGGCAGATTCTTCACAAGTCTAATCATAACTCGGATGAGGCTGATTAGTGTATGTTTCTAGCACAAAAGCTGAGTCATATCCACAAGGAACTATCTCATTTCCTTCTGCCTGAGGTGAGTTTCTAGAAGTGTTAGATACTTCAGTCTGAAAGATGCTAGCAGCAATCCTGAATTGTGGACAATCTAATTCTACATGTGCATTTGTATTGTGGATCCTACACCAATTGGTAAGGGCTACCTCAGCAAGATTGACTCTAGTAGTCTGTTTAGCTTCACCTGGAGGCTGATTATCCAGGGGTGATGGCAATGAACCGTTATTTGGCTTGGAGTTCCATATTCTGGTCTGTCTAGGAAGATTATTGTTGGTTCCACCATTATTATTGAAGTTATTGTTGTTATATCCTCTGTCAGGGTAGTTTGGTCTGTCATTGGAATAACTCCTATTCTGACCTCACTGGGAATAAAAACCCTGATTTCTCAAATGTGTTACTTCTGTGGTGAGTTTTCTCAACTGAGCAGAAATTTCTTTGATTTCTTCCTTTTCCTCTTGAGCTTTGGCAACTACATTTTCGGTCTGAGGCTTGAAAAAAGAAGATCCATGGTTACTGTTGGATAGATCAGTACCCTGAGGTGTTTGAGCATGTGCAGGATATTGTGGTAATTGGCCATTTCCATTAGGAAGAGGCATGATGCTCAATGGCGGTACTTGCAAAGGTGCAGGCATGACTACTGGAGGTATCACTGCTCCATTTGGATATTGTGCAGGATACTGTGGTGAATACGGTGCAGGATATTATGCAGGATGTTGTGAATGCATGCCAGGCAAAGTAGGGAATACTATATTCGGAGTAGGAGTAGGTATCAACTGCTGATTTACCTTGATAGCTTCTTTAAAAGCTCCTGTCAATGTAGTGATCTCAGGATGTGTTCTCCTGATGAACATGGAAGTTAATGGATCCAGGGCTGAATAGTAGATACTCCTAGCAGCAGCATCAGCTACTACATATGGGGCAACTAGTTTGGACAACATTTTCTGGAACCTAGCATTGAAATTAGCAATAGGCTCATTCTCAAATCTTTTGATTGTAGCAAACATGTGATAATTCATGGATGGATCAATAGGGACCTTGAACCTGTCAAGAAAAGCTTTCTCTAAGACAGCCCATGAACCAACAGAGGCTTGGCCAAGACTGATGAACCAATTATAAGCCTCTTCCCCTAAGGAAAAAGGAAACAATCTGCACACCACGTCCTGATGTTCTATTCTGGCTCTGCAGCAAGCTTCTTTAAATGTCCTGATATGATCATCAGCATCTTGATAAGGATGATATTTTGGACAAAGTTTGTCCGGATTCTTTGGTAACTCATGATATGCATTAAAGGTCAAGGGTGACTCTGCTGCAAAGAAAGACATTGCAACCTAAGGGGTTTGAACTGGTGGTGCAGCTGGCTGAGGTTGAACGAAAGGTATACCCTAGGGTTGAACAGGAGGTGTCACGGATATACCAGAAGGTATTTGCAAACCAACAGGAGTTACAGGAGGAGGTCCCGGTGAAGCTCTAGATGCACTAGACCCTAGAGTATGATGAATGACTACAGTCCTAGGTCTGAAACCTCTAACAGGCAATTCTTCAAAAATTTCACTAGGTCTAGACCTGGTATTTATCCTGTGAGCCAGGATTTCTCGATTTGGGGGCAAATTGGCTGAAACTTTGCAAATATTGGCTAGATTCCACTGGATAAGGTGATATTTGCGGTCAAATGGCAAATCAGACTAGATATTTACGACATATTTGCGAAGATACTGTAAATATGACAGGATATTGGGGTATCTTGATCGTAGCACGAGATCTCAAATGTCTAAGGCTTAAATTCTGTGAGACTTGAACAAATTTACGTATCTTTGGCCAATATTTAGTGAATTCACAACGATTTATTGTAAAGCTTGCAATATTTACGTGAGATATGGAAATCTTTACATAGAATGAACACATACAAACTTCTCACAACAAATATTTACGTAATTTACTAAAATTCACGGGCAATCTGAGGTTACCTTACTTTATGCGTCATCAAACCTGAAAATAATGATGACGAGCATGGTTTTCCGGACTGGCCCTCCTTCTAGCGCCAATTTATGTTGGTCATGATGTTAGTCACAAACAAACATAGAATAAAAGTACACATTAACCTTTATTCATCTTGAAAGATACAGTGAATTCAGAGAATTCATGATCCCAAGTCTCCGGTGATTAGGTCTTAATCGACTGACGTTACTCAGTAGTTAATGTGAATTGCTGTTTCTATTTTGGGGCCTTACGTGAAAATGTACTATCATCATGACGTTCCTGCAGAAATTCCTTACAGAGAAGTCAAATTATGCAGCTATTTGATGAAAAGAAGTAAAATACCTCGATCTTTGCATGATATTTTCAATTGTGCATGCTTAGTGTTCAAATATGCTAAATATTTGCGATTATCTACGAGATGTCTGCATATTTTGGGCTGTTTGCTTGAGATTAGCAGTTATTTGCAATTATGACGGTGAGATTTTCTGAAATTGAAAGAATTCAAGAAGAAATACTTCTAATTAAGTTGAACCTTTAGCTTTTGATCTACATACATGCTTGATACTGTCATGAGGAGAAGAAATCAAACCATATGTTCACCAGGACATTCCACAACTAGATACAGTTGATGCAAACTTCAGAGGATAATGAATGAAAACAATACATGCAACATGATGAGCACTCCAAGGGACGCAGCTAATCAAAGCACATATCTAGAATTCAAGCATAGATTACTCAAGATTTACGAAGATTTGTAATCAAAATACTCTTCCCTTTCATTAAGTATGCAAAAGACATGTACATATACATCAGCTTTGAAATGAGCCCTGAATATTTCAGCAAATAGATTTCAATTAAGTTTCGAATGAATATAACAAGGCATTCCACCACCTTTTATAGAGTAAGGTGAGGAATCTGTTACAAAAGATCTACGGATCTGATATGTCAATACAAATCAATGGTCATCATTTCATGACTTGTCAATTTTACAAAAAGGCACAAGTTGCCAGCTGGCAACTATCTATATTGCATATGCAAAATATTCCCCCTCATGATGTATCTCCATCATGCTCTTCATCCGTTTCATGCAGATCATCATCATGTGCATCGCTTTCTGAACCTTCGCTATCCTGATGATGATGCTGCTGCATATGGGGTTGCATGCTACTCTGGATCTGTTCATATGACCGCACAACCTGATCTATTCCTCCGCCATCTTGAGTCTTTGCCTTGATAATGGCGTGCTTGTGTGCCTCATACTTATCCTTGCTGTTATCCAGCTTATTTTCTCTGTCCTGCAATGTCTCATTGTAGGTCTCCATCTTGACCTTGATCCTCATCATTTTATTTATCACTTCTTCTGTCAAGTGGACGAGCGGACCATCATCTTCCATTTGGAAGTTATTGCGCAAAGCCTTAAGGGCAGAATCTTCATCTTGATTCTCTATTTTCCCTTCCACTTTGCCCTCTAATGTTTCTAGCATGTTTGCCTCAATGCCCATTAAATCACGTAGCCTCATGCTGATCTCCCTCAGCTTACTATTACATCTCTTGAGGACTCTGCATTCAAACTGTACATCTTTGTACCAGATATCCACTAACAATGCAGTATTATTATTCAATACCTACTTACTGATAAGCAGTTGTGGATTTATCTTCCTTATTTCTCCCAACAGGCTGAGGACTTTCTCCAGTTTATAAGACCTTTTTCCGGTCTGCATCTGCAATCTATCCACCTTGGTTTTGGAGTCACTTAACATGCTCCATCTCTTCAAAGAACCCTTCATTATTTCTATAGCATCATCCAATGTGGATGACATCCATTTTCTTATTACGGAAGCCTCATGTTTCATGAGGTCCAGTTTATTTACTTCTTCCTGAGAAATGGCAGTCAATGGGACTGCAGCTTAACTTGTAGTATCCTCAGGGTTGGTTAAACCCTTAATGTATGCATGCAACTGAGCAATGTGCTCTTTATGTTGCTTATTTTTCTCCTTCTCTCTTTTCACTTTCTGAATTAGAGAGTCTATGATGTCTTTTCCTTCCTGACCTTCCTGCTCTTCGTTGGCAAAACCCAAATCAACTGTGCTTATCTGGAATTCATCCACAGTGATTTTGCCTTTCTCCTTCTCTACTGCAGGTACAACAATTTGTGCGGTCCTTCTCCCTGTCGCCAAATCTCTTTTGATGGCCGAAGTCATTCTGGCCTTTCTCCTGGGCTTCATTATATCCGCGGAGAACAGGGTGGAGACGTCGAACTCTTGAATTTCAAGTTCCTCCTCAACATTTACCTCCTTTTCTAACCATGGAGGCACCTGATCATGCTTTTCAGCATCATGATGCTGTTCACCCCTATCTCCCGTTTCTATCAATACGTGTTGTGGAGATGGTGATTTTTCCTTTTCTTTCTCTTGATGCTCGCCTTGCTGCTGATCCTGAGGTGCCTCCTTCTGTTGAGGAACTTCCTTTTCTAGGGGAGCATCTTCTTTGTGTGGGGAACCCTGCGGTGTACCTGTATGTAGATCATGATGACCATGATCTTTCTCCATTATTACTTCACCTGTCCCCAGTTCTTCCCCTTGTGGAGGTTGATCATCCTCCTTTTGTTTCTCAATTTCTGGTGGTATGTCCACCGTACCAGTTATCATAGGATCCGCCCGAGGTGATGGCATCTGTCCTGCAGCTGTTACTTGTTCTGTGCCTGCACTATCCACCTCCTGTGCCTTAGCAGCTGGATCTTCTATTTCTTCCTTCTTCTCATCATCAGCCCTTATTTCTTGGACCTCTACTATAGCAGGTCCTGCTGATGCATCTTGTGGGCTTTGCTGGCCTGATTCAAGAACATGGCCCTCTGCTTCGGCCATCTCTATCTCCTCTGTTAGGTGGCCCTTATCAGGTGATCCTGCTGGTTTCTCAGGACTTGCATCCTGTTTCTCTGCCAAGTCTACCACTACAGAACTTGTCACCTCAGCGATCAGTGTGTCTAGCCCTATGTCCTGTGCTATCTGCTCCAGGCTCTTTTCTGGTTTCGGGCTCTTTTCTCGCTCCGCTTCTGCTTGTTTCATCTCCTCAAGCATTGATTGGACATATGGAGGCTTGTGAGGAGTCACACTGATGCCAGCAGCCAATGTTTCCATTTCTTGTGCAGCCACATCCTGCACCACCTCATCATCAGACAAGTTTATTGTCTCGTCTAGTGAGACATGCCTTTCTGCTTGTGCTTGAGATGCTTCCTTTTGTTGTTCTTCTGCCAGTTCAGTTTTGAACTTGACAATGGTAGGAAGTGGAACGTTATGCTGAAGTTCCTTCTGCACTTCACTACCTGCCCCTTGTATTTGTGCTGGGGGTTGACTTATTTCACCTCTCACGGAGGTTCTTGGTTTCTTAGGTGTGGTAGGAACCAACACCTGCGGAGCTCTCCTCTTTCTTCTGATTACCAGCGGAGCTTCCTCCTCTTCTTCAGGCTCCTCCTCCATGAAGATATCTTTGCCTGGTTGTTTGGATGACTGACCCACTTCCTGGGTCTCTGTGATTCCAGCCTCTGCTGTCTTGGTTTTCTTGGGCTTTGGAGGAGAATCTGATTCTGATCCTGATTTGGTTGGCTCCTCCGCTGTGAATACTGCCCTTTCAATCATGACCCCTTTGGGTCCTTTCTCTACCTTCTTCCCCCTTGGGGCCCTTTTGCTAGGCTGCTGTGGTGGAGGGATTCTCTCTCCCTTAGTCTTCCTCTTCTCCAGCAGGAAGTCATCATATTCATCTGCAGGGATGTCCTCCCCTTTCTTTTTGTTGTCCACCGTGATGGCAACACCCTTCTTCTTCAATGCCTCTACCTGTGCATCTACCCAAGCTTGGGTCAAGTGTATGGTTCTGGCAAAGAATGGGTCCAAGGGCATATCCTCCTGCATGGTGAGGTCAGGTGCAGAGATGGTATCATTGTAAATCTTCTTCTGCTCGTATTCATCTGCCATTATCCTGCCATCATCACTCTTCAACTACTGAGGGAGGGATATGCAGTCAAATGTCCTGATCTGGTTCAGAGTCAACCTCTAATACCTCCTCCTCCTGGCCTCTGCCTCATCTTCGCAGTCAGCCCAAAAATCTTCTAGGTGCCTCTGATGAATAGGCTTTCCTAGAATCTTCTGCATTCGGCCGTAAGGATCATATGGTCTCGTTACTGGGAAGGGTAGTAAATTCATCTTGTTCAGAGTGACCATCACCTTCTTTATATTATCCGAGTCAGGGCACATGTAGTTGCCAATGCTGACTGGGAACAAAATTGGTTGCAGCTTCTTGGCATCCTTATACATTTGTATGATGGTGGAGCCCTGCCTGATAAATTCCATTAAAACTACTGCATCAGTAGGATACCTCGGCAGCATCAGGGGATGTCCTTCAAAACCTTCTATCCTAATGTAGGAAAAGGTGGCAAATTGTATGTACCATGCCCCATGCCTGTATACTGCCTCCTAAGCCTCCATGCTCAGTCTTTTAGTTCTGTCATCTTCCATGGTCCTTACCAGATGCATAGAAAATGCATCATTGACCAGTTTGTAGTCCTTGATATACTTGGTTCTTTGCAGCTGAGGATGATGATCCCATATATATGCTGCATTTGTGCCCGTCAGTTTTCCATCTGTCAACAGGGCATCAAAAGTGCCTCTATAAGCACAAGAATACACGATATAGGAGGTCATGTAGAATGCATAATCTGAACCTCCCAGGTTCATCAGCTGCTCATGCAGAGCATCGCTAATTATTTGGCCCCACAGTGGCTTGATGTCTGCATACAGACACATCATTATTATGCCATACATCCAATCTCTAAATTCTCCAGTATCAGGCTGTCCAGTCACCCTGTTCAGTAGGGCAATCACATACTGATATTCCTCATTGAAGTCAAACTTGAACATGTGCACGGGGAGCTTGGCCGCTGCATTATATGTGCTGTTCTCGGTCCGCCAAGCATACATGTTCTTTCTGGCCGCCTTCTTGTTGGCCTCATATTCTCTTTCAGACTTCTTCAAGTCTACACTCTTTACCTTACTGCCCATTGGCAGTCCAAATGTCCGGGAGAGACCTTTGATGGATAGGTCTGCATATACCCTCCCATGCTTCACCACCTGCCTCGTCTGAGGGTTATAATTCTGGGCGCATTCAATGACTAGCTCTAGAGACTCCATGGAGTATGGGAAGCCAGCAGCGTTCCACATACCTGATACAAACACTGCGTCTAACACCGGACTCTTATCTTGTCCATCATTCAGCTTGGCTGACCAAGCCTCCAGGTTGGTAATCCCCTGATGGGTATCTGTAATTGCCCCATATTTGAATAGGACCCCTCTCTGAGAAGAGAACATAGGCCTGCTGAATTCTTCCTGATTCTTGACTGAGCATTTTTCAGCCATGGGTACCTACAATAAACAACATTTCTTCTCACAACAGGGATATGCATGCATACATATTGCAAATATCATGCCTATTGCATCAATTTCACATTACTTATTTACATGGATACATAACCAGAACTTTCAACATCATTTAGAGACAACATGATGAGGGTTTCAGTTTACTTACCTGGTTATGCAGATTTTCCTTTATACCAGTATATCGTCAAGACGCTCTTGATTCAACTGTCAATCACTTCTTTCCCTCTATCTGTGAGCTCAAATTGCGCAATGGTAGCTATTATGCGGATATGGAGGCTAGTGCTCTGTAAAACAATTTTAATGCAGGTAAATGTAACAATGGCGGTTGAGTTACCTTTTAACCTCGCAGTTAGGGTAAATTTAGGGCAACTCTAACAAGTTAGATTGCAATCTTTGATCATTCATGCGAAAACTCAGGATCTCGCCAGGTATTTCATTGGGTTCTGGGATCGGCGGGAATCACCTACCATGTCTGCGCGCATTTAATGATAATGGCGGCAAAGGGAGTGGGGGGATATCCATATGACAAGATATCATGAGGGCAGTATGATATTTCACAAATATCGGGTTGAGTTTCGATATCATCCTCCCCAGCATTGAAACTATTATCGCGACAAGATTCGGGTGACAATGCACCCTTTGTTTACATTTTAGCACATCAGGAGGATATTTCAGTTTATCGGGTGATGTTTTAAAACAAGATGATGATGATGAGCCAAGCTTGCTCATCCTCTTTTCGAAATATCAGGATGACGTCATCATGATATTCGTTCTTTGTATCGGAAATGCTTCATGACGTCATCGTCATATTGGGCGAACATGATCGTGTTTACAGAATATCCTGTCGAAATGTAAATATGATGATGATGTCATCATGATGTTTGTTTCTTTGTTTATCGTATTCAGATGATGTCAGCAGGATGTTTGTTAAGGGTGATATTCCGCGTCAGGATGATATTAACGAATATCAGGTTACTTTTCAAAACATGATGTTCGCGGTATAAAAGACTGCGTGACAGGAAAGACTTACTACCATTTAAAGTTGACGTCAGGACACTTGAGCCTCAGGATATATCAGGGGATGTCTCAAATAAAATATGACCCCCCCCGTTGCGAATATCAGGTTTGACCAAGACTTTGACTGTCCATAATTCTCACATCCTGATGAATACCAGGGTGATGTAAAAGGCAAACCTGCATGAAATTTAATATTCTTCTAGAATATGAGGTCATAGATACAAAATATGAATTTTGACAAATTGACCTCATAATGATGACCTACCTCATCCTGACTCAACGTGATGATGCACTTGACTGATTTTTACCAAACCGCCAGAAAGCAAGAAACACAAATCGAGCAAAAAGAAGTTGGGTCCCTGTTTTGCCAAGTCAAAATGGGGCGTGTTGTGTAACCACACAACACACTCCAAGTGTGTTGTAAAAAATTTATGCTTGTACATGACTGATATCACTAATATTATTTTCTGCACCTCCTAAAATTCTTTACAACACCCCTTTTTCTAGGTCTTGGAATTGAAAAACTGTGAAAAACTATTTATTTTTGCTATATTTTCACTAGGGTTTGACCATGAGTGACACTACAAGTGTGTTGTGACAGATATTTTGGAATTAAGTGGCTGTGATTACTGATATAATTTTTTGTCCAACATCATTTTCCTCACAACACCCTTTGTCATGCTCTTTTGCATTGAGATTTAGTGAAAAACTGCATATTTTAGTGTATTTTCACTAGGTTTTAACTTGTCATCATCTTAGATTTGCATGAGTCTAATAACTCACTGCCCTAAGAGAAATATTCCTTTAATAAGAAGTATAAGACACATGGGATCTAGTGCTCTTGAAGAAGTTGGCACATTGAACACCTTCTTTACAAAAGGAGAGACACAAATGTTACAAGATATTACACCTATCACAAGAACAATAGAAGAGCAAACTTTTCATGATGTTGATGATACTATTAAGGCAATAGGATATGTATCCGATGAACAAATAGAAAAATTGGATAAAGAGGTAGCCAAAT
The DNA here is from genome assembly GCA_027924645.1 of Cunninghamia lanceolata. Classification (NCBI taxonomy): domain Eukaryota; kingdom Viridiplantae; phylum Streptophyta; class Pinopsida; order Cupressales; family Cupressaceae; genus Cunninghamia; species Cunninghamia lanceolata. Next base: position 37,280,775 of record BSBN01000193.1, on the reverse strand, counting down.
TTCAATCATTTATGGAAAATGAGAGAATAGCTGAAGAAGTTGGTCCTACAATTCATAACATAAGAGAATTGATAAAAGAAGGACAAGATGGTGTTCATGTAATTTGTGGTCTAGCACATATTGTACAAATCAATATTATGCCAGTGACCGAATGTGCACAAGTGATAAATAACACTTTATCACTATCTCATACTCAAATATTGGTACCTATACCGATAATGGGAATATCTACCTTTACATCAAGAATCTTAACAACTGATGTGAATGCTTGTAGTAATGCTACCACTGGTATTGGAGTATCTAATGGCACTAATTACAGAGATGTGGGATTTAATTATCAGAATTTGGTTCCTAAGGGGACCTCTTCTATGAATAATTGCTCTCAAGCACCTCTTCATCCCACTTATTCTCAACCTCCCATCACATATAGTTATTCTCAACCACCTACCACCTACCATTATGTCCAACCACCATTGACCTATCCATAGCCTCCGCTTATCATATCTCAACCTCAATCACCTCCTCACTTTGGCCCCAATTCTTCATAGCAAATTGCATCTCCCAATGATGCCATTGTCAACCAACTTTTAGAGGGCATGACTGCTTTACAACAAAAGGTAACAAATTTGACAAATTCTTCGCAACCTAATATACTAACATATCATGCCCATAATCCCCTTTCCTATGCAATTTTGAGAACTCATATGCCTGAGAGGTTTGAGACTCCTCACTTTGAAAAATATGGTAGAAAAGATGATCCTAATACTCATGTGGCAGCATTCACAACTATGTGTAGTTATTTCTATTTTGAAGAGGACTTGTTGGCAAAACGTTTCCCATGATCTCTCAAAGATACCACTTTAGAATGGTTTTGCTCTTTGCCTCCGAATTCAATACACTCCTTTTCACAATTGATTGATCAATTTTTACAACATTTTCAAGCAAACATTGGACCTCAAGTCTCTCTAATCGATGTAGTTGATTGCAAGCAAGGTCTGAAAGAGAAGTTAACTAAGTTTATTAGTCAGTACCAAGATCTATATACGCAAATTTGATACTAGATGAAATATGAGGATGTTCTGAAGGTGTTTATCACTAATCTACAACCTAACATCCGTGATAAGATCCTCTTGATGCAGTATAACTCCTTTCAACATTTATGCACTGCCCTTTGTGATTACCAACTTTTGTCTAGTCAGTATGAAAACCAAAACTCATCGGCTCAAGTTAGTTAATCCATGGGTGGATCATCACAAAACAACTTTAAGAGAAACAATAACAATAGGAGTTTCATCAAGATTAATAGACTGAATACGAACAACTTTTCTAATGTGTCTGATATCACTAATCCAAAGAAAGCATCATATCAATCAAGAAAGTGTACTCCGATATCTAAGTCTTATCATTCTATCATGAATCAAGCTATGAGTAATAATATTTTGAAGTTTCCCCTGATTAAGCCTCTTGATCCTAGTAAAGCACAAGGACCTTATTTTGATGCTAATACCTTTTGTCACTTTTATCGAACACAAGGACATGACACTGAACGATGTATGTATGTTAAACATGAAATACAAGACCTCATTGATTTGAATATCATACAAGTATCGAGTGTGAATGATAACAGAAATAAGTCGATTGCTCCGCTGAATCAAAATTTACAAATCTTCACTAATCCTTTCCCTAAACATACTAATTACAATATGGTGGAACAAGGTTTAGTAGAAGTAGAGGATGATGATTATTTAGATTATGATAATATCGTGGGTATGATTGAAGTGGATAAGAAGCACATAGATAACCCACCTCATCCATGAAGAAATGGAATTTACACTGAGGTTCCTCCTCCGTTATCCTTATATGAATCGGGAGATAATCAAAACATATCAGAACTACAAATGAAACAACCAATACAAACTAGTGAGATAGTACAAGATGATTCTTGTTACTGCAATAGATGACATCAACAATGAAAACTCACTTTAAAAATTAAAAATGAGTAAGACGATTATCAATAGCTGGAAATAATAGTGGTTCTCCCCCTCGTAAGCAACAAAAGATCTCATTTAAACAAGGATTTAAGGAACAACCATCATACAATAACAAACAAGACTTTCATAAAAACCACTCCATTGCACTAAACATGATTGAGTACCTCTCCAAGAGGTTCGCAAGTTCAACAATCTTATACGAAGATCCTACAGGTAAGTATTTCTAACCCTTTATCTCTCTCATAATGTGCTTCCCCCATGATGTGTTATGTGTTGTTTAGGCCTCCTGGGATGACCCTTGATTCTCTTGTAAGGTTTAGGATACCAGGAGACCGCCTTTGTTGTGACCTTCTATTTGTATCATCATTCTTCTATATTGACTCTCTCTCTGGTTTTATTGTTGTGTATTGTGTCTTGCGGACATAGCATTGCAGTTGGTGACTTGGAGGCACCCTCCTACGTGATTTTCCCTAAGACACTTGTTTCTCCTCTCTTATTTATTGTTTCCCTTCCTCTAGTATTTCTATCTAGTGGGTGGATGACGAAAAACCATTTATACTGATGCAGACCTAGCATCCATTTAGCGAGAAATAAAAAATTGGACTTAGTTCCTAATATGACGATGGGGTTGTATATCTTATCTGATGCTTGGCTAGTGGGAACACTCGTGCTTTCCACATAGTAATTTTGATGATGTTTTTATCTCATTTACAAATCATAACAATATTGATGCTCTATGCACTTTGTTTGTCTTTGAATCTAGCCTTGGTGGTACTCGATTTGGAGATCTTTGTGATATAGCCCCACAGTTATCCTCAAACTCTAAATTCATAGTATAACCTTGGCTCTTTGTGTGGTTAATCATATGCATTGATGTTGTTGTTTATCATGATTATGTAGACACTAACATGTTTCTTGTAGGGATGTGTTTGTGGGAACATTTGGTGATCGTAAAGTACATGTCACCTCCGGGGGGCATGGGCTTTGTGAAAGTCTATGTTCACTTGTGTGTTTTCTTCCTACCTTAACGTGCTTGATATCGATGCATGATATCAACCACCTTAAGGTGGGGACATTTATAAGGTAAGCTATCTATTATAGATGTTAGCAATGTGCTTGACCTCAGGTGCAATTTAAAGACTTGTACGATGAGTACATCCTGCACTCTGAGTTTGTTTGCAATTAATCAATCAATCAATCATCTAAGCCCTCTGCAGAGGTGGGATATCAAATATATCCTTTTTATCCTAATCACTCTATGGAGGCGGGGATGGTGTATGTTGGTTTTAAGACAGACAACTGAGAGGGGGGGTGAATCAGTTGTCTCCAAACCTTCTATTCTTTAAATCCTTAAATCCTTCTCATATTTCAATAGCATAATAATTATTCAATCATGGAGGTAAAATGTAATAACTCAAGAGGAGAAACACATTCAACACATATGACACCAAGATTTTAACATCGAAAACCAGATTAAGGGAAAAACCACGGGGTGACTAACCCAAGATTGTATTCTTTGTTAAAAGAATAAGAAGAACAAAAATGACACTTGCCAGTTAGGGTTCACTGCTCGAGCACATTGCTCACAAGAGGCCCACTGCCTACAGGAGACACACTGTCTATAGAATAATATAAATATTACATACTTGAACTAGAGATTAGCATCTTCACCATGCTTGAGATAGTTCCATTTAAGCTCAACACGTCTGCTCTGCTTTTTGCTCCTCTCCTCTCTATCACTTTCTCATCACTACCACACACCCTTTTGAATGACTTCGCAATTCTTATTTATACATGACATCAACTTTGGAATGATCATCAAAGTCAGCACAACATACTTTATTTTATTACAGAGCAATTACAAAAATACAACTTGACTTATTACAAAAACTTCATGTGCATCACTACCCTATCGACCACGCATATCTGGGACTTTAATCTTCTTCGAGGAACATGCCATGCTTTGCAAAACATCTTCAAGATCATCTGTAACATGTGTAGAACATCCGGTCAGCCAATATTAGGAAGAACACCATCATCCGAAAGTAAATCTTCAATTACAAGCTCAATCTTTAATGCGGACCGCCAACACGAACTGGACACAATCTAGAGACCTCCACAAGCTTGCTTGAATCACCAAGAACATCTGTACCACTTCTACTTACTGTAATCATTCGCATCATCATCTGAAACCTCAAGAACACAGTCAGTTATCATTGTCATATTAGAATGATTGCTTGCATACTTCCAGACCACGAACCAATTTAGTTGTCAACTCACATTGGCTTCCCAAACATGCCACCAGATCCGCAGAACAAGATATTGTATTTCTAGATCTCACCGGACCTATTTGTGTCACTCTGTCACCTCTGAACAGCTGCCAGAACTAGTTTTACTCATATGGCCATAACTTCTCCAAATCTTCATGCGAATCTCTGAAATCTTTATAAGAGCACCTTCAGACACATATCTACAAATCCTTTGATGCGCATACTCTGGTCTTCAACTAACTGGAATCTTTACTTCATAGAACTTCACTATCTTTATTGTTCTTCTCTATTTCTGATAGGGCTAATTTTCTCAATATCCTCAGCACACAACTCATCCAATCCTTGACATCAATGCAACATGAGTATGTTGACATCAATGACAACACTGATTAGGCCCATACTTGCAACAATCTCCCCCTTTGTCATTGATGGCAACATATGATGTGAAAAACTCTTTTGACCATCAAGACAAGAACTTCTCCTCACTGGCTCCCCCTAACAACATCAATCATTCACATATCTTTTCTTTCTTTATTTCTCCCCCTTTGATCAGCAATCTCTTTTATTTTTCACATGTCTTCTCTCCCCCCTTTGACATCAATGGCAAAGAGCACATACTTGTATCAATACTTCAGAATCATACAGACTGCTCCCCCTGAGTAGTAGCTTTCTATCATCAATCTAGACCACAAGATATGACTGTGAGATCCACTGGACTGATGCACATCAGTGCACCTTAATTTAGAACCGGAGGGGCAATAGCCCCTAACTTCTCCCTGAGATACTCAAAAGAGTCCTTAGGTATAGGTTTAGTAAAAATGTCTGCAATCTGATCCTTTGAGGGCACAAACTCCAATCTGACTTCATTCTTGTTCACTTGCTCTCAAAAATTGAAACTTGATGGATATATGTTTTGTCTTTGAATGCAACACCAAATTTTTTGATATATTTATTGCACTTGAGTTATCACAAAAGATTGTGATAGGTTCTTCATACTCCACTCTGATGTCTCTTAGCATTTTCTTCATCCACAATACTTGAGTGCGACTACCTGCGGCTGCAATATACTCTGCTTCTGCAGTGGACAAAGATATTTCCTCTTGTTTCTTGCTCAGCCAAGAAACCAATCTTTTCCCCAAAAAGAATGCAACACCACTTGTACTCTTCCGATCATCCACATCTCCTGCCCAATCAGCATCTGTATATGCATGAAGAGAGAAATCATGATCCCTAGGATACCATAAACCATACTCAACTATTCCCTTCAGATATCTGAGAATTCTCTTGATTGCCATGACATGAGAGTCTCTAGGATTATCCTGGAATATGGCAACAAGACCAACAACATTCATAATATTAGGTCTAGTTTGAGTAAGGTAGAGTAGTTCACCAATCATTGACCTGTACTTTTTCTGATTAGCCTTAGGAGATTCATCATCTTTTCTCAGTTTACACCCAGTTGCCATGGGAGTATTCATTGGCATTGAATCTTCCATCCCAAATTTCTTCAACAATTCTTTCACATATTTGGTCTGTGATATGAAGATTTCTTTCTTTGTTTGAGTGATTTACAGACCCAAGAAGAAATTCATTTCCCCAAACATAGACATCTCAAATTCACTTTTCATTTGATTTGCAAAAGTCTTGCACATACTATCTTTTCCTCCAAAAATGATATCATCAACAAATACTTCAACAATAAGATATTTTTATGATCAATCTTGAAGTACAAGTCACTGTCAACAGTACCTTTGTTGAAACTAATCTTCAAAAGATGTTTATCCAATCTTTCATATCAGGCTCTTGGGGCTTATTTGAGTCCATACAATGCTTTTATTCAACTTGCAGACCATATCACCATGATCAGACAATTGAAATCCATTTGGTTGCTCAATGTATACCTCTTCTTCCAAATCACCATTCAGAAAGGCAGACTTGACATCCATCTAATATACTTTGAAATCCTTGAAGGTAGCAAAAGCAAGAAATAATCTGACTGCTTCAATTCTTGCTATCAGAGCAAAAGTTTCTTCAAAGTCAACTCCTTCTACTTGAGAATAACCCTTACAGACCAATCTAGCTTTGTTTATGACTACTTCACCATCTTCATTCAGTTTATTCTGGAAGACCCACTTAGTCCCAATCACATTTTTGTCTTTAGGTTTGGGAACAAGATCCCAAGTGTGATTTTTTTCAATTTGCATCAACTCTTCCTCCATTGCTTTAGCCCAGCTTTCATCATTGCATGCTTCACTTACTGTTTTTGGTTCAACCTTTGAAATTAGACAATACTTCAATGAATCTTGAGCAATCTTTCTTCTTGTTTGAACACCTTTGCTTCGATCTCCTATGATCTAGTCTTTAGAATGATTTAGTCTTACATACCTAGGAGTTTTGGGAATTTCTTGCACTTCTATTTCTTGGACTGGTTCATTCAAACTTATCTCTTCTTCCTATATTTTAGAATTCTCTGGATTAGTTTGAATCTGAACTGCAGTTGGGGCTTGTTCTTCTTGGACCGAAACATCATTCTGAACATTTTCTTCGTACTCATAAAACCTTGAGGGATTTTCAATGCCTTCATCAACCTTCACATTTGTACTTTCTACAATCTTTCTCAATCCCTTGTTCTAACACTGGTATGATTTTGCTTTGAGTAGAATAACCCAAGAATATTCCTTCATCACTTTTAGCATCAAATTTGCAAGGTCTTCATCTCTTTTGATATAACATTTACTACCAAAGACTCTAAAATACTTCATAGTAGGAGTGATGCCAAACCAGAGTTCATAAGGAGTCTTACCAGTATTGTTTTTAATTTGTACTTGATTAAGAGTATAGATAGTAGTGCTTACAACTTCTCTCCAGTAGATCTAAGGGACATTTGCTTCCATCATCATGGTTCTAGATGCTTCCTGGATGGTCTGATTCTTCCTCTCCACTACTCCATTCTGCTGTGGAGTCCTTGGAGAAGATAACTATCTCTTTATCCCATGTTTCTCACAGAATTCTATGAACTCTCCGGATGTGAATTCACCACCTCTATCAGACCTAAGACATTTTATGTTTAACCCAGTTTCATTTTCTACCATAGTCTTGAATATTTTGAACTTCTCAAGTGCTTCAGATTTCTCTTTCAGGAAAGTCACCCACATCAACCAGGAGTAGTCATCAATCAGTAACATGAAATATCTATCACCTTGTAGACTCCTGATTCTTACGTCCACATAGATTAGTGTGTACCAAGTCCAACAATCTGGTAGAAGATTGTTCCTTACTTTTAAATGTGACTATGTTCTACTTACCCAACTGACATTCTTTGCACAAACTATTAATAGGTTTCACTAGTCTTGGAAGATCTCTTACAGCATGAGTGTTTCTTATCTTGATGATATTATCAAAATTTACATGACACATTCTCCTATGCCACAACCAACTCTGATCAATTTGAACAAATAAACAACTGTTTCCAGTACCAACCAAGTGGAAGATGTTACCTTTTGTTTGAGTACCGGATGCAATCTTAGTTCCAGAGTTTTCAAAGATCTTGCATTTTTGATTTTTGAATCAGAGATCATAGCCTTTGTCCACCAACTGTCCAACATTGAGAAGATTATGCTTCAGACCTTCAACATATAGAACATCACTGGTTTTGTTCTTTCCATCAAAAGAAATAGTTCCTCTGCCTCTGATTCTGCCAGCAGAATTATCACCAAATTTTACAATTCCTCCTTCATATCTTTCTAGATTTATGAACTTATTCTTGTCACTAGTCATATGGTGAGAGCATCCACTGTCAATGACCCATTCATCCTTTTCTTTAACTTGAACAACCAAAGCCCTTTCTACCATTTTATGATTGACAGATTCAATGGGCATTGGATCTTCTTCCTTGATGGCAATAAGCACCCAGTCACTTCCGGATTTGTTTCCTATCTCAGATTCATCATCTGTTACTCCTTCATCATCATCATCTTCTTGAACATAGTAACATTTATTTTGGAATCTTGATCTATTAGGATTTGGCCTTGAAAATCTTTTTGAACATCTTGAGGCAAAATGACCAATCTTGATGCAATTGAAATATTTGAAGGGAAATTTTCCTTCATACTTACCAGATCCTCTTGGCAGTCTTTTTACAATAAGGGATTCAAGTTGAGCAGCTTCTGCCTCATCTTCTTCTAGATCTTTTCTTGCTTTTTCATACCATGATAATTTCTTTGAGGAACTCTCTCCTAGATCATACCTTTGTTTACCTTTTATAGAGGCACTAGCTTTGAATGTAGATTTAGTCTTTGGAGGAGCATCTCCAAACTCAGCCAATTCAAATTCAGCTAACTTCCCAACCAATTGATCCCTTGTAATATTTGATAAAGATCTGAATTCCTCAATAACAGCAACCTTGTGTTTGTAAGGAGGTAAGGATTTGAGAACTTTGGCAATAATCTCATCTTCATCCAAAGTTCCACCAGCACATCTAATGCCACAAACAAGCTCATTTACTTTTGGCATAAATGTAGTGATATTCTCATCTTCATTCATCTTCAAGTTTTTGAATTTTCCTTTCAGACTTTGTAGCTTGGCACATTTAACATATTTGTCTCCTTCATGCAGAATTGCCATCTTTCACCAAATTTCATATGCAATTTTAAATCCATAACATTTGTCAGCTCTGTATTAGATAAGGCACTTAGTAAGGCTTCTTTAGCTCAAAGATTATCTTTAGCATTTTTGATTTCATCTAGAGTTGTCAGACCATTCTTTGGAAGAATATACTCTTTTATAGTCATGTTCCAATATTGAATTCTCATACATTGCAAGTGACATTCCATGCAACTTTTCCAAAGAGTGTGGTTTGTTCCATCAAACCTCAGGCTATCCTTCTTGTAGGAAGACATCCTAGATCTCCTCAAGCGGTTAAGCTCTTTTAGAGGAACTTAGATCTGATACCAATTGTTGGTTTTAGGATAGACAATTGAGAGGGGGGTGAATCAGTTGTCTCCAAACCTTATGTTCTTTAAATCCTTAAATCCTTCTCATATTTCAATAGCATAATAATTATTCAATCATGGAAGCAAAATGCAATAACTCAAAAGGAGAAACACATTCAACATGTATGACACCAAGATTTTAACGTGGAAAACCCAGTTAAGGGAAAAACCACGGGGTGACTAACCCAAGATTGTATTCTCTGTTAAAAGAATAAGAAGAACAAAAATAGAACTTGCTAATTAGGGCTCACTGCCTGAGCACACTGCTCACAAGAGGCCCATTGCCTATAGGAGACACACTGTCTACAAAATAATATAAATATTACAGACTTGAATAGGAGATTAGCATCTTCACCATGCTTGAGATAGTTCCATTTAAGTTCAACACTTCTGCTCTACTTTTTGCTCCTCTCCTCTCTATCACTTTCTCATCACTACCACACACCCTTTTGAATGACTTCACAATTCTTATTTATACATGACATCAACTTTGGAATGATCATCAAAGTCAGCACAACATACTTTATTTTATTACAGAGCAATTAAAAAAATACAACTTGACTTATTACAAAAACTTCATATGCATTACTACCCTGTCTGCCACACATATCTGGGACTTTAATCTTCTTCAAGGAACACGCCATGCTTCGCAAAACATCTTCAAGATCATCTGCAACATGTGTAGAACATCCGGTCAGCCAAGATTAGGAAGAACACCATCACCCGAAGGTAAATCTTCAATTATGAGCTCAATCTTCAATGCGGACCACCAACACGGACTGGACACAATCTAGACACCCCCACAAGCTTGCTTGAATCACCAAGAACATCCGCACCACTTCTGCTTACTGTAATCATTCGTATCATCATCCAGAACCTCAAGAACACAGTTGGTCATCACTGTCATATTAGAATGATTGCTTGTAGACTTCCAGACCATGAACCAATTTAGTTGTCAACTCACATTAGCTTCCCAAACATGCCACCAGATCCACAGAACAAGATATTGCATTTCTGGATCTCACCAGACCTATTTGTGTCACTCTGTCACCTCTGAACAGCTGCCAGAACTAGTTTTACTCATATGGCCATAACTTCTCTAAATTTTCATGCAGATCTCTAAAATATTTATAGGAGCACCTTTAGACACATATCTATAAACCCTTTGATGCACATACTCTGATCTTCAACTGATTGGAATCTTTACTTCATAGAACTTCACTGTCTTTACTGTTCTTATCTATTTTTGATAGGGCTACTTTTCTCAATATCCTCAGCACACAACTCATCCAATCCTTGACATCAATGCAATAGGAGTATGTTGACATCGATGACAACATTGGTTAGGCCCATACTTGCAATAGTGTATTTCTCAAAGTAGATTGTTGTTAGAATCAAGGCAGACAACTAAGAGGGGGGTGAATCAGTTGTCTCAAAATTTTATTTCTTTTAATCACTTAAATCCTTCTTATAATTTAGTAGCATAATAATAAATCAATCATGGAAACTTAATACAACAATTCAAGAGAAGAAACACATTAACACATATGACACCAAGATTTTGACGTGGAAAACCTGGTTAAGGGAAAAACCACGGGGTGACTAACCCAAGATTGTATGCTCTGTTAGAAGAATAAGAAGAACAAAATGGCACATGCCAATTAGGGATCACTGCCCAAGCACACTACTCACAAGAGGCCCACTGCCTATAGGAGACACACTGTCTACAGAATAATAAATATTACATACTTGAACTAAAGAATAGCATCTTTGCGATGCTTGAGTCAGTTCCATTTAATCCTAATACTTTTGCTCTACCTTTTGCTCTGCTCCTCTCTACCACACACTCATCTCCACATGATGCCTTTGAAATGACTTCACAACCTCTTATTTATAAAAGACATTTGACTTTAGGATAATCATCCAAGTCGGCATACATTACAGAGAAAACACATCAATACAACATGACTAATTACAAAAGGACTTCACGTAGATCAACACGCTATCAGCCACACAAATCTAAGACTTTAATCTTCCTTTAGGAACATGCTAATCTTCACATAACATCTTCAAGATCATCCGTAGGATATGTAACTCATCCGGTCGGCCAAACTTAGGAAGAACACCATCATCCGGAAGTAATTCTTCAATTATAAGCTCAAACTTCAATGCAGACCACCAACATGAACTAGACACAATCCAGAGACCTCCACAAGCTTGCCTGAATCACCAAGAGCATCCACACTACTTCTGCTTACTGAAATCATGCTCTCCTTCATCTGAAACCTCAAGAACACAGTCTGTCATCACTGTCATATTGGAATAGATTCTTGCGGTCCTCTAGACCACTAACCAATTGAGTTGTCAATTCACATTGACTTCCTAAACACTCCACCAAATCTACAGAACAAGATATTGCATTTCTAGATCTTACTGGACCTATCTATGTCACTCTGTCACCTCTGAACATCTGTGACAACCAGTTTTACTTAAGTGGCCATAACTTCTTCAGATCTTCATGTGAACCTCTGAAATCTTTACTAGATCAACTTAAGACACATATCTACAAACCCTTTGATCTGCATCCTCTGATATTCATCTTAGCTGGGATCTTTACCTTATTGTCTTCATTGTTCTTCTCTGTTCTTGATAGGACTAATTTTCTCAATATCCTCAACATACAACTCATCCAATCTTTATCATCAATGCAATAGGAGTATGTTGACATCAATGACAACACCGATTAGGCCCATACTTGCAACAATCTCCCCCTTTGTCATTGATGGCAACATATGATGTGAAAAACTATTTTAACCATCAAGACAAGAACTTCTTTTTACTGACATAACTCCCCCTATCAACAACAACCATTTACATGTCTTCTCTTTCTTTACTATTCCCCCTTTGATCGACAAGAACTTCTTTTTATTGAAATAGCTCCCCCTATCAACAACAACCATTTACATGTCTTCTCTTTCTTTACTGCTCCCCCTTTGATCAGCAACCACTTGTTTTTCACATGTCTTCTCTCCCCCTTTGACATCAATGGCAAAGGGCACATACTTGCATCATACCAGCTTCTCCCCTTGAGTAGAAGCTTCCCATCATCAATCCGGACCACAAGATTTGACTGTGAGATCCACTAGACTGAAGCACATCAGTGCACCTTAATTAAGAATTGGAGGGGTAATAACCCCTAACTTCTCCCTGAGATACTCAAAAGAGTCCTTAGGCAAAGGTTTAGTAAAAATATCTACAATCTGATCCTTGGAATGCACAAACTCCAGTTTGACTTCATTCTTGTTCACTTGCTCTCTCAAAAAGTGAAACTTGATGGATATATGTTTTATCTTTGAATGCAACACCATATTTTTTGATATATTTATTGCACTTGAATTATCATAGAAGATTGTGATAGGTTCCTCATACTCCACTCTAATGTCTCTTAGCATTTGCTTCATCCACAATACTTGAGCGCAACTGCCTACTGCTGCAATATATTCTGCTTCTGTAGTGGATAGAGATATTGCCTCTTGTTTCTTGCTTAGCCAAGAAACCAATCTTTTCCCCAAAAAGAAAGCTCCACCATTGGTACTCTTTCGGTCATCCTAATCTCCTACCCAATCGGCATTTGTATATGCATGAAGAGAGAAATTATGATCTCTAGGATACCACAAACCATACTCAACTGTCCCTTTTAGATATCTAAGAATCCTCTTGATTGCCATAACATGAGATTCTCTAGGATCAACTTGAAATCTAACAACAAGACCAACAACATTCATAATGTCAGGTCTAGTCTAAGTAAGATACAGTAGTCCTCCAATCATTGACCTGTACTTTTTTTTATCAGCCTTAGGAGAATCATCATCTTTTCTCAATTTACATCCATTTGCCATGGGAGTACTCATTGGTTTTGAGTCTTCCATCCCAAATTTCTTCAACAATTCTTTCACATATTTGGTCTGTAAAATGAAGTTTCCTTTCTTTGTTTGAATGATTTGTAGACCCAAGAAGAAATTTATTTCCCCAAACATGGACATCTCAAATTCACTTTTCATTTGATTTGTAAAAGTTTTACACATACTGTCTCTTCCTCCAAAAATGATATCATCAACAAACACTTCAACAATTAAGATATTTTCATGATCAATTTTGAGGTAAAAATTACTATCAACAGTACCTTTGTTGAAACCAATCTTCAGAAAGTGCTTATCCAATCTTTCATACCAGGCTCTTGGGGCTTGTTTGAGCCCATACAGTGCTTTCTTCAACTTGCAGACCATATCACCATGATCAGACAATTGGAATCCATCTAGTTGCTCAATGTAAACTTCTTCTTCCAAGTCATCATTCAGGAAGGCAGACTTGACATCCATTTGATATACTTTGAAGTCCTTGAAGGAAGAAAAGGCAAGAAATAATCTGACTGTTTCAATTCTTGCCACCAGAGAAAAAATTTTCTTCAAATTCAACTCCTTCTACTTGAGAGTAGCCCTTGCAGACCAATCTAGCTTTGTTTCTGACTACTTCACCATCTTCATTCAGTTTATTCTAGAAGACCCATTTGGTTCCAATCACATTCTTGTCTTTAGGTTTGGGAACAAGATCCCAAGTGAGATTTTTCTCAATTTGCATCAGCTCTTCCTCCATTGCTTTAGTCCATCTTTCATCATTGCAAGATTCATTTACTGACTTTGGTTCAATCTTTGAAACTAGACAATACTCTTCTGAGTCTTGAGCAATCTTTTTTCTTGTTTGAACACCTTTACTTTTATCACCTATGATCTGATCTTCAGAGTGATTCAGTCTTACATACTTGGGAACTTTGGGAATTTCTTGCACTTTTGTTTCTTGAATAGGTTCATTCAAACTTATCTCTTCTTCCTGATTCACCGGATCAGTCTGGATCTAAATTTCAGAAGGGGCTTGGACTCCTTGAACCAAAACATCATTCTGATCATCTTCATCACATTCATAAAACCTCGAGGGTTTTTCAATACCTTCATCAACCTTCACATTTGTACTTTCTATAATCTTTCTTAATCTCTTGTTATAACATCGGTATGCTTTGCTTTGAGTAGAATAACCCAAGAATATTCCTTCATCACTTCTAGCATCAAATTTGCCTAGATCTTCATCTCTTTTAATGTAACATTTGCTACCAAAGATTCTAAAATACCTCACAATGGGAGTAATACCAAACCAAAGTTCATAAGGAGTTTTACCAGTATTGCTTCTGATTTGTACTCGATTGAGAGTATAAAATGTAGTGCTTATAGCTTCTCTCCAATAGATCTAAGGAACATTTACTTCCATCATCATGGTTCTAGATGCTTCCTGGATGGTCCGGTTCTTTCTCTCCACTACTCCATTCTGCTGTGGAGTCCTTGGAGTAGACAACTGTCTTTTTATCCCATGTTTCTCACAGAATTCTATGAACTCGTCAGATGTGAATTCTCCACCTCTATCAGACCTCAGATATTTTATGTTCAATCCGGTTTCATTCTCTATCATAGCGTTGAATATTTTGAATTTCTCAAGAGCCTCAAATTTATCTTTTAGAAAAAGTCACCCACATCATCTGGGAGTGTTCATCAATTAATAACATCAAGTATCTATCACCTTACACACTCCTGATTCTTGTCGGACCACATAGATCAGTATGAACTAAGTCCAATAATCCAATAGAAGATTGTTCCTTACTTTTGAATGAGACTCTGCTCTGCTTACCCAACTGACATTCTTTGCACAAACTATTAGAAGGTTTCACAAGTCTTGGAAGATCTCTTACAGCCTGAGTGTTGCTTATCTTGATGGTATTATCAAAATTCACATGACACATTCTTCTATGCCACAACCAACTCTGATCAATTTGAACAAATAAACAAATTTTACTAGTACCAACCAAGTGGAAGATATTACCTTTTGTTTGAGTACCGGATGCAATCTCTGTTCCGAAACTTTTAAAGAACTTGCATTTTCTATTTTTGAATCAGAGATCATAACCTTTGTCCACCAACTATCTAACATTGAGAAGATTGTGCTTTAGACCTTCAACATATAGCACATTACTGGTTTTTTTCTTTCCAACAAAAGAAATGGTTCCTCTATCTTTGATTCTACCAGCAGAATTATCACCAAATTTTACCACTCCTCCTTCATATCTTTCCAAATCTATGAACTTATTTTTGTCACCTGTCATATGGTGGGAGCATCCACTGTCAATGACCCAATCATCCTTTTCTTCAACTTGGGTAGCCAGAGCTCTTTCAACCATTTTATGATTGACAGATTCAGAAGGCATTGGATCTTCTTCCTTGATGGCAATAAACACACAGTCACTTCTAGATTTGTTTCCTATCTCTGATTCATCATCTGTTACTCTTTCATCATCATCATCTTCATGAACATAGTTACATTTCTTTTGGAATCTTGATCTGTTAGGATTTGGTCTTGAAAATCTTTTTGGACACCTTGAGGCAAAATGACCAATCTTATTGCAGTTAAAACATTTAAAAGGCAATTTCCCTTCATACTTACCGGATCTTCTTGGCAGTCTTTTTGCAATAAGCGCTTCAAGTTGAGTAGCTTCTACTTCATCTTCTTCTAGATCTTTCTTTTCTTTTTCATACCATGATAGTTTCTTTGAAGAGTTCTCTCCTGGATCAAACTTTTGTTTCTTTTTTACAGAGGCACTATCTTTGAATGCAGATTCAGTCTTGGGGGGTACATCTCCAAAATCAGACAATTCAAATGCAACTAATTTACCAACCAATTGATCTCTTGTGATATTTGAAAAAGATTTGAATTCTTCAATAACAGCAACCTTGTACTTGTAAGAATCAGGAAGGGATCTGAGAACTTTGGCAATAATCTCATCTTCATCCAACATTCCACTAGCACATCTAATGCCACAAACAAGCTCACTTACTCTTGGCATAAATGTAGTTATATTTTCATCTTCTCTCATCTTTAGGTTTTCAAATTTTTCTTTCAGACTCTGCAGCTTGGCACATTTAACATACTTGTCTCCTTCATGCAGAAGTTCCAGTTTTTGCTAGATCTCATATGCAATTTTTAGATCAATAACATTTGTCAGCTCTGAATCAGATAGGGCACTTAGAAGAGATTCTTTAGTTTGAAGATTGTTTTTAGCATCTCTAATTTCATCTACGGTAATTAAACCATTTTGTGGGAGAACATACTTCTTTGAAGCCATGATCCAATGTTGCATTCCCATACATTGCAGGTAACATTCCATGCGACTTTTCCAAAGAGTAAAATTGGTTCCATCAAACCTCGGACTATCCTTCTTGTAGGACGACATCTTGGATCTCCTCAAGCGGTTAAGCTCTTTTTGAGGAACTTGGCTCTAATACCAATTGTTAGAATGAAGGAAGACAACTGAGAGGGGGGGTGAATCAGTCATCTCAAAACTTTCTTTCTTTTAATCACTTAAATCCTTCTTATAATTTAGCAGCATAATAATAAATCAATCATGGAAGCTTAATGCAACAATTCAAGAGAAGAAACACATTAACACATATGACACCAAGATTTTGACGTGGAAAACCTGGTTAAGAGAAAAACCATAGGGTGACTAACCTAAGATTGTATTCTCTATTAGAAGAATAAGAAGACCAAAATGGCACATGCTAATTAGGGCTCACTGCCTGAACACACTGCTCACAAGAGGCCCACTGCCTACAGGAGACATGCTGTCTATAGAATAATAAATATTACATACTTGAACTGACGAATAACATCTTCACCATGCTTGAGTCAGTTCCATTTAAGCCCAATACTTCTGCTTTGCCTTTTGCTCTACTTCTCTCTACCACACACTCATCTCCACATGATGCCTTTGCAATGACTTCACAACCTCTTATTTATACAAGACATTTGACTTTAGGATAATCATCCAAGTCGGCATACATTACATAGCAAATACATAAATACAACATGACTAATTACAAAAGGACTTCACGCGGATCAACATGCTATCGCCCACACAGATCTGAGACTTCATTCTTCCTTTAGGAATGCACCAATCTTCACAAAACATCTTCAAGATCATCCACAGGATGTGTAACTCATCCAGTTAGCCAAACTTAGGAAGAATACTATCATCCGGAAGTAATTCTTCAATTACGAGCTCAAAATTCAATGCGGACCACCAACATGAACTGGACACAATCTAGAGACCTCCACAAGCTTGCCTAAATCACCAAGAACATCCACACTACTTCTGCTAACTGAAATCATCCTCTCCTTCATCCAGAACCTCAAGAACACAGTTTGTCATCACTGTCATATTGGAATAGATTCTTGCGATCCTCCAGACCACTAGCCAATTGAGTTGTCAATTCACATTTACTTCCTAAACACTCCACCAAATCCACAGAACAAGATATTGCATTTCCAGATCTCACCGGACCTATCTATGTCACTTTGTCACCTCTGAACATCTGTTAGAACTGGTTTTACTTAAGTGGCCATAACTTCTTCAGATATTCATGCAGGCCTTTGAAATCTTTATTGGATCAACTTAAGACACATATCTACAAACCCTTTGATCCGCATCCTCTGATATTCATCTTAGCTGGGATCTTTACGTCACTATCTTCATTGTTCTTCTCTGTTCCTGATAGGACTAATTTTCACAATATCCTCAGCATACAACTCATCCGATCTTTATCATCAATGCAACAGGAGTATGTTGACATCAATGACAACACCGGTTAGGCCCATACTTGGAACAATTGCATCATCCTGTCATTTTCAAAAGCCCTCTGCGAAGGTGGGGAGCAGTTCTATGACTAACTAAACCCTTAAGCATGTCTTCAATGATTGTTGTGGTGAAGCCCAATCGTTGGTGTGTGCATGTAATGTGGTTGAGATGGTGTTGAACCTAGAAATAGGAACACTCCATTACTTGTCTGCTGTGTTTTCTCTGTGTCTTCAAAGTGTGTGTTTTTGGTGTGCTTGCTTTGTTTGGCATGTCTGTTGCGCCATATGCATTCTAAAGACCTGTGAGATGAGTACATCCTACATTTTGGAAGGTTTTGCATGTCTTGCGTGTGTGTTGCCCCATATATGTAGTTTAAAGACTTGTTAGATAAGTACATCCTGCATTATGGGAGGTTTGTTTACTTCCTTGTACTTGTATATGCATTTCATATATATGAGAAAAAGAAAAAGAAAAGAAATCATTCATGTCTTCTATGCATTAATGTGTCTTCTATGCATTCAATGTATTTTTCATGTTTTGTGTGACTGTAACTGTCTTCTCTATGTTTTGCATGCCTATCATCATCTTCAATTTGTTTGGTGTGTCTTCTCCGTTCTTAGCGTGTTTGCTATGTTTGTTGACCATACTTTAATGCATGTATTGGCCTCACATTTATACATACATTAAAGTGAGTGTTAAATGTAATGTCAGAAAATGTCCCCTTGGGGGCTTTTCCTTCATAAGATTTAGCTCCCGGGTCTCTTAGCTGCATTTAGGACATCTTACATCATATTTCAACATCTCAATGAGAAAACCCCTAAGTGTCTTGGCAAATAGGACGTAGGGGGACCATTTGAGATAACCCTTGCCCAAAATAGAGGGGAGGACTTGGGTGCCCATGCCCTAGTCCTGCCCTATTTTGGGGCAATCCCAATTTTTGGGTGTCAGCTTGTGACCGATATTTGGGTCCTATGCCAACACAATAAGTTTGAATTACGAAATTCTTGGAGGGAGTGTTTGTAGCTGCATATAAAAGCATGATTAGGCATTCATTTGTAAACTAGATTGTTATTGTGAACTTTATGCATCCTAAAGGTGATTCAAGGTTTTCATTGTGTTGCAAGAGCAAATTTGTGTTGTTTATGTGTTTGTGTAGATTTGAGCAATCATCTCCTCATGGCATGAAGAACTTTTTCCTCCCATGAGATCTTCACTACAATGTGATATCATTTGTGTTTGTAGCCATTTATCATTTTATTTTTGCCTCTGCCTCCCAAGGGCACGCACTCTCTATCTGACAATGGTGTTCGGAAGACGTGAATGTCTCTCCAAGGCTTGACTGAGGCAAGCCTCTAAATACCAAAACCTCCTCCCAAAATTTTCATAATTGTAGGTTATAGGTTGAAGCTACAAACAAAGTGAAGTTGCAGGATGGTACAACAGAGTGTCAGAATTGCAGATCAAAGAAGAAAATAGCTCCCTGGACTAGGGTACCCGCTCATTAGTCCTCAAAGTTTTGTGATAGAAAAACCTTCGGTACAACAGGAACAGGTTATAGGTCTTGTTTGCAAATCTTGACAAAAAGAAGGGCACTAGACTTGGGTGCCTGCTCTTTAGTCCCTAACTTTTCTGCCTCTGAACTCTGAAAATAGGTGCACAATTATTTGTCATTTTACATCTTTCTATAGAAGCATTTTTTGATATTCATCTTTTTGTTGTCGTATTTGCATAATTAGGGTTTTAAGGTACAATTGAGCATAAGAGAAGATAATTGGCAATCAAGTCATAAAAATCCAAGTTTTCCTACATCTCACAGTGACCTAGGGTATGATAGTACATTGCAACTCGACCCTAGGTCCTTGACTGAAAGGGTCAAAGGAGGATACACACACAAACTACCAAAAACCAACTATCCAAATTTTACCCTTTACACTCTCAAAGAAAAACATCCACATTGTTGATATGACACACACCAATTTAATGTCATCGACTAGGTGTATAAGTAAATGGACTTGTAGGTCCATGAAACTTGTAGGGAGCTCCTTCTCAAATACACATACAATTTCTACAATTTCCTTCTTCCATTGTGGCACTTCACATTCATGGATCTCCTTGGAGGTCACCCACCTAATATAAAAATAGTAAATTAGTATGAACCTTTAGTCAAAAATTAAAATGCAATATAATATCTCTATGTCTCTCACACATGAACATTTCATATAACCACATACCTTGTAAATGCTGACAATCAACTTTTGGCATTCCTTAAGTTAACTGTAAGACAGGAATCCCCCCTAATTGCCAATGGCATGCTATGCTATCAAACACAATTATGAAAAGGCCATTACTAATTTTTCTCACACAACAAAATATTAAAATATATTTAGTACCTAATCAATGTTACCAATAAATGTTAAATGATGATATATAATACCTTCATAAAATTATGAAAATCATGTGTTTTAAATCTTGTGATATGTCCATCAACTGTAAAAGCTTTAGCCAATGATGACCCATAGCCAGTAGGTGTCCTTATTGAATGGATGACATTTTTGAGTTGGTCTAGCTCTTTTTTTCAAAATCTATGGAGCTTCTGCATATGTTTCATTTTCCCTGTTTGGCCACAGATGTTTTCTATCAATTTTGGTACGCAAAAGAGCAATATCTCTCATCGAAGACAAGGTGTCCTTCTCTTTACTTGATATATGTCGAAATAGAGAATCTAGGACATTTTTGAAGATGCGCATAGGATCTAATAGATGAGATATTAATAGATCCTTCCAGTAAGGGAGATCATAAAATATGGATTTTCTTTTCATTCCTTTTGGCATATTAACTACAACTTGTTATGGTTCTTCAATTGAATCACCCCAATCAAAAAAATCCTCCCAAGCTTTCAATTCAGCATCTTCATACTTCTTAATCCAATCACCTAGACCCATAATCATGGGAGGGCCTCTATTTTCAACTTTTCCATCAAATTGATTCTTTAGGCGATTTCTAAACTTATGATCTAGTGGTAGAAAAACCCTGTTGTTTGAGTAAATAAATTTATGTATATCTTTAGAATACCACCCTTGAAATTGTTCTGCACATCTTGGACATGCAAATATCCCCTTTATTTGAAGCCCTTCAATTCAATAAGTAATGTTAATAACATCAAAAAAATAGTATAAAACTAAATATGAAAGTTGGGATGAAAATAAATTGAGTGTAAATACGTAAATATTTTATCTTCCCAGAATAAACACCAAGTCCTGGGAAATCATGAATAGTCCAACATAGCACACCATACAACATGAAGGACCTATTTGATGGGGGACATGATATGTCATACATTCTTATGCCTTTCCATAGCAGTTGCATCTCATCAATAAAAGGCGCAAGATAAACATCCATGTTTTTAACTTGATATTTTCCTGGAACAATGAGAGTTAGCATAAGGTGCTCCTTTCTAACACTCATTCATGGGGGAATATTGTATACTATTAATCTAACAGGCCAAACACTGTAATTTGAGCTCAGGAAAGAGAATGGGCACACTCCATCAATTGCAAGACCAATCCTGATACTACGGGGTTCATCTTTGAATTTTCTTGGCCATTTTTCCTCTATATATTTCATTGCTTTGGAGTCGGCCGAAATTTGTATGAATCCATCTTTACTCCTGTTCTTTGCATGCTAGTCCATCAATTGTGTAAGTGACTTGCAACGAAACATTTGTTGAAGTCTAGATATAATTGGCATGTGACGTAAAAACTTCTTTAGAATTGTAGGACCTTGTACATCAGTACAATGTCTCTTCTCTTTGCATATAGGGCATTCTACCTTGTTTTGATATTCATCTCTATATAAAATGCAATCATTTTTACATGGATGAATTTGCTTATATTCAATCCCCAACTCAAGCAACAACAAACGCGCCTCTCTGCAAGTTAATGGTAACACATTCTCTTCAGGGAATATTTTAGTTTTTAGTGCCCTGTAAGATTGCCCGAGATTAAATCAATTGAATGTTTGACTTATGATGAACATGTTTGATATGTCAATTTATACTAGGACTATTTATATACAATATATGGTTTTAAAATCCCCTTAAATAAATATAAACGAAGTTGATGAATGTTTACGAATTATGTACACCAATTGACAATAAAAAGTAAGAAATAGATTTCAAGTCACTTCAGTAGGGTAGTGAAATCTTTGTATGACCAACCAAATAGTGACTTGATTTCTAATAATATTAATGTGCATGCCAGTTTTGAGGTTCTACTTGCACCCAATTTTCGTCAACTTTTTGAGACGTTATGAGAAGTTTTAGTGCCTCATATCTCGTTCCAGAAATTTTCAGGGGCTTTTCAAAAAACAAAAACTTTAATATCTTTTAGCTCACAAATGATCTTTTCCTGATTCCTTCACCAAAGGTATTATATTTCGGTTATGTAACTTTCTGGAAGTTTTTGCTTCATTACGTGCCTAAATGCAAACTTTCTAAAAATAGCAGGTACACTTTCCAAAATAGGCAGGTCGCTATTTTAGCAGTTTTAGAAAAACTGAAAGTCCTACATGATTATTCTAGATATTATGGAACCAAAAACATTAATTATGGGAAGAAATGAGAACAACTACAATGGTTTTGAATTAACTTCTTTTTTGGGTGATGCAAGATTGCCCTTACACCTCTGGATGCTCCTGCATCAGACACCCAAGGTAATTTGAGAAGTGACCCTATCACGTCTCAGGTGTTTGTGTGGGGAAAACCTAAATGGTCAACCTCTACCTTAGACAACCAAGAAGAATCTTCAATAGGCCTTCCTTTCCATTTCACTAGATATTCTTCGTATTGCCTGTTTTGAGTGCTCCTTCCCACATGGCTATCCATGATCTCTTCTATCTCCCTTGTTGAAGTAGATGCCAGAATACTCCACTGCACTTCTGTTGGTCCATCCTCTGTTCCACCTTCATGATATTCTGATAAATTGATAATGTTGAAAACAGGGGAAATATTGATCCCACTTGGTAGCTCTACCTCATATGCATTCCCTGAATCATGCTTCTTCAGGATTCTGCATGGTCCAAATTTCTTCATTTTTAATTTATTGTATGTTCCAACTAGGAACCTTTCTTTTCTTAAGTGAACCATGACTTCATCTCCCACCTGGAACTCCTTATACCTCCTCTTCTGATTTGCCTTAGCCTTGTACTGAATATTCATCTTATTAATGTGCTTTCTCACTTCTTCATGCAATTTCTTCAAATGTTCTGCAAAGTCTTCGGCTTTAGCACTTGTCTTTTCTCCATTGTCTAGCTTCCTTAACTCAAAAGCATTTCTCAGGCTATTGCCATATACAATCTAGAATGGTGATTTACTAGTACTCCTATTGACAGAATTGTTGTAGGCAAATTCTGCCTATGGTAAAATCAAATCTCATCCCTTGGGCTTATCTCCTACTAAGCATCGTAGCAGGTTACCCAAACTCCTATTCACCACTTCTATCTATCCATCAGTCTGTGGATGGTGTGCAGAATTGAACTTTAAATATGTCTTCAACTTCTTCCATAATGTCCTCCAGAAATAACCAACAAACTTGGTATCTCGATCTGAAACTATGCTCTTTGGTAGGCCATGTAATTTCACCACCTCTCTGAAAAATAATTCAGCAATATGAACAGCATCATTAGTCTTCCTATAAGGAATGAAATGTGCCATCTTCAAGAATCTGTGCACCACCACAAATATGGAATCGTTCCCTCTTTGTGTCCTTGGTAATCCAAGAACAAAATCCATACTGATATCATCCCATGGCTTCTCTGGTACAGGTAATGGCTGATATAGACCTATGTTCTGACTTGCTCCTTTTGCCATCTGACATACTCTACAACTCTGCACAAATTTCCTCACATCCTGCTGCAACTGTGGCCAATAATAATTCTCACCAACGATAGCAATGGCCTTATCTCGACCAAAGTGTCCGGCCAATCCTCCACTATGCTTCTCCTTAATTAGGTTCTCTCTCATGGAACTCCTTGGAATGCACAACTGGCTTCCTCTAAACAATATGCCATCTTGGATTATGAAATCCAACCATTTTGTCCTATCCAAAGTAACAAGTTCCAAACAAGCTTTCCAAGCCTCTGCAAAATATGGATCTTCTGGATACAAACTTTTGAGCTCATCAAACTCAACAACCTCTATCTTGATTTCTGTCAACAAATTTTGCCTTCTGCTCAAGGCATCTACAACTCTATTGGACTTCCCACTCCTGTGCTTCAAAACAAAAGTATAGCTCTACAAAAACTCAACCCATTTTAAGTGTCTTTGATTTAACCTTCCTTGACTATTAAGATACTGCAAAGCCTAATGATCAGTATATAAAACAAATGCTTTTGGCAACAAACAATGTCTCCATTTCTTCAAAGCCTGAACTATTGCATAAAACTCTTGATCATAAACAAAATACTTTTTCGTGGCATCATTAAGCTTCTCACTAAAATAGGTAATGGGCTTACCTTCTTGGCTCAAAACAGCTCCTATGCCACTACCACTAGCATCACAATCTACCTGAAATACCTTATTAAAATCTGGAAGAGCCAAAATAGGTTGTTCTATGACTTTCTATTTTAATGTATCAAAGCTCTTGTCTGCTCCTTTAGTCCATCTAAACTCTTTTCTATCCTCTCTCATTGTCTTAGTTAGGGGTGCACAAATGCTACTGAAATTCCTAATAAACTTTCTATAAAAACTGGCCAAACCATGAAAAGATCTTACCTCTGTGACACTTCTTGGCATAGGCCATTCAATGATAGCCCTTACTTTTTCTGGGTCCATCTTAAGACCTTCTTCTGAGACAACAAATCCCAGGTACACCAACTCCTTCTTTGTAAAACTATATTTCTTCAGATTAATCAACAACTTCTCCTCCCTCAGCTTCTCTAGAACTCTTCTGATATGCATCAGATGCTCATCCCAAGTCTTACTGAAAATCAAAATATCATCCAAATAAACAATAACAAAACTTCCCAAAAATTCTTTTAGTACCTCGTTCATGAGCTGCATGAATGTGCTCGGTGCATTGTTTAGCCCAAATGGCATGACTAACCACTCATACAAACTTTCCTTTGTCTTGAAGGGTGTCTTCCATTCATCTCCTTCTCTAATACAGATCTGGTGATACCCACTCTTTAGGTCAATTTTCATGAAGTACTTGGCTCCACTCAAACAATCCATGATGTCATCTATTCTTGGCAATGGAAATCTATACCTGATTGTTGTCTTATTGATGGCTCAAGAGTCTATACACATCCTCCATTCTCCATCCTTCTTTAGTGCCAGTACTGCAGGTACCGCACATGGACTCAAGCTCTCCCTTATCAGTCCCTTTCTCAACAACTCCTGAACTTATCTATTCAACTCTTCATTCTCTGCAAGGGTCATTCTATGGGCTTCCTTGTTTGGTAAATTGGCTCCTGGTATCAAATCCATTTGATGACTTATCTTCCTTACTGGTGGTAAACATTCTGGTAAATTATCAAAGATAATGTCCTGGAACTCTTCCAACATATCTGAAACTTCTGCTGGTACACATTCACATTTCTCTTGACTAATCTTAGGAATCAATGCAAAGCAATGACGCTCATGCTTCATACCCTCCAAAAATTTCCTACCATCTACCAAGCAAATTCTGGCAGTACTACATACCTTTTCTTCCACCTCCTTCAAGGGCTTCAATTTATGGCGAACTCCATCTTTTGTTAGGGAATACGTATTTGCATGGCCATCATAGACAGCACTCCTATCATACTGCCATGGCCTCCCCAACAACATATGACATGCATCCATCGGTATGATATCACACAACACCTCATCATGGTAGTCCCCAATCTTGAACTTCACTAAACACTGCTCATTGACCAAAGCTCTATGGTCTTTCTACAACCATGCAATCTGATATGGATGCGGATGCTTTCTTCTTGTCAACTTCAACTTGTCAACCATCTCCTCTAAAATAAGATTATCAGTGCTTCCACTATCAATAATACTATCACAACACTTACCTTCACATTTGCACCTTGTGCAGAATAAACTCTTCCTCTAATTTGGTTCTTTCTCCTCATTCAACAAGGTTCTTTTGACAACTAGGGTTTCTCCCCTTTCAGCATCTTCAGAACGCTCAGACTGTGCATCTTCATCTACATGTGCAACTCGTGCATTACCTTTATGTCTTCTATTCATCCTTCCTTGATGTTGTGGACACTCGTATGCTCGATGCCCTTCTTCTCCACATTGGAAATATGTTCCTCTGAAACCTCCTCTTCCAGGTCCTTGCCCAGGTCTACCTCTTCCTCTTCCTCTTTGCTCACCATTGTTCTGGTCATGAGGGCAATAGAATGTATCTCCTCTCTGATTTTGACTGGTTCCATCTTCTTCACTTTTCTTTAGAATCTTCAGCCTTCTGGAACCCCAAATCAGCTAGGGTTTCTATTTTCCCACCTATTCTTGACTCTAAACTAGCCCCCTTAACTATATTATTGCCTAGGGTTCCCAAAATAGTCATAAATAACACTTTTTGGTGGCCTCCAGCTAAATTTCAAATTTTCCAACTCCCTCCAAAAGTAGGTCAACTTTCGGGAAGCATAACTTTTGATCCGGGTGTTCGATTAACGAACTGTTTTAAGCATCAGAAAGCTCGCGATGTGAACTATCATGTAGAAAATCTATAAATGAATTTCTATCAACTTTTTGATATGTTATGAGAAGTTTTAGTGCCTCATATCTCATTCCAAAAATTTTCAGGGGCTTTTTGGAAAACAAAAACTTTAATATCTTTTAGCTCACAAATGATCTTTGCCTGATTCCTTTGCCAAAGGTCTTATATTTCTGTTATGTAACTTTTTGGAAGTTTTTGTTTCATTACGTGCCCAAATGCAAACTTTCTAAAAATAGGAGGTACACTTTCCAAAATAGGCAGGTCGCTATTTTAGCAGTTTTGGAAAAATTGAAAGTCCTACATTATTATTCTGGATATTATGGAACCAAAAACATTAATTATGGGAAGAAATGAGAACAACTACAAAGGTTTTGAATTAACTTCTATTTTGGGTGATACAAGATTGCCCTTACACCTCTGGATGCTCCTGCATCACTATCAACCTCTCTTTCCATATCTCCATCTTTATCATTTATAACCTCAACAAATTGAAAATTCGGTCTTACAGTAGGATCCCTTCCCTTACTACTATTTATAAATCCTACAATATTTTTGTGTGTGTATGCACGTCCATCTATATACATAAGATGACCTCTATTCATTTCTTTTCCACTTTCCAATTGGAGATGAATTTAGACCATATGCTGACATGCTAGGCTTATATTCTTCTAGCCTTCTCCATTCACCACTGTAATATGATGGACCATAATATGGCATTAATCTCCTAGTGGTTTGTTCTGAATTGTTTCTATGTTTAGATCCCGCATGTACATTTTGTACAATAAAGAGGCCTAGATTTGCTCCATGAATATTGGAGGGTCATATCATGTAGCCGTAGCTCCAAAATTGAAACACCTCATACACTCTAGGTAGTTGTTGATCACTAGGCCAAGTGCAGTATAGTTGACGATCAAATATCTCTTTGTAAATTAAACTCAAGCTCAGGGGCAAGTCATCATCTCCATCACATTCATTCTCATAGGGTATGTAGTCCACCTTCCCCTTGTCTTTAAACAAATTATGCATCTTTAAATTGGTTCTTGTTCTGTTGCTTGTTTTCATCAATTCCTCATCTTCCAAACTGGTATATTGGCACATATTTTTGTTAGATGTATCATCTGATAAATGATCATTGACCTCTAGGATGGAAGTCGGTGATCCAGGAAACTTTAAACCAAGAACTTTATTCTGCAAGTATCCATTAAGAAAAAAATTAGTTATTTAAATAATATAAAACAATGTTTAAACGAAGTATACATGTTATTTATATCAAATTGGAAAATTCCTTACCACAATTCCTATTGGATTTGAATCAATTGTAGGAGGCATACTACCGACTAGAAGCTCATCATATATGTAATGTCTTTGTACAATCGCTTGTTTGAATTGTTTCTTTCCATGACATACAGAACATCCACAAACATAAATTTTCTCAAAGTATTCATCCCATGTACTATAGTCTTGACCAACCTCTTGTTTAGTGTAATCATTTGTTGTGTCTGTAGAATCCATTGTCATATCCTCTTCCACCCATTGTCCTCTACGTGATTTAATAGTTTTCGGTCCACGTCCACGTACATATCTTTTTCTTTTGCTAGTTGAATGCTTAGGCTTTGCATTTTCTCCAATCTCCATCTAAATAATCAACAACATGCATTAATTTATGTCAAGATTGGATAATACATTATAAATTTCAATAATACTATGAAAAAAGATGGACGTATCACAAAATGCCATTAGATCATTTTTTCCTAAGTTAAGTCAAAATTTGAGTACCTGATGTCCCACTTCATTCGTTGTGTCCTCATTTGATATGACACGATCTATTGCCATGGCCTCATCTGGCCCCTATAATACACAACATAGTAAATAATGTTTAGTACACTAATTATATCATTTCAATGAATATGCTATCCAACACAAAACCTCACTTTAGTCATATATTTGACATATTGATATCATGTTTTGGCCATCCTAATTTTCAAACTTTTCCCTTGATGATAGAATCACATTTAATCACCATTCCTATGCATTTTCAACCAATAAGTTTGACCTCAGAGGCCTCATGGACAGAAAAATGGCTTTATCTCCTCTATGTTGTAGCATTTATGAATTCATAAACACCTTCTTCCTTTGGTTGAGGTTGCTTTCTCTTCTTACCTCTATTGTATCTGTAGATTCCATTGTCATATCTATTTCCACCCACTTTCCTCTCTGTGATTTAGTAGTTCTACGCTTTCCACGTCCTCTCTTCATGGCCTCCTCTAGATCTTGTAATACACAACAATGACAATAGTCACATAACAACTATGCACCAAGAGAATATTGTTGAAATTATCTTGTTAATACACTCTCTTTTCATTAAGACTCACTATGAAAAATAAAATAGGACATTGCAACATTTTGCTCTTCACAAAAAGTTTACACACGGAATCTTGACAACTAGAGCTCAAATCTTATGATTACAAGATGACTACAAATTCACATCAAAAAGATATTTATTTCATATTTGACTCTCCTTTTTATTTTATGGGTTATTTTAAGGCTATCTATATCTCTCCAAGTGGCCATAAAACCCTCAAAACTATCATAGAACCCTCAAAACAATCTCAAAGAGTCTTTGGCACCAAAATTTTAAATTCTTGATGGAGGGAAGGATGATTTGGATGTTAATTTTGAAATCACATCATTCGATCTTTGTTAGGTTAATCCTAGCCATTGGATATTCTTTAATTATAGGGACTTTATGTTATATTTCACCATTACCTTTCACTCCAAAATTAATCGTTTCCTTTGAAAAGAAAACCCTCCATTAGCTATCATAACCCCAACCATCTGTTGAAGTGAACTTAAACGTTATGTGCAATTGTCATTGTTCATATTAAGCAACTACCTCCCTTCTTAGTGGTCCCACATTTGTGATGTATGTGAATGAGTCATGGTACCTGTGCTACATGTTTAAAGTTTGATTTTTTCTCATATTGTTGGAAAAAGGCCCAAAAAGACATTTGATTTTTGAGTTTTATACTCTATAACATGTATCTCCTTGATCTTTTCATCTAATCTATGATTGGTTTCAATTCTTTCAAACAATATATGCAATAAGTCATTAGTTTGAGAGAGGGAAATTTTGAGTTACCATGAAATCCAACATTTATTCTATTTTTTTCCCCCAAATGTGAGAGTTTTGTCACCTAGGGTTTGATATTTTGGAGTTTTAGTAGAGGGTTTGATGTTATAATTTATGTATAGATATATTGAAAGACTTAATGATCCTTTTTTTTCTTGTAGGGTTTGTAACAATTAAGAAGATAAAGGGCATGGTGTAAGAGAGAGGCAAAGATTCTTTGAGTACCAAGATTTGATTGCCTAATGGGCAATCCATCAAATCTTGGTAACATGCTTTCCTAGGTGATGAAATTTTGAGCCCTTGACATTGGTGTAACAATCCTATGATCTATGTCACAAAGGATGAAGGAGGAGCATGCAGTCATGGTAGGAAAGTGAAATTACAATAAAATTTTGATATGATTGAGATATAGTTGGGGTATTTAGGGATGTTGTCATCATGCCTTAAGGATTGACAAGATCTAAGGAATAACTAGATGTATAAATAGGACTATCATAGGTATGTGAGGAAGTGGAAGGTTTTCAGATAGTGAGGGAGATAGTTCATGGCCTCTTAAACTAGGCCTCAATATTATAATGAAGTCACATAATATAAACAAAGATTGTCATGACTTAGCTAAAATGTTGTCAATCTCCTATCACATATCTTAAGGTTGTCCTTAATCCCAAATCCAACTTTGAAATGTTAGATGGAAGGTCATGGCTCTAACTAAAATAATTGGTGTCAAAATGATAAGTCAGGGGACCATCATAGTGTTGATCTACTATTGTAGTGGGATCTTGAGGATTCAAAGGTTGTCATATCATTGCTATCATCCAAATACCACCTAATGTTGTACTAACAATGATTTCGAATCTTTATTAGACAGTCAATTGACTGATATGGCAATATAGGGCAGCCACCATATGATATCACCCACCCACTATCATTATAGGGGGATGATATAAAGGACCATCATTATGCCTTGTTATAGCTGATGGACAATCATCCTAAGTATTATCACAACCCAAAAGGTCTATCACAACCCCAAAGGACTATCACAAATGTTATTAGGTCATCCAAACCATAGCTCCAATATTCACCATCATATGAATATAATAATTAGCATTGTAGAGTTGTCATACCATGAGGCATAGGTAACAACCATAGGAGGTTTAAAAACAACACTAGCAACATTAAATTATTGTCATAGTACACCTAAGATAGCTAGGTATGCATCCATAGAGTTATTACTATAAAATTGTCTCATTAATCTTGTGACCAGGTTAAGTCACTATCATAGTAACAATGTAGTTAGTCATCAATCAACATGTTGTCTTTGCATTTCAATGAGATCAGTTCTTGAAAAATGACAATCCAGAGGTTAAAGAGACAAGTTGATACCTTACCCAAGTTGTCATGTTCTTGAAACCTTATCACTATAAAGAGGAGATATCTAGAGAGTAATGTCACAAGGATATAACCAAGGCATGCACTATCACGATCCATAGGGACAACTTACTACACCATCCAAAACTCCATTTGAACTAGCTACTATTAATAATTCACATTATTGGGGACTGTCATGAAGAAAACACCATGCATAGGACTGTCATAGTCAAAGTGGAGAGGATTGTCTAGTCATTTTATGACTGTCATAATAGCTAGTGGGTTAGTTACCATGCTTCAACCTAAAATAGGTTAATGAGAACATAGAAATGAAAATCACAATACCATAAACATTGCCATAAGCTGCCAATATAGTCCCAATATTATGTCATGATAGTAAGAGAAGAGTTGTTTGGTTTTTCCAAAGCCATATCACTTGCATAAGGATTGTCACCAACCATCTGTGTAAGGTTGTGAAAGAGTGAGTTATTATTGAGCTAATCATAAGAGAAGCATGAAGTCAAAATGTTATCATGGAAACAAGATATAGTTACTTATTATAAGGACAATCCAAATTTGGTGAGGTTTCTACAAGCAACCAAATTTGGCATTCCATTAGATAGTGATATCAACTTCCAAGCAAAATACATCATTTTGCACTGATAGGCGCTAAATTAGGTGCACTTTGCGCTGCCTTTTGCACCCCAGAAAGATTACATTTAGGCCTAAAAGTTGGCGCTAACTCCTCCGACTATAGAACTGACTAATGGATCAAAAAAAAATTAAAAAAATTCCCCCCTGCACATACCCCGAAACAAAAAACACAAAACACAACTTTATTGATTTTTGATGTTCATTTTATGTTTGGAGATCGAGCGTTTGGCATGCAAAGATCGATCGTTTGGGTTTTTTGTGTTCACCCTTATTTTGGGCAGATCCTTGGCAATGGCGGGACCTGTAATTTAACCCCAATTTTCTTTCCATACCTAAAGCGCATACTCACTTTCTTACATCTCAAAAGTCCTAGGTTTGAGCCACGACAACCCTTGCTTCTAGATATCTCAGCCTTTCAATTCGTCCTGCTCTTCTTCTATTCGTGCCAGGTAAGGGCATAGCCTCTCTTTCATCTACTCTTTTTTTCCTGTCAGATGTCAGATTCATTTGGACAAATGCGGGTCTTGTAATATTCATAGTGCATCTATTGAAGATAATTTCAAGCAAGGCTTTTCATAATAGATGACAAATTTCCACATTCCATAATATTATAAATGGGTTCTTTATTTCAATTGATGTATAAGCTTACTTTCTTGCAGAAAACTTACAGAGGGAAACAGCTTCATGATTTGCTCTATAAAGTAAAGGTCAAAAACCTTGAGGAATACAGAAAAACTGGACGAAAACTTTCATACCTGGCAGTGTGTACTTTGTTTGCCTCCACAGACTGGATGAAATTAATTTGCCCTAGGTCACCTCAAAATGTCAAGAAATAGAGGGAAGAGAGAAAAGGGAGCAGACTCTGGCCACAATGAGGTAATTCATTGTCAATTTATAGATTTGTAAATGTTTCCATTGTTTCTTTGATTTTTAGTTTTTAGTTTTTTATTTCTAAATTTAAAAGAAGAAATTTATTTTATATATATATAGGGACATGAGACTGACAAAGATAAAGAGACATTGGCTTCCATATTGGGGGTAGAGGCAATGAACAAATTGGATGGTGTGGACTTGACAATACTTGCCATATACATAGAAAACTGATCTAG
Source organism: Cunninghamia lanceolata (assembly GCA_027924645.1). Lineage (NCBI taxonomy): Eukaryota > Viridiplantae > Streptophyta > Pinopsida > Cupressales > Cupressaceae > Cunninghamia > Cunninghamia lanceolata. The sequence goes on along the minus strand of BSBN01000193.1, from coordinate 37,247,820 downwards.
TAAAGCCCCTGAAACATTGCAACCAAATCAACAGTGTCAAGGGAATCAATTGATTCCCCAACCAGTCATGGATCAAGCAAAAGATCCAGGAGGAAATCAATAATAGTAACCTCTAAGAATGTGGAACAAGGAGCAGATGCTTCCAATGTCCCAGACACTTCTGGGACACAGACTTCTTTGACCACCATGCCATATTTTGCATCTTGCATTGGTAGCTATGATACCAAGATAGAATACGATGTGGTTCAGGGGAAGTCTGAATGATAGATGTTGGAAAAATGTTTGTGAATAGGTTGAAGGAATCCTACCTTCAATGGTTCAAAGACTATCTACATTTGCCATTCTCAAAGATACCCATGCACCTACAAAAAGTAGTTATCCAAGACATGGAGACTGAATTTGGCACAGGATGGTCTGTAAAGAAGATAAAGCTACGAATGTCTCAAAACTGCAAGAGATTTCGGTGCAACCAAACAAAGAAGATAAAAAAACTCCCTCCCGAGCTAAAGCTCAAAAAAAGGCCAATTGATGTAAGTTTCAAAGTATGGAAAGAGCTTGTAAAAGCATATGAGAAGTCCGATGCACAGAGGAATTCCAATGAGGAGAGTACACAAGTATTTGAATTTGCTCATAAGGTTATATCAAATTTATTAAATGATTTTTAAATTTTATTTGTGCATAGTTAAATTGAATCAGTATGTGTTTTAGGACAAGGCCTCCAAGGCTAGGCTTGACAAACTTCATGCCACGCATCACAGTGGCCAGAAAGGTTTACAGACCTTGATCTATACATTTGTAAGTATATTTAATAAGTTAAATGATATTTTCTTTATTTCCTAAGAAAAAGTAAATGATTGCATATTAATTAGTTTAACTAGTCCATGTGCCATGTTTTGATAGGAGGAGAAATATGGCTGACATCCAAGCCAATTTGAAAAGGAAATGTTACAAAGCAAAAAGTGGACCGATTTTGTAATCTGGATGGAGAACAAGGTATCAATAGTTGACTTTCAATAACTTAGTTGGATATTGTTGTGTTAATATGTCAAATTGCATTTCTTGTGTTGAGTTGTTTATTGATGTGTAGGATGAGTTCTAAAGTGCTTCTCTATTGGCCCTAAATCCCACTCAATTGTCCCATTATTTGCAGTCCTAGACATGTGCATATGTCCTCCTAGTTACCTTATTGTAGTGTTGAGATTTGAACTTCAGTCACTCTCATTATGAATGCACCTTTTTACCTTTACAGAACAATCCTTGGACATTTTTCACCATAATTTTAATCCACAAAGCTCGACAACTGTAAAGGCAATCACTTATATACAAACGTGAGTTATGTGAACAGGCCACTGAATCATCCACACATTTTTTATATTAAATTAATGTATAGACAATAGATCCTTTACTAAATCATTAGGTGGTGATAGAACTTATGAAAATGATAAGTCCCTTATTAAAGGCACATCATTGAATATTCCAACATTTTTAACAATGTAGGGCAATCCTCTATCTTGTGATCAACATCATAATAAGTATACATTGGAAACTTTGTGCAACTACGCGAGGTATGCCCAGGTTCTCCACACTAGTAGAAATAGATTCCTCTATTGCATACTCTACCATGGCCTCCTTGGTTTCCTCCATGATCCATATATTATGGCTCCTAGTAGCACAACACCATCTATTATGGTTGTGACTGGGGTTGTGTGGTTGTGTTTAATTTGTTTTCCTCTTGCCTTGTGGAGGACTTGTACTACTTTGTAGGTGGTAATGTCATGGGTGGATGTGTGACAAACCTTGCACTAGTAATTGATAGGAACATCTTTTCACTTTTGCAGTAGTGGACAATTTCATGAGTCTCATGACATATGGTGCAATTAGGTATGTGTTGAGCAAGAGGGAACTATGTGACATTAATAGCTTGAGCTCCCACCACTAGATAGTTTGTAGTTGTATGCCTCTTAGTGTGGCGCTTTGTTCATCATAAACCACATTGATTAACAGTTTCACTTGCAAGTTGTGCTATTTACATGACCATTTTTCCATTTGTTCTTATAGACATGTAGTAGAATCATATGTTGGGGGCTCCCCTAATTCTTATAATCTCAACACAACTTTTAAGACAACTTTTTAATTAGGGAGAGTGAGCTAAACTAGTTCATGTTGGATACGTGCAATTAGACTACCAATAAATCATTCCTTCTAAATTTCAACATTTTATAGTTGGGTCAATCTTTAACACCAATTCCTTAGAACGTTGATCATACCTACACACAATCTCTCCCGATTGTTGCCTTATTTCCTTTAATGCCACAATATTATGATGCACCATCTTAGGGCAATTGAAATAGGGAAGGAAATCTCTTAGCAGTTTACCAAGATCATTCTTGGTGCCATTAGGATCATAATGAGTATACTAGTCTTGAGCTTGCTTACAAAAAGTGGTTGCAATTAGCCTAATCTTGTGGTCATTATCTACAACATTTTGTGTGTGCCATACTATCTCATATGCTTAAGTTTGATGGGCTAAAAATGAACAACAAACCCTTGTTTGCCTGCCTCCTTCTTATGACTGATCCCATTTTGGATTCCTTATGAAGTCAGGGTGATTTGAAGGAAGATCAAAGTTGCACTCCAAGTAGATGTGTGGATAAAGAAAGGCTTAGCGAAATATGGAAACCTTTAGATTTTTAGATTTTTGTTTTTTCATTTCAAAACTATTTGTTTTCTTTCTTTTCTAATGAACATTTACTCATAAGCCCTTTCCTATACCCAAATATTCAGTTTTAAACTCATTTGCATAGAAGATGCATTAAAGGTATCGATTATATATGTTCCATGATTTAAATCCATTATTTTGTGGTTCCCAGTATGACAAAAAGAAGGATGTTGTTGCTTCTTAGACTTGTTGCACACCTTGCACTAGGTCCATAGGCTGGTGGAATGGTATTCAAGGACACAATGGCTCTCATATCAGATTTTTTTGCAAGGCATCAATTTAAAATGGTCTGAGACCTATCTTTCATTCCAACCTAGGATTCCATCACAATAATAACATATTACAATCTTCAGATATGTGTATATTTTATGTGCATGGTAGCAACCATTTAGTAATAATTCCTCACACACCACACTATAACTGAGATGTGTGAATGCCCTAAAACTATACAGGTTCAGTCCAAACACTATCATAAGATCATGCTTGATAAGATCACGAATACATCATAGTTTAGGTGTGGGTAGGACTTCCTTAGGGTAGGTAGGACTTCCTTAGTGTAGCCCTAACTATGCATTGTAGCAGAATCATTATATTGACCATTCCAAGTTCAGACTAGCAGGGACAATGGAGTTTCAAGACCCTTGCCAGCTAAGGGAAAGTTGAAATAAGAATTTTGAGGGACCTAGGGTAGTGACAGTCATATAGGACTGGGTTTGTGTTATGTTTGGAACCCATAAAGTCTTGAGGTCTTCTTAGAGGGGTGATATGTGACTAGGGTATGCAGGCTAGGACTTTGTATGTAATCTTAAGCCCTCCTTTTGGACTTGTTGGAAGCCTTCTTCACTGATACATAAGGACTGTCAAGACTCCTATAATAGTGCATTAGAGAGGCATTGAAATCACAAAGGAGATAAATGTTATTAGGCCATCACCCATTGCAGAAGGGATTGTCATAAAGAGCATGATAGTGTTAGCTTGTCATAGTCACAAAGGGGATAGTCTTTGTGGTGGTAATTATAGTCACTAAGTTTACATCCACCTTCCTAGGGTTTGCAGAAATGCCTGAAGTTGAATATGCCTATTTTAAAGATCTTGCCATGAGTATTTTCCATGCTTTTATGCCCCTAATGATCCAAAGATTGAATATAAAGGTGTGGAAATTATTGACTAACCTTACTACTATCACAGTTAATTTGCTAACATGCAAGATAGTCATGAGGTTTTTCTTGTTTTATTCAAGATTTATATATTCTTCCTTATTGATAAGATGGGGGTTTGCTATTCCCAAATTGTCTATGACAAAATACCAATGGAGACCTCCCCAATCCTCATCTCAAGTTTCAAATGCACAATGAAACGATGGAGGACAATCATAACTGTCATAATAGTACATTATCATTTTTTGTCTCAAGGCGGCCCTTGTGATTGCCAAGGGGATGTATATAGAGTTGGGATTATGGTTTTTGTTTAAAAGACTTGTGTCATTGACCTAATATTTATTTGTGACAAGGATCCCAATAGTCTAAAGATTACAAATTGTTGTCAAGAAGGGACTGTCATAGTTAAGTGTGGTACAGTGATACAATTTCATCTTGGTTGAGTATTGTATAAATCTCAAGCTATTTAGAATGCATGGGGGTATTAGGGTGTGGTATCACTATATAGGTAACCATCAAGTGATTTCTTCAACCCAATCTTGGCCTATATAGTACCCAGTGTGAAGAGCAAGATAGTGTTGTCCAAGAACCTTGTTACGGTCACAAATGAGGGCAGTCTTAGCAATTGTAACCATAGTTGGAATCCATTGTTGTTACCATAATATATGTGACCTAAAACCATGACTCTATGAGTATGAGTTGTTTGAAATTCCTCTGAGAAGATCCCACTATGGGAATGAATCATAATTTAGTGTTAAAGAGGATTGTTGTCATTACAATAAATCTAGGGCAGTCATTGTATCCTCTCATTGCCATCATAAAATTAATGCAACTATAGTTTTCAATACCAAAGAGATGGAATTGATGGTAACCATAAGGTCTGTGTTGACTAGTCTCAATCATCCATCCCTCGATGGTAAAAAAAAATGTCGTAAAGGAGACAATAACGATGATACAAATGCAGACACAAAATAAGACCACTTTATTTTCTTCTATTTTAGAGGACTGTCTCTACATTGCTGGTCCAAATTAAGAAAGACATGATTTAAGAGTTCATTGGATTTGATGGCTACAAGCCATTCATCAAATCCACACAAGGTGGCATGGTTAGGTTTCTGAATGCTTAAGTCCTCCTTTGTCAGATGTTGTAGTTGCAACTGCCCTGTTAGACATGTATGCAAAATGTGGAAGCATAGACAAGGCACATGAACTAAATGCCTCAAAGAAATGTGGTCTCATGGACTGCAATGACTGCAGGATATGCACAAAATGGATTTGTTGAAAAGGATTTAGAAATTTTAAAGCAAATGCAATTGGCTGGTGTAAAGCCAAATTCCACAACCTTTGCCAGCATCCTCCCTACTTGTGTCAAAATGGGAGCTTTGGAATAGGGTATGGACATCCATCAATACATAAAGGATAGAGGAATTTTGTCAGATGTTGTAGTTGCAACTGCCCTATTAGACATGTATGCAAAATGTGGAAGCATAGACAAGGCGCATGAACTATTTGACAGAATGCCTCAAAGAAATGTGGTCTCATGGATTTCAATGATTGTAGGTCATGCACAAAATATGAAATCATAGACAAAAAATGTGAATTATTTGATAGAATTCCTTAAAGAGATGTCATCTCATGGAATGCAATGATTGCAGGATATGCACAAAATGGATTTTGCAAGGACGCTCTCAAAATATTTGAATTAATTAAGCACTCTGGAACATATCCTAACATTGTAAGCTTTGCTTGTATTCTAGGTGCATGCAACCATGCAGGTTTAGTGGATGAGAGTTGTACATACTTCAATCACATTTGTAACCCTTATTGCATTACACCTACAGTTGATCATTATGTGTGCATGGTTGACCTCCTTGCCCGTGCTGGCTATCTTGAAGACACCCTAAACTTTATCTTTCTTTCTAAATCCCCAAATTTGCCCTATTCACGCTCACATTGAAGACCTATGAGTGGGAATAGGGCTAACATTTTTTCTTTCTAAAATCAATCGGATAACATATTGCTAACTTCATTTTTTTTTCCAAACAAAATAGACCTTTATCTTAAGGTTACTCATGAACCTTAAGATAAATCATTATTGAAAAAAAACTGTGCATTCCTTAATGACATGTAATAGAATTTAATCAACTACTACTTAAAAACTCTTTAATGTTTCTGTCTAATGCAGGTTATTAGATTAATAGTGAAAAAGAACATACATGGACCAAGCAATTTGTGGCACTTAAGGTTATGTAATAGAATTTACAGTTGATAGTTAAATTGTATAACAAATGTTTTTACGATCTTTACTAATGTTTATTAGAATTGTTGCATGTTTTACATCATTGGAATGACACATTAGCTGTAACTTTTTTAAAATTTTATTATGGTATATGCACTTTGATATGATGTAATATGATTATGGTTTCATTTCATATGTTGTAATATTAGATATATAACAGAAAAATAAATTATTGCATGAAATAAATAATAACTTTTCATTTTAAATGTTTTTTTTTTTCAGAACACAGGTCTTCCAGAAGATCAAGATGATCCTCATGATATAGATCCAGATTATGTTGGTTCTGGTACATACCACATGGCAGAGGATGATGATGACATAGATACAGAAGACACTGAGGCCGATGATGATGATGATGACGACGATGATGATCATGAAGATGATGATCATGATGATGATGATAATGATGGTGATGATGATGATGATGATGATGAGGTAGTTGCTGGTAGTAGCCAGTGACATTCATGATCATATAGACTGCATCATGGATCATTGCTGATATATCGTTATGATGCCTCTTTTCATGGTTATTATCATATGTATAATTTTCACTGCCTCCAATACCATATTAATGAGTTGTATCATAAATTTATGTATCATTTTGACTTATATCATTTGGACATGTATCATCTTGACTTGTATCATTTTGAGTTACATAATTTATCATTTTTACTTATATCATTTGTACATGTATCATGTTGACTTATGTCGACTGTTGGACATGTATCATTTTGACATGTTATTGATCTACTGGCATATTTGACTTTCACTTGTTTTAGTTATATATGATGATGATCTTATTAGTATTGACTTGTCAATTTATACATATTGAAAGTGGTCGATGATTTTTGGATGCATATTTATTACGTATGATGATTTTAATTTACTGCTTAGGATGGATGTTGTCAAATTCAATTAAAATATAGATATTTGACTCACTTGTTTTAATTATAGATGATGATCATGTTATAATAATTATCTTGTTATTTAATCATATGAGTTAAATAATTAAATTACTTACTTTATAGTCATGAGTTATTTAAGAGGCATGATATGTTTAACTAATTAAATTGAAATAAAATATATTAAATTATTAAATGTAAGCAAAACAAGAAGCATTTTTAGAAGAAAAAAAGGAAGCAACAATAGAAGCCAAACTAGAAGCAAACCAGAAGCAATCTTGGAAGCAAAACTTGGCGTTATCTAGGAAGCAAAAACATAAGCAATTTAGGTAGCAAACAAAGAAGTAATAATGGAAGTAATTTTAGAAGAAACAAAAGATGAAATAATAGAAGCCATATTAGAAGCAACAAAAGACACAAAAATGGAAGCAATAAGCAATGTTATATCGGAAGCAAAATTGGAAGCAAAACCGGAAGCAAAATTGGAAGCAAAAGTAGAAACAAAACCGGAAGCAAACCTAGAAGCAAAACTGAGAGCAAAATTGGAAGAAAAATTGGAAGCAAACCTGGAAGCAAAACTTGAAGCAAAATTGGAAGAAAAAGTGGAAGCAAAACTGGAAGCAAAATTGGAAGCAAAATCGAAAGAAAAATTGGATGCAACAAGTGACATTATATTGAAAGAAAAATTGGAAGCAAAACTGGAAGTAAAACCAGAAGCAAAATTAGAAGCAAAACTGGAAGCAAAACCAAAAGCAAACCTGGAAGCAAAATTGAAAGAAAACCTAGAAGCAAAACTAGAAGCAAACTTGGAAGCAAACCTGGAAGCAACACAAGAAGTTAAACCATAAGCAAAATTAGAAGCCAAACTGGAAGCAACAAAATCTAGTGCTAAATCCAGTGCCAAAGTGAACACACATTTTAGTGCCACATTTTGCATCGGTAGAAGTGTCCAATTCATGAACTGAAATGCACTAAATTCTAGCACTATTTTAGGTGCTAATTGTCTATTTTGTTGTAGTGTACCTAGACAGTGGCATGAAAGGACTAGTTCTTGAGAGTGGTAAAGTTCTCCTTCACTTCAAGCTCAACTAGACCTAGGAAGGTGTTTGTAGAGGCATCTTCAATAAAACATTCACAACATAATGATAAAATAATAAAGAAACATTTAACAACTATACCCAAAATGTGATGAGCCCTGAAACTTTTCATTGAGCCTATTACACATTAGGTTTTTATGAAACATCTTCTTAAGCTAATAATAGCATTCTTGTATAGCAACGACATGTATGTTCCTGTGGATGGGTTCCCTTAAGGTAACCATATACATGTAATTAGAATGATAATACACTCACAAGTTCCTCCAAAGGTTTACTAGTTTTAACTTGCATGAAATGTGACATAAATTATATCAATGGAACATGTGAGCATGGAAAATCCTAATCCTAAACTTAAACTAATGAAGATAGAGGATTTTACAATGAGAATGTGTTTGATCATTTAACATTCAAGACTAGTGCCTACTCCCCTGAGCAACAGAGTCACAACCTACAAGGAGAAAAAGAGCACACATGCAAATCACACTTATAAATAGACTTGCATACACAAATCATTGACAAAGATATATGCAACCGAGCATTCTTAATAATCCATCTCAAAGGTACAATAACCCATATGAAATGAAAGGAAGACTATTACAAAGAATTATAATTCTTTAAAATGTTGTCACATTCATCTAACTCTCATTATATTCATGCCTACAAATGTGCCAAGAGAAAACTGACAACTAGGTTTGAAGGTTTATGTTGTCACATAGATTTGCACCTAGTGTTGAAGGCTTTTAGGGCTCCAACAATCTAGTGAAACATTGAGACGACCTCCATGTGTGGGACCCTATAGGGAGGTCGAATCTCCAAAGAGAGGCTAGTTCCTTTGCTGAATGAGAGATTCAGCAATCCTAAGACTAAACCTAATCTATCCACCTAATAGGAAAAGAGGAAGAGGGAGTAAAAACTAAAATTAAAAGGAGGTGATACACTAGGTTTGAATATGGGAAGGCCCTCAAACAACTATGTATGTATAGAATGATGATATCCAATAGAGCCACATACATGTAAATCATGAACTACTTGCAAAGGTAAGATAAACTAAATGAAATCCAAGAGTAAAGATACATTCACAGATGGAGATCAAGCAGAAAAATATACAAAGCAAAGAGTTATTCATGATAAGGTAAAAATCTGATTTCTATTATCACAAAGGCACGGTTACAATTGCAAGAGATGTGGTTTTGAAAACCAAAATCCAGCCATAATACATTACATTTCATGCTTTTTATAGCATTTGCAAGGAGCACCATTACCTACTATAATGAATGCGCCCATGGCTTGTCAAAGATATTTCCTCTTTAGAAGGGATGTCTATCTGCAAGAATTCATTGTAGAAAATATCTGGATCCATCGAGTAGCTAGAAGATACTGTGTGCCTTCAATGCGAGCTATTGAATCACTCACTTGCAACCATCAATGCAACAAATATATGCATTTGAAAAACTTCTACAACACTTCAAATCAGTTGTTGAGATGTCTTGTCAACCAAGACGACAAACTCATCCTCAGTCGGTGACCATCCTAATATCTGGATGTGCACATCTGAATCATGATATTTGGATCATATTTTCAAAGTGAGAATATCCCCCCAAAATTTTGCCAAATGAAAGAGGAGGAAATTCTAAGCAGTTTTTGCCTTTTGGATCATGTAGAAAATCCTCAAGATAAGGGAGATATCCTCGGTCAAAGTTGCGGTCAACCAACATCTGGATGTCCACGTGTCATCATCTCGCAGTTGCGTAGAAGGAATGTGATGTCATATTCAGTGGTCTACTGGTCATGCAATATCCATATGCAATATCCCGACCACACATAATAGTCTTCACATCCTGATGTCCAGATATGTACCTATTAATTTTTTCTTCAGAGCATGGAGGGGCCATCATCCGCATGGATATTAACCTTTAATATCTGGGTGCTAACTTAATATCCAGATGTCTCTTGAATATCCTAATGATGTCATCGGCATAAATAACTTTGTTCAAGAGGAGATCTGGATGACATCATTAGGATGCTTTATCAATGCAAGATAATATGCCAAAGGTGGAATGTCTGGATGACATCATCGTCATATGCATTTCTTTGGGCAAGGGGTCCAGATGATGTCATCAGTACATTCGCAAGGTCATGGATATTAAGAAGGATCTAGATATTAGGAAATATTTAGATGATGTCATCATCATATTCACAAGGGTTTGCACATTTGCAAAGGACTCAGTTATTAATTAAGATTCAAATGTTTGGAAAACATCCAGTTATTAACTAAGTTCTAAATATGAAGGGGATATCATGACCTTATCTAAAGTCCAAGATATTAAGATAATATCTGAGATGTTGGCTAAGATCTAGATGACATCATTAGGATATCCATGACAAGGGTCGTTGGTCCTCGGCATTTAATCATGTTTTCATGTATCAAATCTAGGGCTGTGTCCTTGGCTATTTGCAATTAGGAATCCTATAGTTGCCAGTCCATTGAACTAATTCTGCCAATCTTATTTTCTATGGAAATTAATGCTGCTGATTTATCTTCTATGAAAGTAAATTCTGAGAATACTGGAAACAAAGATGAAACAAGAAATAGCTAATATTGATCTATTCTAATCCATTAAACTAAAGCATGCATTTATCTATGAGAAACCATTAATTGTCTTCCTAAATAGAATCTGAAATAGAATAATAAACAAAATAAATACTAGCCTCCTGTCTTGATGGCGAGAGTGGGCCCTTGCTCCTCACCCTCAGGACTGAAGACTAAGGCAATAAATTAGTATAGGAATGTAATATCACAATTTTTCTTCAGTCTAATCCCATCAGTATCCTTCTGTATTAAAAAAAGTATCTATATCCAAATGAGATTACAATAATAATAATCTATATATTTCTTCTGCTTCTATCTTATATATTTGTATCAAATCTAGCGATGAGATATCACTTACTCTAACTACCAGTTTATCTATGAGATAGCATCAATCTCTTATTCTATCAATTGTTTAACTACAGAGTAAAATCATGCAATTGAAATAGATTTTAGTGGAAAAATAGTCCCACTAAATTTGGAGTCTTAGTTTCAAATAACAACTCAGCAGCGAGGCCCTAAAATATAGGTACTTAATCAGTTTGTCAAGAACTCATGCAAAATAAATAAAAGAGGAATTAAACTTCTAGTAGTTAACTAGAGTCTTCATTCAATTACTCACGCGTTGGATGAGCAATCCTTGGAGCACTCCAATTGCCACTAGAAGTTTTGACTAATAGTGGCACTGGAACTCTGCATTGAATTAAGGAGGCTTTGAAGGTGTGTACTTATGTCTGTAGCTCCAGAGATGTGCTTATGATTTATGTCCTGCTCCAGAGATGATTCATCCTTGGTCCTCTTATCTCAAAATCTCTCCAATCATATTGGAAAACATCAGAGATTGGTGTGGTATCCTTCATGTCAGCTCCGGAGATTATTAGGACCATCTCTGGAGATGCTCAAAATTGCCTTTGCCTAAACATCTACACCTGTAGATTCAAAAAGAGAGAATTTTTGCATATTTCCATTAAATTGCTACACACTAGTCCTTCAATCAAAAATCATGACTTTCGATAATTCATCTCTCATTAATATAATTAGAACAAATCTTATCAATCTACTTTGGTGTAATTATCAGGACAATGGAGTAAGAAGGGTGAAAAAGAGAGGTAAAAAGGTGTATTATTATGTGTGCTACCTAGCACTCATCATCCCCTTGAACTTAAAGGTTAGCAGGTCCTCCTACTCTTCATAATCTGGACTTATTTAGGTGAAATATTCTACCAGTCAAATTGAAATCATCTGCATATGTGGGCCAAGTAGTGTGGTCTGTATTGCCATTCCCCCTAAACTCCTCAACCTACTTCAGCCATTCTTGAAATATGGTATCTTCCATTTGTTCATCCCAGATAGGTAGTGGCTCAATAATGAGAGGAGGTCTGAAATGGCCACCTATCCACTCTAGTTTGTATTTATCCATCAAGTTGGACACTATCCTGGCCTTCATCATAAACAACCTTAGGTTAGCAGGGGACACTACTTCCCTCATCTTTTGTTCTATAGTTAAAGTGTTCCACCTTCTCTTTACCACTGGAAGCATTTGATTAGATAAACTGTTTAAGAGGAGATCAAAATCAATGGAACATTCCTACAGATGTTTCTGATATAACGACAAAATCTTGGTCTTACCTTCTGGGAGTAAATGTTTGCCCTAAAATGAATCTTAAAAGCAATGGGATTTAGACATTCCCTCCTGAGGAAGAGGCTTGTTTCTGTATCCTTCTTTGTATAAGCCTCCATCCTTTCATTCCAAATCTGATGATTTCTCATTAGTGACATGAATGCCCTGAGTTAGCATTCCCCTACAAAGTAGTTGATAAGGAAGGTATGATCATTGATGCAGAAACCATGCAAATATAGCTCACATAGGAAATCTTTATCCTCATCAAGACCTTTTATGTATACCTCCATGAAGCCTGCCTCAATTTCGATGTTCTCAGTTGAATCAGACAAAATCAAGGATATCTTTCTCTGGACGATTCGTTCTTGCAAAAACAGAGCATAACTACCACTAGGAGATCTGCAAGATATGATCTCAATTGAAATGGAGGTTACCTGAATGAATTTTTCCTCTAAGGTTTGTACTCTCTATGACATGCCAGTTACTGCTCTTTGCAATTGCAACATTGGTTTGGAGGTCTCATATTCCTGACATCTTCTTTCCCAATGAAACAGGGCCTTAGGATAATCTATTAGAATTGGTCCTAAATATGGATCTATTTGAATCCCTTGTTCCATGGTTGTAACTGGGCCAGTCAACTCATGAATGTATTCCTCCTGATCATCTATCCCATTATTGGCCCATGTCAACTGTTTGGCCGGACTTTGTACCTTCTCAATGAGTGTTGCAATTAATATGAGACTATTGTCTCGAGCTTTCATAGTATCAGAGATATTTTGTGCTGCTTCTTCTTCTTTTTCTCTAATTCTTTGGGTAGCCTCTGTTTCTTTGTCTCTGCTTTCCACCTCTTTCTCTTGAATTATCTTTTGTTTGTCTTGGAGTTCTACTTGCAATCCTTCAATTATCTACTTTTGTTCCATTTCTTTTTCTTTCATGACCTTTTTGAGGTCAGTAATGATTAAATTTTTCCCCCATAACAATCTCTTTAGATTGTCTATTTCCTCTAGTAGCAGTTGTTCCCTTGGGACCTCTATGTCCTCTTGATCAGAGGGGTGAGAATAAATCTGTATTTCTCCCCCTTCTACCTATTCCTCCTCAAGGGCTTCTATAGATCATTGACCTACATTGTCAGCTGGATTATCTTGTCCCTTCTCAACTTCCCTTGTAATCTCCTTATCCTAAGCTTCCTCTTGACTTCCTTCTACTATTATTGGGGTTGATGAAAGTCCAACCTCACCCATGGAAGTTTGAAAAGCTAAGAGAACCTCAGCTAAGAGAGCAGTATCTTTTTTAGCTTGAGTAGGCTACCTCTTTCTCTAGCTTCTCCATAGCACAGGTGGAGCCTGTGCCTCTGTAGTAGGTGAATTATCCTCAGAGTCTAAAGAAATGGTGAAGGTGTCTCTCTCTTCTATCTCTGGAGCATGGGAATGCTGTGGCATTGGAATCTGAGAACTTGGATGAACAGGTGGCTCTGGGGAATATTCCTTAACTACTTCTCTTTGCTTCTTTTTCCTAGTCAGAGGAACTTCATCTAAATCACTAGATTCTTCCTTGGCCCAGTAGTGTCTATTGGAATCAGGTGTCTTTGAAGTCCTTTTTGCTTTCTTACTCTGCCTTGTCTTTTTCCCCTACTTCTTGAGGTCATAAGTCTAGGTAGAGGTCAACATAATTTCCTCTTCTATAATGACTGCCTCCCCTGTTTGCTTGGCTAGAATAGACTCCTCAGCCAAAGTCATCTTCCATTTTGTTGAGCGGTTCATATAGGGGAGTTTCTCTATAGCAGGTTCTTTTAAATGTTCTTGTGGTAGCTGAGGCTTCACCCAAAACTTCTTTCCCTTTCCTCTTTTTTCCAGTAATAGGGGCAGAAGTTTCCTCGATTGTTTATTTCTGGTTCTTGTCTTTTTTAGTAGCTAGGGAGAAAGTGGAAGGTACTACTTCCTCATCCTGTTGAGTAGAGGAAGTCTCATCTACACCCTGTGCCATTTCTAGTGTCTTGTACTGTGGTTTGTTTTCTAAGTCTATCATAAGGCTTCCCCATCAGCTTGGGATAGAAAATGATGTTTTACAATCAAGAAAATAAGACCATGGTTTTTCATGGGACCCTTCCCCTGTTGATACTTGTCTACAGAGGCTTTAATAGAAGAATACAAAAAGTTTGGGATATTTATGCTAAATTTTGGATGGGCATGCCTATGCCTCAGAAAAATTAACATTTTCATTATTGGTCCTAAAACTATAGAGAATTATACATCACATGTAAAATATTTCATTAACCACATAGCTAGAGATTGCTGGGGTTGTGGAAGTGAGGTCGTAACAATTCCTTTGACTTCATTTTTCCTTAAATGCATTTGTATTTCAGGTTCACCTTCTTCAGAGAAATTTTTAATCAAATTAGCATATAGGGTTTTTAGATAGTAAAACCTTTCACCTTGTTCTGGTAGCCCTGAAATATGGTTGATAATGGTGGGAGAGACACTGATATGAATCCCTCTCACAATTGTTTGGTTATTCTTTAGGTTGTGCAGGAAATCATCCACAATGTCTTCCTGAAAGCCTTCAAACTTCTCTAGAAATTCTAACCACCCAACATTCCTTAAGATATCTTCTACAACTTGATCTTGCAGAAGGCTTGTTACATTCTCTGGCTCTGTCTTCTTTTTCACTCCCATCTTCCTGTCTTATTTCACCTCCTTTGGTTAAAGTCTTCTTGATTTCCTCTATAGTTTATTTTTTCTCTTTTCACCCTACAAGGACTGTGGTAGTAGACTTGAATATTATCCCCAAAGATTTTGGAGAATTTTGCAATCTTTGAATTGGGTTTGATCCATTAATTGCAACTTCTTAGATTATGGGAAGGTGGCTTGAGATTAGTTGAACATGATTGTGTAGTCATAATTGCAGGGAGTGATGTGACACTCTAGAGAGAGGTTGACAGTGTGGCAAATAAGACGACATGCATGAATTAAGAGGGAAATAATGGCAGGAAAATGTGTCACAATAACTACACCTAAAAATATAAATGACAAGACAGGGAATAATTAATTTAATTCGATCGAATTACCTTAATCACTTTTCGTGATGATGGCCTGATGTACTTGGCTGCAATGTTGCAACTTTGATGAGATTTGATGTGGCCCGACATGTGAGTAGCTCCTTTGTGGCTTGAATTGGCATCAACATCTTCATTGTCACGTATTCTAAAATTATTCCTGTTGAGTGGTCTAGAATGACATACTGTCAAGTGACATTAGTAGAGCAATCCATGATGACTTGTGCATGTGGAAGCAATTGACTTTTGATTGCTAACGATGTGCATGCTGACCTCATCGTTGTTTATGTCACAAAGTGGAGGATGAGTCATGCTGACCTCATCCTATGATGTCCCCACTTTAATACCTAGAGAGGTGGGTCCCCTCCTTGTTTTTATTCTCTGAAATGGTTCTTTATTGGTGAAGCACCAAAGGTTCTCCTAGATTACTATGGAGATGTGTTTTAGTAGCTCTTGGCATCTAATTTCCTCCATAGATTAATTATTACAATCCTACAAGAAGAAGGGAACCTCCATTTACTAGTTTTCAATGCCCTTGGTCGAGAAAGATAGCCATTTACTAGTTTTCCATCTTCCTCTTTTTTTTTTCAAGAAGGCCGCATTTGCTAGTTTTCAACCTTCCCTTTTTTTTCAAGAAGGCCGCCATTGCTGGTTTTCAAAATTCCTAGTCTCAATCTGTGATAGAGGTTGTGACCCTTGTAACCAAGCACAAGTCCTTTGTAAATTCCTCCTTAGTTGATAGTGTTTTATAGAGTCAGATTCTGTGGCCATTTACTAAGAATGAATCTGTCACTGCTTCCATCAATGGGTGCTAGAAAAACTATTCCATTTTCAAAAACTTCTCTTATTTGGTAAGGGCCCATCCAATGAGTTTATAACTTCCCTTTGAACTCCTTGAACTTAGAATCATATAGGATAACCCAATCACCCTGCTGAAATGTCCTCCTTTTGATGTGTTGGTCATGGCATTGTTTCCTTTGATATTGAACAAGTTATGTTTGTTGTATGGATTCTGTACAGATTTCATCCAGCTCATTGAGTTGAAGAATCATGTTCTGTTGTGCTATAGACAATGGTAGACCAATATCTAATGAAGTTTTGAGTGTCTGCAGTTTGAATTCTATAGATAGAATGGGTTTCTTCCCATAAACCAATTCATACGGTGAGAACTTGGTTGTGGACTTCCAGGTGGTATTGTAAGCCCAAACTGCTTCAGGTAACCTGCTAGCCCAATCCTTTCTATTCATGGCCACTGTCCTTGTCAGGATATTTTCTAGTTCTTTATTAGTCACTTCCACCTGCCCATTAGCTTGTGGATGGTAACATGAAGATTTTCTATGCTTAACTTGATATAGGTCTGTGAATGCTTTGATTACCTAAGAAATGAATTGAGGTTCTTTGTCTGAAACTATTGATCTTGGGGCTCCAAACCTTAAGAAGATTCTGTTATAGAGGAAATCAACAACTTTTTCTTCTTTTGCAAATTGCAATGCCTGAACCTCAGCCCATTTAGCCACATAGTTTGTGCATACCAGAATGTATTCTTTACCTGATGATAGTGGAGAAATTAGTCCCACAAAGTTGAGACCCCATTGCTCAAATGGTTCCAACATTACTTGAGGATGAAGTGACATTTCCTGGGTAAAGGTTGGCTATCCCATCCTTTGGCACTAATCACACTGCTACACATACTTCTTGGTATCCTTATGAATAGAGGGCCAGTAGTATCCAGCTCCCAGAATTTTGTGGATGGTTCTGTGTGAGGAATAATCTCCACCAGATGGTTTATCATGACATGCCCTTAAGACATAAAAAATTTCATTAGCTTTTAGACACCTGAGTAAAATAAAATCATGACCACACTTAAACAGTAAACCATTTAACCATTTGTAAGATAATCTTTCTTTTAGTAAGTGCTTCTTTTGTTTTGAGGTAAAATGAGATGGAAACAAGCCTATAGCTAAAAGATTAGCTATGTTTGCAAACTAAGGTATAGTAGAGGAGATAGTAAAAGGATGTTCATCTGGAAATTTGTCATCCGCTAGTTGGTTCTCTCCACCTGTATGCAATCTTGACAGAAAGTTAGCAACCAAATTGAATTTCCCTAGATTATCAACTATGGTAATGTCAAATTCCTGCAATAGCAATAACCACCTAATTATCCTTGCACCTACTACTAGCTTGTTCATTAAGTATTTGATGGTTGCATGATCAATATGTACAAATATTTTGTATTTGGTGATATAATGCATGAATTTGTTTATAGCATATATGACTGCTAAGAATTCTTTTTCAGTTGTGGTATAGTTTCTTTCTACAGAGGTAAGGTTTTTACTGATGTAATAGATGGCATGCACACCTTCTCCCTCCTCTTTCTGCCCTAAGACTGCCCCAATTGACTCATTTGCAGCATTAGTTTGTATGTGAAATGGTAGAGTCCAATTGGGCCCTCTTAAAAAAGGTGTGATAGTAAGCTTCTCCTTAAGGGTTTCAAATGTTGATTGATAATCCTCTATCCATAAGAAGTTGATGTCTTTGTTAAGTAGGGCAAACATAGGAGTGGCTATTCTGCTGAAATTTTCTATAAATTTCCTATAGTAGCCTACATCACCTAGAAAACTTCTAACGTCTATCTAATTTTTAGGTGAGGGTAACTGTTTGATCACTTCTATTTTGTGTTGGTCTACTTTGATCCCATTTGCTGAGATGTGGCGTCCCAATACAATTCCTTCCTCTACCATCATAAAGAATTTTTCATGGCTTAGGGATAGTCAGTTTTTTTCATAGCATTTTAGTACCTTTTCTAGGTTTATGAGAGCTTCTTCAAAGTTGTCCCCATACACAGTAAAGTCATCCATATAGACTTCCATGCACTTATTAGCTAATTCAGCAAAAATGGCTAAAACAAGCCTCTAAAATATAGTTGGAGCTTTACATAGCCCAAATGGAAGAACTTTGTAGGCAAAAGTTCCCCAAGAACAAGTGAAGGTAGTTTTATCCTAATCTTCAGGTGCTATTTGGATTTGGTTATATCCACTGAACCCATCCAGGAATGGGAAGTACTTCCTCCTTGCAAGGTTGTTTAGCACTTGGTTAATGAATGGTAAAGGAAAGTAGTCATTCTTTGTGGCTTTGTTTATTTCTCTATAGTCAATGCGTACTCTCCACTTCCCATTCTTTTTAGGCACTATGAATAAGGGTGAGACCCATTGACTATCTGAGATTAGATATATAAACCCTGCTTGCAACAATTTTTCTATCTCAATCTTAACAATATCCTTTAAAGTAGGATTCAATCTTCTCTAGGGTTGTTTGACAGGTTTGACATCTTTAGTGTATATATGATGAGTACAGATCTCAAGAGGGATGCACTTCATATCTTGGTATTCCCCAAGAAAAACTGTTGAATGGGAAATTAGGAGTTTGAGAAGTGCTTCTTCTTATTTTTCTGCTAACTGGGTGTTGATATTTAATGTTTTCCCAGATAAAATCATGACTTGTTTTGTGATTTGATCCATAGATGTATTCAACCCATATCCTGGAGTCATGGTATTGAGGGGACAAGAATGTGGGAGCAACATCTGGAATGTGGCTAAGTCTTTGTAAAAGGTCTCTCCACAAGGAATGATGTTTGCTAGGGTACAATGAGTAGAAGTGATAAATTCTCTTTTTGAATCTTGGGCTAGTTCCATTATATCCTCATTAATAAGAAAGTGGGTGATATCTTCTATTGTATCATAGTGGATTTTGTTGAAATTAGGGCAGACAACTAAGAGGGGGGTGAATTAGTTGTCTCAAAACTTTATCTTTTGCTGCATTTAATTTTCATTACCACTTATTAACATCTTAATGATATAACCATGAAAGCATGAATCAACAACACATGAGCAGAAACACAATCAACACACATAACACCAGGATTTTTATGCAAAAACCCGGTTAAGGGAGAAACCATGGTGGGGGTTAATCCACAAGATTTATTCTCTATTAAAAGAATAGAAAAATGGGAAGGCACCTGCCTCTGGGCACACCACCTAGAGCTCACTGCTCCACGAGATTCACTGTCTACAAAAATATTCACATGGTTAATACTGAAAGGTTGAACTAAGAAACAACATCTTCTCCATGCCAGGGTTTAGTTCCATTGAAGTTCACAATACCTCTACTCTGCCCCCAAACACTTCTTCGCTACCTCCGCATCTTCACACACATGGGCACATTTACATGACTTCATTAGACTTATTTATACATGACATCAACTTTGGAATGAACATCAAATTTGGCCTTACAATCATCTATTTGGAACATTCTCCAAGAT
This sequence comes from Cunninghamia lanceolata, assembly GCA_027924645.1. Taxonomy (NCBI): domain Eukaryota; kingdom Viridiplantae; phylum Streptophyta; class Pinopsida; order Cupressales; family Cupressaceae; genus Cunninghamia; species Cunninghamia lanceolata. The sequence continues at coordinate 37,228,068 of BSBN01000193.1, read as the reverse complement.
AGGCATTACAAAAAATTACAATCACAAGACTTGAGTTAATACAAAATGCTAAATGCGGACCACTATACTATCGGCCAAATATATCTGGGACTCAAATTTTCCTTGAAAAACATGCCATGCTCCATAGAACTTCTCTTAGATCATCCGCAACATGCATAAAGCATCCAATTGGCCAAGACTAGAAAGAACAACAACACCCAAGGAGAAATCTTCAAGTACGAGCTCAATCCTCAATGCAAACCACCAACACAATAGGCACACAATCCATAGACCTCCACAAGCACAATGAAATCAACCAGAACAACCGCACCACCTCAAATCACCAGAATCACTTGCATCTTCATACAGGAACTTAAGAACACTAACTGTCATGACTGTCACATTAGAAAGATTGCTTGCAGACCTCCAAACCATGAACCAATTGAGTTGAGGATACACACCAACATCGCAAACATCCTCTAGAACTGTAGACCATAATATTCCAATGCAGAGCAATCCAGACCAAATTCTTGTCACTCCGTTACCTCTGAACAACTCGAAAACCTGGTTCTATTCAAATGGCCATAACTTCACCAATCCTCCATGCTGAGCTCTCAAATATTAACTGGAGCAACTTTAGAAAATCCTCTACAAAACCCTTTAATCCATAGACTCTAATCTTTGTCTCACTAGGAATGCAGAGCAATCTACTTTACTGAACTGCACTGTCTTCACTATCTCTGACAAAGAGATGTGTTGACATCAATGACAACACATCATAGGCACATATTTGTAATAGATTTCTTCTTCTAACTCACCCAAATGTTCTTTGATGGTAACCATAGCTACTGAGGCACTATTTTCCATGTTATTCAGCTCATCTACCCACACTTTTCCTGAATAATGTATTGATGGTTTAGCTGGAGGATACAAAGATATTTTCTTCAAATCTATTCCATTGGAAATGACCATATCCCCTATTCGACAATCAATAGATGCTGCTGTTGTGGCAAGCCATGGCCTTCCTAATATTAATGGATATTCATTTCACTGGTTTCTAGGTTCTAATATTAGGAAGTCAACTGGGAATTCCCATGATTCCACCACAACTGAAACATCATCTATCACTCCTTTTGGAATAGCTACCGATTGGTCAGCCAATTGAAGGATTGTGGATGTGGAATGGATACCTATTAGAGCTAATTTGTCCATAGTGTGGACTGTCATTACATTTATTGTTGCTCCCAAATCAACCAAAACACTAGATATTTCCACCCGTGAGATATAAAAATTATGACAGGGTTCCCAAGGTCTCCATATTTTGGGAGGAGCATTTCTCCTATTAGGAGGTCTACTACTTTCCCTTCCACGTGTCTTTAGAGATCACAAAACCAAGGTATACTAGTTCTTCCTTCATAAACTCACACTTTTTGAGGTTGATCATCAACTTTTCCTCATTCAATCTTTGCAAAACCATGTCAAGATGTTGCAAGTGCTCCTCCTTTATCTTGCTAAACACAAGAATATCATCTAGATAAACAACAACAAATTTTCCAATAAAAGGATTTAAAACCTCATTCATTAACCTCATAAATGTACTAGGAGAATTTGACAGTCCAAAGGGAATTACCATCCATTCATATAGTCCTTCATTGGTTTTAAAGGCAGTTTTCCATTCATCTCTTTCCCTTATTCTGATTTGGTGATATTCATTTTTGAGATCAATCTTTGAGAAGTGACATGTACCCCTTAAATAGTACATTAGGTCCTCCATTCTAGGTATTGGGAACCTATATCTGATTGTGATTTTGTTTATTGCCCTTGAATCAGTACACATCCTCCACTCTCCACCTTTCTTAGATGCTAAAACAGTAGGGATAGCACATGGACTTAAGCTTTCTTTGATGAGACCCTTATCTAACAATTCTTGGACTTGTGCTTTGATTTCTTCATTATGTTTTGGGGTCAGCTTCTATGTAGCCTTATTAGGCAAATTGGCTCTAGGGATTAGGTCTATGTGATGGCTGATATCTCTCATGGGAGGTAATGAACTTGGCAACTCATCTACCACTATATCCTTGTACTTATTCAACAAAGACTGAACCTCACTAGGTATGTCTCCCACTTTATTTGTTGCTACATCAGACTTGGTCTTAGGTCTGATTACTACTGCAAATCCCTATCCACTTTATTCCTTCATTGTTTGCAGAAACTCTTTCTCTCCTACTACCATGATGCTAGACCCAACTTGTTTATCATATTCTTCCTCTTGAAGGGGTGTTAAAGGGAATGAGACTCCATCCTTCTCTATCACATAAGTGTTCTTCTGACCATCATGCTTTCTCTTTCTATCATGTTGCCAGGGTCTTCCTAGCAGTAGGTGACAAACATCCATAGGAATGATGTCACAAAGAATCTTATCTCTATAACCCCCAATGTTAAACTCTACCCCTGACTGTTCATTTACTAAGACTTGTTGACCTTTGTTTAACCATGACACTTTGTAGGGTTTGGGGTGAGGAATTCTCTTTAGGTTCAACTTCTCTACCATTTCTAAGAAAATCAGATTATTAGTAGAACCAGAATCAACAACTACTTTGCATACCTTTCCATGTGACTTGCAAGTTGTTCTAAACAATGACTTCCTTTGTGAAGGCTCCCTAGTTGTTGGCACCTTGAGGAGTGTCCTTGTCATTAGTGTATCAGCTACCTCAGGAGCAGCAGGCTGAAGTGGTGAATTGACACTTTCACTATCTTCTTCATGCACTATTTGGGTTCTGCGTTCACCTCCATGACAACTTGGTGCTTGCTTGTCTAGGCACTTGAATGCAAGATGGCCAAACTGATTACAGTTGTAATTGTTTCCTGAGAAGGTGCTTGAACCTATTCCTTGGCAACCAAAGCTTCATGTAGTGTTAGGTCTTCTACCTCTAAAACTACCCCTATCACTTGATTCTCTTTGTTGCTTTTAGAATCATGTCCTTCCCCCAAAGTTATCTCTACCTCTATTATTCTTTCCTCTGCTCCTAGCCTGTTGTTCTTGTCTTCTTTTGATCTTCTCTTCTACCCTTACTGCCAATTGGAAACATTCTTCCACATTTCTAGGGGTGGCAAGGCTTATTTCATCCTAAATATTGAGCCTGAGCCCATTGATTTACCTAGCAATTTTCTCAACCTCATCTTCATTGTGTCCTATCCTCATGGTCAGCTTGTGGAATTCTTCAGTATAGGCCATAACATCCATTTCCTTTTGTTCTAAATTTTGCAACCTTCTAAAGGTTTGAATTACATAATCCTTTGGTATGAATTGGCTCTTCACTTTGGACACCATCGGGTCCCATGAACTAATTTTTGCTTTTCCTTTCCTCAACCTCTCTGATTGAACATAGTTCCACCATGTCAATGCTGCTCTCTTCAACTTGGTCTTTGCTAATTTGACCTTTTTCTCTTCTGGCATCTCTTTGTACCCAAAGTAGTTATCTAAGGAATCAATCCAATCTAATACTTCCTCACTGTTCATTTTCCCTTCATACATGGGTAACTCCATTTTGACATTAGTGCTTTCCCCTTTTACAGTCTGCAGCATCTTCATAGACCTTCTAGCATCTGGATCCATCTCTTCCTCATTGGATCTCTCTTGAGGGATTGCATTCTCACCCTCATTCTCTTGGTCACTTTCTTCCTCAGTGACCCCACCTCTTCTTAGGTTTTCTTCTATGGCTACAAGTTTGGCTAGAACTCCATCTTGGGATTCCTTCATCATTCTTACTTCTCTAGTGAGGATTGGATTATTTCTAGGAGGCATCTTGCAACTATTCCTCCTTCAAAATTCAACTTTCTTCTTTATTCCCAATTAGAACCTAAACCTAAGCTCTAATACCACTTGATGTAGGGGAGGCTTCTAAAAAAACACCTAAAAGGATTTATGAGGTTCATTTGACTGACTATCCCAACTTGACAAGTTTCCCTCTTCACCTAACATGGTTGCCTAAGGATGATACATGCACAAATGAAGGCCAAAGAGTGAACCAACCTACTACACTCCTATCACACCTTGACCCACTTTTTTTTGGTAGAATAAGACCATTCAAGGTCACAAAAACTCATGACATCATGCCCTCCTAGTTGCTCTCTTGCAATTAGCCCTATTTGCTTGTAGCCCTTGGAATAAGTTTTTGGGGCATAACTTGCAGAATTCATGACAAACCCATGAAAATTTTAGTTTTTTGGATACCCATTAGGGTTCTACACAACATATCAAACGTGAAATATAGGTTTCTTTGGAACATGTGCCTAAAAAACTAACTGTACCTACTATTCTTGGGCCTAATTAGGCCTCTTTTACAAGGCAACTATAAGATAAACTTGCTCCCAAATCCCCAAACCTATTCCAGGGCATCAATAGGGTTGAAAATTGTCTTAATATGTTTCTTTCAAGGACCTTGAGTTATCTCAATTCAATCATGCATCAACTCATCACTCTACCAAAGCTAAAAGACCTAATACATGAGGATATTAGGCTCAATTTGCTTCAAATGTCGCACCAGTCGAGTCCCCTACTCCTGCAATGTAATAAACAAATAAATGCAACCTATCTAAATCCATTCCACCCATTCTTGAGGGTTGACACAGGTGGAATGGGTCTAAACCCCTTTGGTTTACTAAAACCCTCCAAAACTAGGGTTTAAGAGCTAGTTACAGAAAATGATTGATAAAATGCTTCAACCATAATGAAAATCCTCCAAAATTGATTCAAATATAAGATAACACCATTCACTTCATGTTTTCAGACATTTTGTTCCATGGCAGTATAGTACGAACTGGTATAGGATGTTAGAACAACAAAAGGACAAAAAAATGTAGAAAACTCAAAAAATCTGTATTGTTTTTCTCTTCAAAATCCTTCTCCGATTTACCTCAAAGTGTGTAAGGCCTGAATAGAATGTTTACATTTAAACACCACATTTTCATAACTCCACCATCATGGAAAAGCCAAAAATAAGGCATAAAACAACCTGTCCACTTCAATGCCAAAATAGACTGCCCTAAAACTAAGCAAAATTTAACACTCCATTCTTAGTGACTCTAAATACATCAAAAAATGGTTTTAACTAGACTTTATTACATCATTTAAGAAGAAAACTCCACCTAGGCTCATTATTGAGATAAAAAATTCAAAATTTGCCTTGATGTCTTGGTTCCCCTACACCATACATGCAAGGAGAAAGGATCTCAGCCTCCACCTGAGATCAAATCAGGGATTGTAGTTCCATGTTTTGCAATGTCTTCAGCTATCATCCAAGTTGCATCTTCATGACGTAGCCCCTGCCACTTCACTAGATATTCATTGTACACCTTATGCCTTGTTTTCTTGACCTCTTTGGTGTCTAAAATGGCTTCAAGTTTGACTAGTGTAGCAGGAGGAAGATCTTTGATCTAATCAACATCAACAACACCTTCATCAACATCTGTACCTGCATCCAAAGATCCCTTGAAAGGATATAAGTTAGCAATGTTAAAGATTGGTGAGATAGCAACTCCAGGAGGGAGTTCTATCTCATATGCATTTTCACCAAACTTGTGGACCACCTTGCATGGCCCAATCTTCTTCATCAACAACTTAATATATCTGCCCTTAGGTAACCTCTCTTTTCTTAAGTGTGCAAGTATTAAATCTCCTACTTTCAATTGAACATTCCTCCTCTTCAAGTATTCATGCTTCTTGTAAGTTTCCACACTCTTCTTGAGGTGTTATTTGACTTGATCATGTATGTCTTTCATGGCCATTGCAAACTCCTCTCCTTCAACACTTCTCTTCTCTAACCCTCTCAAATCTTCGAGCTCAAGTATACCTCTTGGGCTCAGTCCATACACTACTTCAAAAGGATTCTTCCCTATGCTCCTGTTAATGGAATCATTATAAGCATATTTTACCTATGGGAGAACAAGATACCATTGCTATCCATGTTCCTTTATGAGACATCTAAGCAAGTTCCCCAATGATCTATTAATTACTTCAGTCTGCCCATCTGTTTGTGGGTGATAAGCAGAGTTGAAAGTCAAATTGGTTCCTAGTTTCCTCCATAAGGTCCTCGAAAAGTGACCTATAAATTTTGAGTCTTTGTCTGAAACAATATTGAGGGGCAGTACATGAATTCTAACTATCTCCTTGAAGAATAAACTTGAAATGTTTGATTCATCACTTGTGCATTTGCAAGGAACAAAGTGTGCCATCTTACTAAATCTGTCCACAACTATAAAGACACTATCCACTCCCATATGAGTTTTGGGTAGGCCTAATACAAAATCCATACTAAGATGTTCCCAAGGTCTTGTAGGGATTGGGAGAGGCTGATATAGGCCTACGTTTGAACTAGAGCCCTTGGCTGTTTGACAAACTCCACAAGTTTCAACAAACTTTCCAATATCTACTTGCATCTTAGGTCAAAAATAAAATCTTCTTACCTGATCTAGTGTCTTGTCAATCACAAAATGTCCTCCAAGACTCCCACAATGCTTCTCCCTTATGAGATTTGTCCTCATAGAGCACTTAGGGATGCATAACTGATCTCCCTTGAATAACAATCCATCTTGCAATAAAAAATCAAGAAATTGATCATGATAAGTACCTTGAAATTGTTGGAAAATAGAGTATACCTCTTTGAATTCTACATCAACAACATACATGTCTTTTAATTCTTCTAATCCCACACTTTGGAGTTGTATTTCATGCACTAGGACTGATCTCCTGCTTAAGGCATTTGCTACCTTGTTAGCTTGGCCTTTCTTGTGCTTGATGGTAAATGTGTAACTCTTTAAATACTCAACTCACTTTACATGCCTATGACTTAACTTGTCTTGACTATTCAAAAAACTCAAAGCATGGTTATTTGTGAACACTATAAATTCCTTAGATAAGAGGTAATGTCTCCACTTCCTTAGGGACTGCACTAATGCATAGAGTTCTAGGTCATATGAAGAATATTTTCTCTTGGCTTCATTGAACTTTTCACTATAGAAGGCCACTGGTCTACCCTCTTGACTCAAGACTGCACCTATTGTAGATCCACTAGCATCACACTCCACTGTGAAGATCTTGTTGAAGTTAGGTAAAGAAAGGATGGGCTATTGTGCCACTCTATTTTTCAGGTATTCAAATCTCTTTGTTGTATCCTCAGTCCACTAAAATTTCCTCTTCTTATCTCCTTTGATGATGTCAAGAATGGAAGAACAAATATGACTGAAATTCTTAATAAATTTCCTATAGAAGGTAGCTAAACCATGAAAGCTTCTTACCTCTCCTACTAATTTTGGAGTTGGCCAAATGAGAATGGCTTCAACTTTGGAAGGATTCATCTTCAACATGCCTTTAGAGATCACAAAACCAAGGTATACTAGTTCTTCCTTCATAAACTCACACTTTTTGAGGTTGATCATCAACTTTTCCTCATTCAATCTCTGCAAAACCATGTCAGGATGTTGCAAGTGCTCCTCTTTTGTCTTGCTAAACACAATAATATCATCTAGATAAAAAACAACAAATTTTCAAATAAAAGGCTTTAAAACCTCATTCATTAACCTCATAAATGTACTAGGAGCATTTGACAGTCCAAAGGGCATTACCATCCATTCATACAGTCCTTCATTGGTTTTAAAGGTAGTTTTCCATTCATCTGCTTCCCTTATTCTGATTTGGTGATATCCACTTTTGAGATCAATCTTTGAGAAGTAACATGCACCCCCTAAATAGTCCATTAGGTCCTCCATTCTAGGTATTGGGAACCTATATCTGATTGTGATTTTTTTAATTGCCCTTGAATCAGTACACATCCTCCACTCTCCACCTTTCTTGGGTGCTAAAACAATAGGAACAACACATGGACTTAAGCTTTCTCTGATGAGATCCTTATCTAAAAATTCTTGGACTTGTGCTTTGATTTCTTCATTCTGTTGTGGGGTCAGCTTGTATGCAACCTTATTAGGCAAATTGGCTCTAGGGATTAGGTCTATGTGATGGCTGATATCTCTCATGGGAGATAAGGAACTTGGCAACTCATCTACCACTATATCCTTGTACTTATTCAACAAAGACTAAACCTCACTAGGTATGTCTCCCACCTTATTTGCTGCTACATCAGACTTGGTCTTAGGTCTGATTACTACTACAAATCCCTGTCCACCTTCTTCCTTCATTATTTGCAAAAACTCTTTCTCTGCAACTACCATGATGCTAGGCCCAACTTGTTTATTAGATTCTTCCTCTTGAAGGGGTGTTAAAGAGAATGAGACTCCATCCTTCTCTATCACATAAATGTTCTTCTGACCATCATGCTTGCTCTTTCTATCATGTTGCCAGGGTCTTCCTAACGACAGGTGACAAACATCCATAGGAATGATGTCACAAAGGATCTTATCTCTATAACCTCCAATGTTAAACTCTACCCATGACTGTTCATTTACTAAGACTTGTTGACATTTGTTTAACCATGACACTTTGTAGGGTGTGGGGTGAGGAATTATCTTCAGGTTCAACTTCTCTACCATTTCTAAGGAAACCAGATTATTAGTAGAACTAGAACCAATAACTACTTTGCATACCTTTCCATGTTACTTGCAAGTTGTTCTAAACAATGACTTCCTTTGTGAAGGCTCCCTAGTTGTTGGTACCTTGAGGAGTGTCCTCCTTATCATTAGTGTATCACCTACCTCAAGAGCAACACGCTGAAGTTGTGAATTGACACTTTCACTGTCTTCTTCATGCACTATTTAGGTTCTATGTTCACCTTAATGAGAACTTGATGCTCGCTTGTCTGGGCACTTGAATGCAAGATGGCCAAACTGGTTAGAGTTGTAACATTTGTCTAAGAAGGTGCTTGAACCTCTTCCTTGGCCACCAAATCTTCCTCTAGTGTTAGGTCTTCTACCTATAAAACTGCCCCTATCACTTGATTCAACTTTTTTCTCTTGCTATCCACTTGATTCTCTTTGTTGCTTTTAGAATTGTGTCCTTCACCCAAAGTTACCTTTGCCTCTATTATTCTTTCCTCTGCCCCTAGCCTGCTGTTCTTGTTTTCTTTTGATATTCTCTTCTGTCCTTACTGCCAGTTGGAAACATTCTTCCACATTTCTAGGGGTGGCAAGGCTTATTTCATCCTAAATATTGAGCCTAAGCCCATTGATATACCTAGCAATTTTCTCAACCTCATCTTCATTGTGTCCTGTCCTCATGGTCAGCTTGTGGAATTCTTCAGTATAGGCCATAACATCCATTTCCTCTTGTTTTAAATTTTGCAACCTTCTAAAGGTTTGAATTGCATAATCCTTTGGTAGGAATTGGCTCTTCACTTTGGACACCATCCGGTCCCATGAACTAATTTTTTCTTTTCCTTTCCTCAACCTCTCTAATTGAACATAGTTTCACCATGTCAATGCTACTCCCTTCAACTTGGTCTTGCCACTTTGACCTTTTGCTCTTTTGGCATCTCTTTGTACTCAAAGTAGTTATCTAAGGAATTAATCCAATCTAATACTTCTTCACTATTCATTTTCCCTTCATACATGGGTAACTCCATTTTGACATTAGTGCTTTCCCCTTTCACAGTCTGCAACATCTTCATAAACCTTCTAGCATCTGGATCCATCTCTTCCTCATTGGATCCCTCTTGAGGACCTACATTCTCACCCTCATTCTCTTGGTCACTTTCTTCCTCAATGACCCCACCTCTTCTTAAGTTTTCTTCTATGGTTGTAAGTCTGGCTAGGACTCCATCATGGGATTCCTTCATCATTCTTACTTCTCTAGTGAGGACTGGATTGTTTCTAGGAGGTATCTTGCAACTATTCCTCCTTCACACTTCAGTTTTCTTCTTTCTTCCCAATTAGAACTTGAAACTAGGCTCTGATACCAATTGATTCAGAGCAAGGGAGGCTTCTCAAAAAACACCTAAAAGGATTTATGAGGTTCATTTGACTGACTATCCCAACTTCACAAGTTTCCCTCTTCACCTAGCATGGTTGCCAAAGGATGATACATGCACAAATGAAGGCCAAAGAGTGAACCAACCTACTACACTCCTATCACACCCTGACCCACTCTATTTTGGTAGACTAAGACCATTCAAGGTGACAAAGACTCATGGCATCATGCCCTCCTAGTCGCTCTCTTGCAATTAGCCCTATTTGCTTGTAGCCCTTGGAATAGGGTTTTTGGGGGTATAACTTGCAGACTTAATGACAAAACCATGAACAAATTAGTTTTTTAGATACCCATTAGGCTTCTACACAACATATCAAACATGCAACATAGGTTTCTTTGGAACATGTACCTCAAAAATTGACTGTACATGCTATTCTTGGGCCTAATTAGGCCTCTTTTACAAGGTAACTGTAAGATAAACATGCTCCCAACTCCCCTAACCTACTCCAAGGAATCAATAGGGTTTTAAATGATTTGAATATGCTTCTTTCAAGGACTTTGAGTCATCTCAAGTCAATCATGCATCAACTCATCACTCTACCAAAGCTAAAAGACCTAATACATGAGGATATTAGGCTCAATTTGCTTCACATGTCACACCAGTTGAGTCCCCTACTCATGCAATGAAATAAACAAAGAAATACAAGCTATCTAAATCCATTCCACCCATGCTTGAGGGTTGACACAAGTGGAATGGGTCAAAACCCTATCGGTTTGCTAAAACCCTCCAAAACTAGGGTTTAAGAGCTAGTTACAGAAAATGATTGATAAAATACTTCAACCACAATGAAAATCCTCCAAACTTGATTGAAATGGAAGCTAACATCATTCACTTCATGATTTCAAACATTTTGTTCCATGACAGTACAGTACGGACTAGTATAGCACATTAAAACAACAAAAAGATAGAAAAATGCAGAAAACTCAAAAAATATGTATTATTTTTCTCTTCAAACTCCTTCTCCTATCTGCCTCAAAGTTTGTGAGGCCTCAATAGCATGTTTACATTTAAACACCACATTTTCATAACTCCACCATCATGGAAAAGCCAAAAATAAGGCATAAAAGAGCTTGTCCACTACAATGCCAAAATAGACTATCTTGAATTTAAGCAAAATTTAAGACTCCACTCTTGATGACTCCAAATATATGAAAAAACTAGTCTTAACTAGACTTTATTACATCATTTAAGAAGAAAAATCCACCTAGGCTCATTATTGAGATCAAAAATTCAAAATTTGCCTTGATGTCTTGGTCCCCCTGCACCACTTGAGTTGAGGATACACATGGACATCCCAAACATACCTCTAGAACCGCAGACCATAATATTCCAATGCGGAGCAATCTGGACCAAATTCATGTCACTTTGTTACCTTTGAACAACAACAAAACCCAGTTCTACTCAGATGGCCATAACTTCACCAAACCTCCATGCAGACCTCTCAAATCTTAACTGGAGCAACTTTAGACAATACTCTACAAAACCCTTTAATCCGCAGACTCTTATCTTTGTCTTGCTGGGAATGCAAAGCAATCTACTTTACTGAACTGCACTGTCTTCACTGTCTCTGACAAAGAGATATGTTGACATCAATGACAACACATCATAGGCACATATTTGTAACAATCTCCCCATTTGTCATTGATGGCAACATATGATGTGAAAAACTGATTCAACCATCAAGACAAGGACTTCTCCCCCTTTCTCTTATCACACCTGCATCCACTTTCTTCACTGCTCCCCCTTTCACCAACAACTACTTACTTCTGAGTTTTTCACATGACTTCTCTCCCCCTTTGACATCAATGGCAAAGGGCACATATTTGCATTCATCTCTCCCCCTTTTTATTTCTTAGATAAAACCCAACTGAACTCTAGAATTAACATACTGACTACTCCCCCTGAGTAACATCCCCTTAACATCAATTCAGATCACAAGATATGACTATGAGTTCCACCAGACTGATGCACAGTAGTGCACCTTAGTTCTAAACAAGAGGGGTAATAACCCCTAGCTTCATTCTAAGATACTCAAAAGTGTCCTTAGGTAGAGGCTTTGTGAAGATATACACAATCTGATCCTTTGAAGAAACAAACTCCAATCTGACTTCATTCTCATTTACGTTCTCTCTCAAAAACTAAAACTTGATGGATATGTACTTTGTCTTTGAATGCAACACTAGATTCTTTGAGATATTTATTGCACTTGAATTATCACAGAATATTGTAATAGGCTCTTCAAACACAATTATGATATCCTTCAACATTTGCTTCATACACAAAACTTGAGTACAATTACTTGTTGCTGCTATATACTCCACCTCAATAGTAGATAGAGATATTGCCTCCTGCTTTTTTCTCAACCAAGAAATCAATCTCTTTCCCAAGAAAAATGCACCACCACTAGTACTCTTCTTGTCATCCACATCTCTTGCCCAATCGACATCTATATATGCATGAAGAGTGAAATCATCATCCTTAGGATACCATAAGCCATAATCAGATGTCCCCTTTAGATATTAGGTCTGGTTTGAGATAGATAAAGAAGTCTTCCAATCATTGATCTATACCTTTTCTAATCTCCCTTAGGGGAATCATCATCTTTACTCAACTTGCATCCAGTTATCATAGCAGTACTCACTAGTTTTGAATCCTCCATTCCAAACTTTTTCAACAACTCTTTCACATACTTAGATTGCGATATGAAGATGCCCTTATTTGACTGAATGATTTGCAGACCTAAAAAGAAATTCATTTCACCAAACATGGACATATCAAATTCACTTTGCATCTGATCAGCAAATTTTTTACACATGCTCTCATTTCCACCAAAGATGATATCATCAACAAATACCTCAACAATCAAGATGTGTTTATGATCAATTTTGAAATAAAGATTACTATCAGTTGTGCCTTTACTAAAACCTAACTTTAGCAGATACTTATCTAATCTTGCATACCAGGCTCTTGGGGCTTGTTTAAGTCCATACAATGCTTTCCTCAATTTGTAGACCATATCTCCTTGATCAGACAACTGGAATCCTTCTGGTTGCTCAATGTAGATTTCTTCCAACTCTCCATTTAGGAATGCTGACTTGACATCCATCTGGTAAACTTTGAAATCTTTGTAAGTAGCAAAGGCAAAAAATAATCTAACTGCTTCGATTCTTGCCACCGAAACAAAAGTTTCTTTAAAATCAATTCCCTCTACCTAAGAATATCCTTTGCACATCAATCTTGCTTTGTTTCTCAAAACTTCACCATCTTCATTCAATTTATTTGGGAAGACCCATTTAGTTCCAATTACATTTTTGTCTTCAGGTCTAGGAACAAGATCCCAAGTATGATTCTTTTCAATTTACATTAATTCTTCTTCCATTGCTTTTACCCAACTTTCATCATTACAAGCTTCGTTCACTGATTTTGGTTCAATCTTTGAAATCAAACAATACTCCACTTGTTCTTCAAAAATTTTTCTTCTAGTTTGAACACCTTTATTTTTATCTCGTATGATCCGATCTTCAGAATGATTCAACCTTACATACTTGGGAGTTTTGGGATTTTCTTGAACTTCTGATTCTTGAACTTGTTCCTCAACATTTGCACTAGCTTCTTGAGTCACTAGATTCTTCGGAGCAATCTAAATCTGAGTTTGAGTTTGAACTTTCTTTCCTTTATTTGGACTTTCATTTTGATCATCTGATTCATATCCACAAGACTTGGAAGGTCTCTCCTTGCTTTCATCAACCTTGACATTAGCACTTTCAAAAATTCTTTTCAATCTCTTGTTAAAGCGCTGGTATGCCTTGCTTTGGTTAGAATAACTCAGAAATAAATTCCTTCATCACATCTTGCATCAAACTTGCCTAGATCTTCATCTCTCTTGATATAGCATTTACTACCAAAAACTTTGAAGTATTTCACAATAGGAGCATTACCAAACCATAGTTCTGTTGGCGTTTCAATTCGCACCTCTGGAATGCGATTTGGAAACGGACAGCTATGCACAGATAAACTGCTCTCCTATTGGAAGGGGGAGTTCCCTTTCTTGCTGATGTTCACTGAAAAGATAACTTTGTTGTGATGTTCACAACATGCACCATTATTGCTCCTTAGCAAAATGGGGACCCCTGCTGTCACTTTGCTTTTTGCTTCTGCTTGTGTTTGTCTGCTTTCTGGTGGTTTGGTAAAAATGAGTCGGGTGCATCATCATCATGAAGGTCAGGATGAGGTAGGTCATCATCATGAGGTCAGTTTGTCAAAATTCATATTTTGCTTCTGTGACCTCATATTTAGAAAGAGCTTGAAATTCCATGCAGGTTTCCCTTTTACATCGCTTGAAAATTCGTCCATATGTGGAAGTTATGCACAGTCAAAGTTTTGGTCAAACCTGATAATCGCAAGAGGGTCATCATATTTTTATCCTCAGTCATGTTGTCAAGATCATCATGATCTTGATCTATCACCCGATAAAAATCATGCAGTCCCAATATCTGGACGTCAATTTTGGGTGATAGTGTGTTTTACCCGTCAAATGGCCTTATGCTTTTCGCAAGCATCATATTCCGAATATCACCCGACATTTCATAATGTCCTCCTGCCGAGAAATATGACCTTTTGCAAATATCCTGATGACGTCATCCCGATCTGCTAAACGAAGAAGCAAATATTAGGACGACATCATCATCACATTTCCCTTCGGTAGGATATTTTCCAAAACATGATCCGGTTCGCGAATATGATGATGACGTCATATTCTAAGTTCAACAAAAGCCCCGAATATCCTGATGATCATCATCATCCTGATCTTCCGAGAGGGTTACCTTGGCCGCAAAGGGGTCATATTACATTCACCACCTGATCATGCTCCTTAGGTGACCCGATATTACATTTATCCCCTGATCTTAACTAAACATGACGGTGACGTCATTTTTTGCATTTTAATGAAGCCCAGATATGACGATGACGTCACCATCATATTCCTTTCCTCAACAGCAGGATCATATTTCGTATCCTCCTATTTTCCTTCGACATGATGATGATGATGATGTCATTCTTTTCCCCAGTATACAGAAGCGAAACATCCTGATGACGTCATCTGGACCTTCGGAGGGGGGAGCATCATATTTCCAAAATATCATGCAGACGAAGGTTCTAGGTTTCCATCGGCATGGTTTTATCTATCGGCCAAGTTCATTTTTCTCCCGCCAATATGAGTTGTCTTCCCGATGGAAAGGTGATCAGCCAAATAACGAATATCGGCCAACATGTTTTTTGACACGCTGATGGTGATAGTCACGCCGATGGGCGGGAATGTACATAGCGGTGGAATTTTAAAATGTTTTTTGCCGCCCGTGGCATTTTCCCGGTCAGCGATAGTTGACCCGATGGGTTTTGAGCAGTCTGTATGCATTTTGAACGCGTTTTAAGAGTATTTTGGACCTGATTTCCACAATTTTGCACAGTCACCTAGATTTAAACGATTATTTTAATTTCCTGCTATTTATGTGATAAATGTAATACTTATTGCTTGTCTTGTCTTGCAGACTTGCAGTTGAGGAAGCAGCTGGAACTTGATCACAGTGACATCATGGAGGAAGAAAATCCAATCTCAGGAGCAGGAAGATAAAGATGAAGTGCGAAGAAGTCAAGGCCATTCAAATAAAGGACAAAGTTGCAGCTGAGGGTATTACTACAACAGACAAACAAAAGTTATTGCCAAGCTGCCGGAACTTCTCAGAAGGGGCAATATTTCGCCCAGATTTGACACTACTCAGAGATATTTTGAAGAGCTGGTTCACCTGTATTTATTGCTGTAACCAGGGGTTTGAACCAGGGGTTCAGTTAGGTTTTTTGTTGTAGTGAGGACAATCAGAATGTCTTTATATTGTGCCTCTCTACACTGTAATATTTTACAACAGGGGCTACAACAGGGATTTTTTCTTTTAGAAGCACACAGGGATTTTAGTATTTTGCCAGAATTGTAGAGTCTTTCTGGGCATAGTTTAGAAGTAGAAGAAGGAGGTCGCCTGTTTGTCTGCAGTAAGGTGCGCGTGGAATGTCTGGCTGCCTTACTGTATCTGTAAAGCTTGTAAGTTCTCTATAGTATGATCAATGAAACTAAGAGTCATTCCTACATTGTAAATCATGTATGACTATTCGTTTCTAATACAATAGAATCTGGAGTTCTGCATCTATCTTCTGAGTGTTCTCCTGCTCTTCTTTGTGTTTTGAAATATTTTCTTTGAGAGCTTGCAATTTTAAATGTATGTTTGTGAAAATGCTCAGAACTTGCATTTAAGGTTTTTACTGTGGATTTGATCAAATTACTGTGGTATTTACATAGTGCACAACAGAAACAATTAGATCCTTCGGTAGATTAAATGAGGTATAGATTAGATTTTCCTAACTTTTCCCAACCCATCTGAAATATTTAGCTAAAACGTAGAAATCTAAAGGAAATTGTCTCAAATTTGAAGAAGCATGCATAACAGAGTTAAGAGTAGACAGTTTTCATAAGTGCATGAAGGATAAAGCTGCAATAATTCAAGAAAACCATCTAAAACTTGCAGCACAGTAACACTTTTATGCAAAGGAATGAAAAGTATTGACATATCTCATGATCTTTTTGCATATTCTTAGTCCATTAAACCACCAAACAAACCTAAACTACGTAAGGCCCCTTGAACATTACAGCTTCACATTGACCAACTGAACTTGACCAACCGAACCATTGTAGACTTGGGATTAGTTGAATCTCAAATGATTCCTTCTTATCTTTCAAGTATAGTTTCAGTTCATTATATGTGAATTTTAACTTATTGTTATGATTGCATCAAAACAATCACCAACAGTTTTCTGGCGCTAGAAGGAGGGCCTGATTTGGTTTAGGGTTAAAATTTTGAGTTTTAGATGTTATATTATGAGATATGTTAGATCTCATAAAATTTCAAAGGCCTAAAAAGTTGAAAGAAGGTCCCATTTTTAATGGACTCATATAGGGACAGTTTTCAAGTTGACATTCCTTCATTTCAGAAAGCTTTGAATAACCAGCTTTATCCTAAAAATTTATATAGCTATGGTTTATTTGGAAGGTGTAGGATACATGAGTCCGCAGAGCATGGTGAGCTTAATTGTATAGCTTTCCTTACAAGATTAGATTTATATTTGAAAGGACTAATCTCTCTCGCAGATGTGTATAAGGCTGAAAGTTGGTAGGGAAATGAGGAGATTATTGAGCGACAGGAGGATGCAGCATCAACGGTCATTAAATGTGCAGAGGATACAAAGATGGAACCAATGCTAGGAATAAAGGATAATAAGATCTCTTGGCAGGAATCATGTGATGGTAAGAAAAAAAATCTGTCTTTTCGTCAGGATCCGGCTGTGATTAAGGTTAGCGAAAAGTATAAATATCCTAAAAAATGCAGAGAAGAAATCACAGCTCATGTCCCTTTTCTAGATAATAAGCAAAAAGGATTTAATGAAAAAGAAAAGGAAAGTGAGGTTCATCTTGATACATTTGATAAATATATAGAACTACGAAGGAATATTTGTCAAGAAGAAACCTCTGGGTCTGACCTGAAAAGTTTTAACGAACATGATTTGGCAAAGAAGTGTAAACAAGCATTGGTAAAATTAAAATGCATTAAAACTGATGAAGTTCCCACTACAGCAACTAATGAAGTCATAGAAAGGAAAGTAAATCCTAGTGTTACGACTGACTTCTTTGAATTAAATGATCAAAATCAAGATTGTTGCAGGTCAATAAGATTAGACTCTTCACTAAATGACAAATATGAGTCATCTGATGAGCAATTCTTGAAAAAAAAGGATACAGAGGATCATGTAGCTGCTGTGCATAATCAGACATCCCCCCCATGCTATGTTGAAAATAAAACAGGGGAGTACTCCTGTCAATCAAAAGATGTCGTCCCACCTTTACTCTCAAGTGATTTAGAAATGATTAATTTATGTATGTCAGATTATGATGATGAGGATACTTACTTAAGTGCTGATGTGCAGGAAACTAATGAGAACATTGAGAGGTTTGCTAAATTTGAGGATAAACTGAACATCCAGAATGAAGGAACAAAGCTGGATGAAGATGAAGAAATGATACATCTAGAGTCATTCATCTTTCAACTTGAAAAAGGACTAGACATAGAGCTGGGCAATGAAAATGCAGAGCTAAATGAAAAGCCAGCTATTAATAAACAAGTGTGTTCCACAGAGCTAAAGGCACATCAGGTTGTCTCTTTCCTCTCCTTAGTAAACAATGATAAAGGCTATTTTGATTATGGAAATTCAAGAGATAGGACATGCATATGGATTAATCATAACCCTGATGAGCTGCCTCAGTTACTAGTCATTAAGAGCTATTCTGATAAACACAATGAATCTAGAATACCAGATTTTTTTTTAGAATTTAAAGATAAATCTGCTAGAATGAGAACCATAACTAGTACCCTGTTACTCCTGCACAACCTAAAGAAATATGCAAGTAGGGGTGTTTTTGGGTCTTTTTCCTGGGTTTCTAATTGCCTTGTAGAGGCTTGTATATAGTCTGGTAGGGTAGTTGTTTTTGTTTTTGTGTTCTTCTTTTGATGTTTTCTTTTTAGGTTGGCTGTTTGTATAGCTTGTCTTTTGTTTGTTTTTGCTTTTTGTTTCTTTCTGTTTGTACAGTTTTTCTTTTGTTGTGTTGTTTGTACAGCTTGTTTGTTTGGTTTGCTTATTGTCTCCTCAGCAGGGATCTTTATTTTACTTTAGGGTATTAAGGAGCAAAACTAGCAACCATTCAAAACAGTATAAAATTTAGGATATTCAAGTTAACCATTTGCAATTTACACATAACTTGTTACTGTCATGAATGTAGAGAGTTGTTCATCTTCTGAAGTTTTGTATTCAATAAATGTGATTGAGGATTCGAAGCAAGTTTCTCATGATGACACACCTAAAATCCTTGGGTTTGTTGAACTTACCAGTGTAGATATTAGGTGAAAAATCAGAGGTTACCCTTGCTACCATTACAATTCTCAGCTTAATTTTAGCAAGTGTCCACTCCTTGCATCATGAAGTTACAAATTGTTATATCTTATGAAATCTTTCAAAATTAGAAAACAAAAAAAATAATAAATAAATAAATAAATAAAGCGGATTATACTGAAAATCCAGATTAAGCCATCTAAGTAACTCTACCGGGGCTATGGACGCTCGCTGGCAGTGGGGCTCTACTTAGGAGAATTGTAACGATAACCTTGCCGGGGCTATAGACGCTCGCTGGCAGCAAGGCTCTATCCGGTCGGCTATGAGGGAATATCCTCACCTACGTAGGCTAATGTCAGTCACTGGTTTGTTCAACCGATCTTCAAGATGAGGATAATTAATCACGTGCACACAACTAAACTGAAAATGGAAATTCATGCATCTTTATTGAATACTTTGAGTCTCAAGCTGAATAGTAATTTGCAGGAAAGATAGTCGGAAGTTATGAATTCATTTCATCTAGTTTCCTTGAACACTCTGAATTTAATTGTTTTGTTTTGGTTGCTAGTTGTTGTGATGTTCACAACATGCCCCATTATTACTCCTTAGCAAAATGGGGACCCCTGCTGTCGCTTTGCTTTTTGCTTCTGCTTGTGTTTGTCTGCTTTCTGGCGGTTTGGTAAAAATGAGTCGGGTGCATCATCATCATGAAGGTTAGGATGAGGTAGGTCATCATCATGAGGTTAGTTTGTCAAAGTTCATATTTTGCTTCTGTGACCTCATATTTAGAAAGAGCTTGAAATTCCATGCAGGTTTCCCTTTTACATCGCTTGAAAATTCGTCCATATGTGGAAGTTATGCATAGTCAAAGTTTTGGTCAAACCTGATAATCGCAAGAGGGTCATCATATTTTTATCCTCAGTCATGTTGTCAAGATCATCATGATCTTGATCTATCACCCGATAAAAATCATGCAGTCCCAATATCCGGACGTCAATTTTGGGTGATAGTGTGTTTTACCCGTCAAATGGCCTTATGCTTTTCGCAAGCATCATATTCCAAATATCACCTGACATTTCATAATGTCCTCCTGCCAAGAAATATGACCTTTTGCAAATATCCTGATGATGTCATCCCGATCTGCTAAACGAAGAAGCAAATATTAGGACGACATCATCATCACATTTCCCTTCGGCAGGATATTTTCCAAAACATGATCCGGTTCGCGAATATGATGATGACGTCATATTCTAAGTTCAACAAAAGCCCCGAATATCCTGATGATCATCATCATCCTGATCTTCTGAGAGGGTTACCTTGGCCACAAAGGGGTCATATTACATTCACCACCTGATCATGCTCCTTAGGTGACCCGATATTACATTTATCCCCTGATCTTAACTAAACATGACGGTGACGTCATCTTTTGCATTTTAATGAAGCCCGGATATGACGATGACGTCACCATCATATTCCTTTCCTCAGTAGCAGGATCATATTTCGTATCCTCCTATTTTCCTTCGACATGATGATGATGATGATGTCATTCTTTTCCCCAGTATACAGAAGTGAAACATCCTGATGACGTCATCTGGACCTTCAGAGGGGGGAGCATCATATTTCCAAAATATCATGCAGACGAAGGTTCTAGGTTTCCATCGGCATGGTTTTATCTATCGGCCAAGTTCGTTTTTCTCCCGCCAATATGAGTTGTCTTCCCGATGGAAAGGTGATCGGCCAAATAACGAATATCGGCCAACATGTTTTTTGACACGCCGATGGTGATAGTCACGCCGATGGGCGGGAATGTACATAGCAGTGGAATTTTAAAACATTTTTTGCCGCCCGTGGCATTTTCCCGGTCAGCGATAGTTGACCCGATGGGTTTTGAGCAGTCTGTATGTGTTTTGAATGCGTTTTAAGAGTATTTTGGACCCGATTTCCACAATTTTGCACAATCACCTGGATTTAAATGATTATTTTAATTTCTTGCTGTTTATGTGATAAATGTAATACTTATTGCTTGTCTTGTCTTGCAGACTTGCAGTTGAGGAAGCAGCTGGAACTTGATCATAGTGACATCATGGAGGAAGAAAATCCAATCTTAGGAGCAGGAAGATAAAGATGAAGTGCGAAGAAGTCAAGGCCATTCAAATAAAGGACAAAGTTGCAGCTGAGGGTATTACTACAACAGACAAACAAAAGTTATTGCCAAGCTGCCGGAACTTCTCAGAAGGGGCAATATTTCGCTCAGATTTGACACTGCTCAGAGATATTTTGAAGAGCTGGTTCACCTGTATTTATTGCTGTAACCAGGGGTTTGAACCAAGGGTTCAGTTAGGTTTTTTGCTGTAGTGAGGACAATCAGAATGTCTTTATATTGTGCCTCTCTACACTGTAATATTTTACAACAGGGGCTACAACAGGGATTTTTTCTTTTAGAAGCACACAGGGATTTTAGTATTTTGCCAGAATTGTAGAGTCTTTCTGGGCATAGTTTAGAAGTAGAAGAAGGAGGTCGCCTGTTTGTCTGCAGTAAGGTGCGCATGGAATGTCTGGCTGCCTTACTGTATCTGTAAAGCTTGTAAGTTCTCTGTAGTATGATCAATGAAACTAAGAGCCATTCCTACATTGTAAATCATGTATGACTATTCGTTTCTAATACAATAGAATCTGGAGTTCTGCATCTATCTTCTGAGTGTTCTCCTGCTCTTCTTTGTGTTTTGAAATATTTTCTTTGAGAGCTTGCAATTTTAAATGTATGTTTGTGAAAATGCTCAGAACTTGCATTTAAGGTTTTTACTGTGGATTTGATCAAATTACTGTGGTATTTACATAGTGCACAACAGAAACAATTAGATCCTTCGGTAGATTAAATGAGGTATAGATTAGATTTTCCTAACTTTTCCCAACCCATTTGAAATATTTAGCTAAAACGTAGAAATCTAAAGGAAATTGTCTCAAATTTGAAGAAGCATGCATAACAGAGTTAAGAGTAGACAGTTTTCATAAGTGCATGAAGGAGAAAGCTGCAATAATTCAAGAAAACCATCTAAAACTTGCAGCACAGTAACACTTTTATGCAAAGGAATGAAAAGTATTGACATATCTCATGATCTTTTTGCATATTCTTAGTCCAGTAAACCACCAAACAAACCTAAACTACGTAAGGCCCCTTGAACATTACAGCTTCACATTGACCAACTGAACTTGACCAACCGAACCATTGTAGACTTGGGATTAGTTGAATCTCAAATGATTCCTTCTTATCTTTCAAGTATAGTTTCAGTTCATTATATGTGAATTTTAACTTATTGTTATGATTGCATCAAAACAATCACCAACAAACTTGAATGAAACTTTGCCTATCTTCTTTTTGATTCTCAGCTGCGAGCACAAGGTTATAAAACTCTAAACCCTACAGAAGAGGTTTTTTCCTTTTTTAATAAAACTTCTACTACAACTAGCATAGACTAATGACACTTTCAACCTCCTGAGTAAATTCAGAGCAAAAGAAGTTGAAAGTGAATGAGGAATGATTGTTAACACAAAAACTTAAGCAGTTTTCCTCCAGATTTACACCACAAGACTAAAAGTACTTTAATGATGAAAGCTAAAAATGAAAGCTACAAAAGCTACACATCTGGCGACAATAACTTAATGAATCGATATAGAATATCAAAGCAAAGTAGGCATGAGACTTCTATTCAATATCACAAAGTTTAATACAACTCCAGGACAGCAATACTGCAGCAAAAGGTAGGCATACAGTAAGCGATCAAACACTGGAGAACAATGAACACAAAGTGAACAAACACCTAGAATAACAATGTTTGCAGGCTAGAATAGGCACAGCAAATTTGCTATCACAAAAGTCATTCCAAACAATGGGCAAGGATGCCCTTATTTATACTAAAATCAAAGGAGTGTGAACCCTAAAATCTCCTTGATTAACCCTAACTTGCCAACTTGCAAGCTTTATTACTATTCTAAGACAAAGATACAATAAAAAAATGCTTTAAAGCAATCTGCTTTAAAGCAAAGAAGATTCCAACTATCACAAGGTGATTTCTTTCTAAATATAGAATGGATGAGATTAGGATGAAAGCACATGCTTTAAAACAAAAAGCATCTGATTTAAAGCTGCTTTATTTTGGAATGCATCCTCATCAACATTCTAACTTTTTGGTGATGTCATCCATTGATATTTTGGGAAACAATATCTTCTAAAAAGTGAGTGACCACATCTCTGCCAGGAACACTGATACTCTCTAGAACAATATTCTGATTCTCTAACATTTCTTCACCATTGGCGACCATCTGAAGAAATTCGTGAACTTCACCTGCAGCCTTGTCAAATTTCACTGTCATTGTGGCAAGATGACTCATCTTGCTGGCATTGATATCATCATTAAAGTTGTTGCAGACAAGAGTCTGGAACTCTGCTTGCACTTCCCTAAGATCATATAGGGTACCATCTTCTTTCTCATATGAACATGGGATCTGAGAGACAAAGGATCTGACAAACTTGAGGATGCCAACTACCTTTTCTTTCCATTCTGCCAACTCTGAAATCATACTGTCATAAGTTTTTACTGTGAAAAGATATTGCGCTTTCCAAGTAGAAATTATCTTCTTATCTTCAACTGAATCAACAATATCAAGTGCAATCTTCAAGTCAGAGATAATGATCTCAAATACCGGTCTATTTTCTGCCATGATCTGCTACAACCCCTGTATGCCTTGGCATAAATCATGAGCGTTGTACTTCAACTGATAAAGCTCTGCAAGTACAACTCTCCCTTTGGTCACAAATTCTTCTACCCAACTGTCCATGTGCTTCCCATAGAGGACCAACTTACTGAAATGCCGTTGATCGGCTGGTGATCCAAGATTTGGTGGAAGAAGCAAATCAACCTGTGAAGTGCCATGGAAAAGGTTGGAAACGTATTGCCGCAACTGTCGAACTTCATCTTTGAGAGTTGCCTTGTCTTCTCCATCTCTCAACACCCTTTCCTTCAAGCTATCCGCTGCAACCTTGAAGAGATTGACATCTGTATGGCGAGTACTTCTACCAAGGTTAGCTTTGACAACTGTGAAGTCATCAACCTCGACATCATTAGCACTTCTATTTTCTGGAGGTGTTGCAGTCTCAAGAATTATTTCTCCATCCGCATTCTTCTCAATGTGAACGTACTTCTTCAGCTGCTTGTTTGGTGTGTCTTGATAGACACTTTTTAGCTCTGTTAAATCCAGCTGATATGAGGGCTTTCTTCTCTTCCTTCCCAGAATGTTTTCAAGCCAGGATGAGCCATCCTCTCTTGGAAACTTGGTTCTCGCCTCATTAGCTCCTGATGAATCAATGCTTGCATCAAAGTTGCGAACCGGTGAATCTGGTTCTGAATCTATGTGAATAGGAGAAGGGATCGGTGAAGAAGGTGGAGATAAATGATCTGAAGGTAACACTTCAACATGCGGTGTTGTTTCAATAGGAGCTTCTGGTTCAACTGGTGGATGTTCCTGTTGGACATGAGCTGAAGACTCATCTTTTTTCCTCTTTAACTTTGCCATTTTTGTTCCCTCTGGGAGAACACTCATAGCTTTTACTCTTTGTTTTGTCTTGGAAGTGGAAGGCTCTGATGGTTGCACAATTGGCGGCTCTGCTACTGGAATATCATCCTTCCACTTAGTCTTCAAGAATATCAAACAGTTTTCAACCACTCGACTTGTTCTCTCCTCAATGGAACTTCTCTCTTTTACTGAGCAATTAACTGGCGGCAATGGTTGTTGCTCAATTTGGTCTCTGAAATACGTGGGAAGTAGAACTTCAGCACTTTCTATCAAACCTTCTATGTCTTTTGACAAGATATCAGACATTTGCTGAAGAGTAAACCTGCTATAACTACGTCCTCGCACTTCATACTCATCAGCACAATTAGCCCAGAAGTCTTCAACTGCAAACTTGTGCGTACAATTCTGACCAAGATGTGATGCATAAACACCATGGGGATCATATGAAGATCTCCTATCAAAAAACTTAAGACCATATCTGGATGATTCATTATCGATTGCCTTGGCATATGCTCCAGATCTATATCTGTAAATACTCATCCCAAGTGGAAAATTGAAGGTAGTCTTGCGTCTGCTACGCAAAAATGTATGCCCTTGATAAGCTTGCCTCAAAAATTCCATAAATGCTATTTTGTCTGTAGGATATCACGGCAACATGGCTGGCTCTCCTGAAAAGCCATATACTCTGATGTAGGAAAAAGTAGGAAATTGGATAAACCAATCAGCCCATTCTGCCATTGCTATTCTAGCCTCTACAGAAAACTGTATATGCAACTCCTTGTCCATGTCTCGCACTGCATGCATAAGAATGCATCATTCACTCGCCTGTAATGTCATTCAGCTTGAGAGATCTCTAACTGCAGGAAATGATGATACACATGCTGAGTACCCAGAGTTCCAACAACATTCAAACCTCTGAATTGACCCTAGAAAGCCATCAAATACACAAGGTATGATATCATATGGAATTCATGAGCCCTTTGAAAATCAATTATTTGTTGGTGGAGACAATCATTGATTAGTACCGACCAATCATAGAATTCGGTTCTGTCAACAATCTGGGACATGATGTAAAACATCCAAGGCTGAAATTTATTTGCATCTGCTTGACCCATGATACGACTTAACAGAGTAATCATTATTGCATGCTCCTTGAATTCTCCACGTCCAACATTCCTTGGCATAACATTCTGCTTTTCTTTCAACCACCTCTAACCAATCTTTTTTCTATATTTTTCCTTATCATTGTTCCAAACCCTCTTGCATTCTTCAAGTGAAACAGTTAAGTTCTCTCTCCAAATAGGTATTGTAAAACACTTTTCAATGTCGTTTAGCCTCAAGCTTCAGAGCACACATCCATCACTTGACTGAATTTCTCTTGTGACCGAGTTGTAATGCGTCACGCAAGCAATCACAAACTCGATACTGTGCACGGTGATAGGAAAGGATGCTGTTGCAAGCAAACTAGAGTGTCCAAGATTCCTGATAGCATTATTTCCTACATCCTCCAAGGAGTGTAAATTGATTACTGGAAGTACTTTATGCAAGTCTGTTTTACAAGTTTTTAGGTAATCATGAACCAATGTTGTTTTGTGCCTGATTTGTGTTGGAGAGTACTGCATATTGGAAGATTTGAAAATTGACTATGAACACGCCTATGTTGGAAAAAGTATTGAACAGATGGCTGAAAATTATTTGCTAATTTTTAGAAAAAGCAGAGTGTGAGCTAAAAACGCTGGTACATGGCTTTTGTAGATAATTTCGTTTCTAAGCAACCCAGATTGTCAGATTTTGGAAAAGCGAAGGTTTTCTTGAAAAAGCAGGAAAAAAGCAGTTTCCCAAAAAAAAGCACAACTCCTAATCTTCAAGAGGATGATAATCTGGATGGACCCATCTTGACGAAAACTGAAAAAGCTCTAGTCAAATTTCTGAAAAATGATCTCCTTGAAACAAGGACCCTGAAAAAGCAAGCCTCTCTTCTTCCTCAACCCGAATCTATGAAGAAAACTAAAAAAGCACCTGGTTTGGGTCTTCGAATCTTCATTGAAAGAAAAATAAAATCTTTCCTCTGGATGCAACCTACAAAAGAAAATGAAATAAAGAAGCCCAAAGCTTGTCTTTATAAATCTTTTGGTCGAAAAAGCAGCTTTATTTGTGTGAGAAGAAAACTTCATCCTCATCCATGAAGAAAGCATCTTTTAAAGCATAAATCCAAGTGGATGTCTTCGAATAGGAAGAATCCCTATTTTGGAGGAGCCTATGGCTTCATGTGCAAGATGAAAAAAAATATCTTCTTTGATGATGTCATCGAATGCGTGAGTTGGAAGAAGTGTTAACAAACTTTTCTTCATTTTCGACACTTCAACACTCGTTTTGACTCAAATATGGCCTGTCTCAGACTTTGACAAGGTGGGAAAATGTCATCATGAACTAAAAAAGCTAACTGATCTTGACATTTTGGAGATTGATCAACTGAGATTCCATCCCCCGCCTCCGTTCGACAATCTGACATCGTTTGACCAAGTTTGACCTCCCGAAAACTGCCAACGGGTGAAGATTGGTAACAAGGCATGTCGAAAAACACTAAAAACACAAAAATATTCTAACACTGCTCAAGATGGGCACCCCAAGCCTCCTGGGGCGCCCAGTTTCCCAACACTTAGCCATTTTTTTAGTTTTTCCAATTTTTCCAATTTCTTGGTTTATGTGTGCATTTCGGTGGCACAGGACCCCTGTTTGGCTTTCAATTTCTATCAACTGGGATGAAAATGAGTCTGATGATCTAGAAAATATGCAAGCCTGATGAAAACTAAGCTGATTGTACCTTCTATTTGCCTCGAAAAATGTGCCAAACTGATCAACACTGAACCAAACCGGGCAGACGGAAGGAGATTCATGTTTTTCAAGAAAAAAATCAAAAATAATCTAACACTAGAGAGTTTGGGTACCCCAAGCCTCCTGGGGCACCTATTTTCTCAACACTTAGAAAAATTTTCAAAAATTTTCAATTTTGTACCTTTTCTCGATTTTCGTGCCGACAGCTCCTGTTTGATCTTCGATTTTGGTCATTTTGGTGACTGTCGAGGCGGGACGGAGGGTGATCTGAGTAGTCTAAACATATCTGTGATAAAATCCTAGCTTTGACCGACTTTTGACCAAGTTTGACCAACTAGAAAAGAGCTGACGGAAGCATTTTTGACGTTTCTCAAAAAACATGAAAAAAAACTAACACAGGAAAGGATGGGCACCCCAAGCCTCCTGGGGTGCCCAGTTTCACCAGACTTAGCCATTTTTATGATTTTCCAACTTTTCCATTCACCTTGGATCTATCTTGCATCGTTTTGCGTGCATCGTCGAGTCGACGGCCATTTGTCAGTTTTGCATCGTTGAAACAGCGTTGGAAACTTGTCGAAGAGTTTTGGCAAGTGAACTTTTCTGTGTTCATGACTTTTGAGCTCATGCTTCACCTTGTGAAAAAGTAAAAATGACCCAGTAGAGAAAACTTGATCGTTTGAAGATTCTGTCTGAACCGTGCTGATCGTGAAGCAAAATCGACCAATGAGAATCAAGCGCGACACCTGATTTGGAGATTCTATTTTTAGAAACTTTCTATTTTTAGAAATTTTTGCCAACATCCATATCTCAAGAAACCTAGAAAACCTAACTCGACGTCTATTTTTAGAAATTTCTAAAAATAGAAATTTCTATTTTTAGAAATTTTGCTTTTTTGACTTTTTGACGAAAATTTTTCTAGACTTGTTTCAAAATGCCTTAATGAAGCAAAAAATTTGGTTGGGTACAACAAGTTCATAAGGTGTTTTACCAGTATTACCTTTGATCTGCACCCAGTTAAGAGTGTAGACAGTAGTACTCATAGCCTCTCTCCAATAGACATGTGGAACATTTGCCTCCATCATCATGGTTCTAGTAGCCTCTTGAATAGTTTGGTTCTTCCTTTCCACAACTCCATTTTGCTAAGGAGTCCTAGGAGCAGATAATTGTCTTCTTATTCCATGCTTTTCACAAAATGCATTAAACTCACCGGAGGTAAACTCTCCACCTCTATTAGATCTCAGACACTTTATCTTCACACCAATCTCATTCTCCACCATAGCCTTGAACACCTTGAATCTATCAAGAGCCTCTTTCTCTCTCAAGAAAGTGACCCACATCATCTGAGAGTAATCATCAATCAACAACATAAAGTATCTGTCTCCTTACAAACTCCTAACTCTGGTAGGACCACACAAATCAATCTACACAAGTTTGAACAATCCACTTGAAAATTGTTCTTTACTTTTGAATGTAGCTCTATTCTATTTGCCCAACTAACATTCCTTACACATGCTACTAGCAAGTTTCACAAGCTTTGGAAGATCTCTCATAGCCTGAGTAGTACTTATCTTGACAATGTTATCAAAGTTTACATGACACATTCTTTTATGCCATAACCAACTCTGATCAATCTGAGCAATCAAACAAATTTTACTAGTACCACTTAAATGAAAGATATTACCTCTAGTCTGTGTACTAGATGCAATCTCAGTTCCAGAGCTTCCAAAATTCTACATTTACCATCCTTGAATCAGAGATCATACCCTTTGTTAACCAACTATCCAACACTGAGAAGATTATGCTTCAACCCTTCTACATACAAAACATCATTAGTGTTATTCTTACCATCAAGAGAGATGGATCCTCTGCCATGGATTCTACCAGCTAAATTATCTCCAAACTTCACAATTCCAGCTTCATATCTTTCAAAACTTACAAACTTACTTTTATCACCAGTCTTATGAAGAGAACATCCACTGTCAATCACCCATTCATCCTTTTCTTCAACCTGAGCAGCCAAGGCACTTTCCACATTCACACAGCTAGCAGATTCAGTAGGCACTGGATCTTCTTCTTTGATAGAAATGAACACCCATTCATTTCCAGAGGTACTTCCCATATCAGATTCATCATATGTGACTCCTTCATCAGTAGCTTCTTGGACATAGTAGCATTTCTTTTGAACCCTAGGTTTGTTAGGTTTTGTCTTTGAAACCCTCTCTAGACATCTTGAAGCAAAATGACCAATCTTATTGCAAGCAAAACATTTAAAAGGCAACTTTCCTTCATACTTAATGGATCCTCTTGGTAATCTTTTGGCAACAAGGGATTTAAGTTCTTCAATCTCAGATTCATCTTGTTCAAGTTCCTTCCGTGCTTTTTCATATCAGGTTAGTCTTCTTGAAGATCTTTCACCTGGATCAAATCTTTGCTTTCCAAAAACACTGGCCTTAAATGCAGATTTTGATTTAGGAAGAGAATCACCAAATTCACTCATTTCAAATGTTGAAAGCTTGCCAACCAACTGATCCCTTGTAACATCTGTCACAGTCCTAATCTCCTCAATAGCAGCAACTCTATGCTTGTATGAAGCAGGTAAGGATCTGAGCATCTTGGCAACAATCTCTGATTCTTCCAATTTTCCACCAACACACCTGATACTGCACACAAGTTCATTCACCTTCTGCATGTAGGAAGTGATGTTTTCATCTTCACTCATCCTCAAACATTTGTATCTACCCTTTAGGCTTTGTAACTTAGTACATTTGACATATGCATCACGTTCATACAGAGTTTCCAACTTTTTCTAGATTTCATGAGCAGTTTGTAATTCCAAGACATTTGTCATTTCTGTATCAGTCAGGGAACTTAACAATGCTTCTTTAACCTAAATGTTGTATTCAGCTTCTTTGATTTCATCTAGAATTGTAGGATCATTCTTCAGAGGAGTATACTTATTCTTAGTTATCAACCAATAAGGATCACCCATGCATTGCAAATGACACTCTACGTGATTCTTCCAAAGAGAGTAATTTGTTCCATCAAATCTCAGACTATCCTTCTTGTATGTTGACATCCTAGATCTCCTCAAGTGGTCAAGCTTCTTTTAGAGGAATCGGCTCTGATACCAATTGTTGAAATTAGGGCAGACAACTGAGAGGGGGGTGAATCAGTTGTCACAAAACTTTATCTTTTGCTACATTTAATCTTCTTTACCACTTATTAACAAATTAATGATAAAACCATGAAAGCATGAATCAACAACACATGAGCATAAACACAATCAACACACATAACACTAGGATTTTTATGTGGAAACCCGGTTAAGAGAAAAACCACGGCGGGGCTTAACTCACAAGATTTATTCTTTGTTAAAAGAATAGAAAAATGGGAAGGCACCTACCTTTGGGCACACTACCCAGAGCTCACTGCTCCAAGAGACTCACTATCTACAAAAACATTCACATGGTTAACATTGAAAGGTTGAACTGAGAAACAACATCTTCTCCATGCCAGGGTTCAGTTCCATTGAAGCTCACAACACCTCTGCTCTACCCCCAAACACTTCTTCTCTACCTCCGCATCTTCACACACATGGGCACATTTACACAACTTCATTACACTTATTTATACATGACATTGACTTTGGAATGAACATCAAAGTTAGCCTTACAATCATCTATCTGGAACATTCTCCAAGATAGGCATTACAAGCAATTACAATCACAAGACTTGACTTAATACCAAATGCCACATGCAAACCACTACACTATCGGCCAAACATAGTTGGGACTCAAATCTTCCTTGAACAACATGCCACGCTCCATAGAACTTCTCTTAGATCATCTGCAACATGCACAAAGCATCCGGTCAGCCAAGACTGGAAAGAACAACAACACCCAAGGAGAAATATTCAACTATGAGCTCAATCTTCAATGTGGACCACCAACACAATAGGCACACGATCCAAAGACCTCCACAAGCACAATGAAATCAACCAGAACAACTGCACCACCTCAAATAACTAGAATCACTTGCATCTTCATACAGGAACTTAAGAACACTAACTGTCGTGACTATCACACTAGAAAGATTGCTTACGGACCTCAAAACCATGAACCACTTGAGTTGAGGATACACATAGACATCCCAAACATACCTCTAGAACTGTAGACCATAATATTCCAATGCGGACCAATCCGGACCAAATTCCTCACTCTGTTACCTCTGAACAACTGCAAAACCCAGTTCTACTTAGATGGCCATAACTTCACCAATCCTCCATGCGGACCTCTCAAATCTTAATTGGAGTAACTTTGGACAATCCTCTACAAAACCCTTTAATCTGCAGACTCTGATCTTCATCTCACTGGGAATGCAGAGCAATCTACTTTACTGAACTGCACTGTTTTCACTGTCTCTAATAAAGAGATATATTGACATCAATGACAACACATCATAGACACATATTTGCAACAGATTTCTTCTTCTAACTCACCCAAATGTTCTTTGATGGTAACCATAGCTACTGAGGCACTATTTTCCATGTTATTCAGCTCATCTACCCACACTTTTCTTGAATAATGTATTGATGGTTTAGCTGGAGGATACAAAGATATTTTCTTCAAATCTATTCCATTGGAGATGACCATATCCCCTGTTGGACAATCAATAGATGTTACTGCTGTGGTAAGCCATGACCTTCCTAATATCAATGGATATGCATTTTGCTAGTTTCTAGGCTCTAATATTAGGAAGTTGATTGGGAATTCCCATGATTCCACCACAACTGGAACATCAGTTATCACCCCTTTTGGAATAGCTACCGACTGGTCAACCAGTTGAAGGATTGTGGATGTGGACTGGATACTTGTTAGAGCTAATTTGTCCGTAGTGTGGACTGTCATTACATTTATTGCTGCTCCCAAATCAACCAAAACACTAGATATTTCCACCCCTGAGATATAAATAGTTATGGCAGGGTTCCCAGGGTCTCCATATTTTGGGTGGAGCATTTCTCCCATTAGGAGGTCTACTACTTGCCCTTCCACCTGTATGGTGGCAAGAAAGGTTTTCTTTCTACCCTGGGTCTTAACACAATGTTGTTTGATGAATTGGTTCAGTTCAGGCACATCCCTAATTGCTTGTAGGTGTGGAATTTCAATGTTCAATTGTCTAATTTCTTGTAGAAGTTCTGATTCCAAGGTAGATTGGACTTGTTTTTGTAAGACCATTTTCTAAGGGACATGCTATTTGAGTCATTTTGGGTATAGTGCTAGTTTTTCTATCTCCGGAGCAACTCTAGAGTTCTTAGAAGAAGTGTTTCTAGGGGCATTCTCCGGAACTGTTCCTTTAGGAGGAACTCAAGAGTTATCCAAGGATGGTTCTTTCAACACTGTTTCGATAGTAATCTCCTCTTGAAGTTTAGTGGATGGATTTTTAGGTTCCTCATCATTGGTTACTTCAACTATAGTTGGAGGAGATGGTCTTGGAAGGGCTTTCCCAGAATGTGGCTAGAGATTATTGGAGTATATGGTGTTAATACCAACTATGTTTTCTTGTTCTGTCATGTAAACAGATGCTCCATGTTTATTCTGTGGGTTTGGTATAGGTTGGGCTGGTAAAGGTTGTTGGCTAGCTGGCTCATTTTGCGACTGTCCTTATATGTTGGGGGGTCTAGTTAGCAATGCTTGTTGTTGAGGTTGGAAACATCAAGGTTGTCCCTAGTATTGTTGATTATAACCCTGTTGAGGACCCCAATGAGGCTGCTTGTTTTGTGATCCAAACTGTTGTGTCCATTGTTGATTTCCCCAGGGCTGATTTTGTCAATGTTGGTTCTGCCATTATTGGTTTGGCCAATCTTGTGGTCCCCAAGGGGGAAACTTTTGAGGCCCATGCCACACTGGATTCCATTGATTATTTCCCCAGATCGAAGGGCCCCTATAAGAATCCTAGTTTGGATATTGATTATAAGGAAAATTCCTAGCTTATTTTTGTCTTACATAGTTCAACTCCTCTATAATGGCGTTGTTTTTAGTTAGCCTTTTTAAGGCCGGGAGTTGATCACACTGACTGGTAGGATGTTCCTTGTCATAGATCTGACATATCTCCAATTTATCTAAAGGGAATTCTCTCAACAGGTGTTTGTTCCTACACCTAGGACAATATATGGAGAGTGGTTCATTTGTTCTGCTGTGATCAATTGCTCTAGTTTTTGCCTGAATCCCATCTAATGTGGTATTTAGTTGGACTAGAACATCTATTTTAAGATTTACAATTTCCTCCATTAACTGTCCTATTTCATTCTTCCCTTTGAAAGATTTGGGTGTTCTCACTTCATCTTGGGTTCTGGAATAGTTCCTGTAGAGTTCTTCTATAGCAGGCATATCCATTTTATTGATATTCCCTTTTCCCATTAGATCCAGTGCATGTTTTGATTCTTTGTCTAATCCTTTTACAAACAGGGTTTTGGCCAAAGAGTGAGCCACAAGATTGCCATACCTTCTCAAAGCAAAGTTGAATCTATCCACATAGTCCTCTAAAGTTTCATCCTCTCTTTGTTTAATTTTGAATAGTTCCTCATTTTTATCACTGACTCTATAGTAATCTTGGTATTTTCCCAAAAACTCTATTTCTATCTATTCCTAGGAATGGATGGAGTTTTGGGGCAAACCCATGAACCGTCTCATAGCAGAATCTTTCAGTGTTGAGGGGAAAAGTTTGAGTTTTTGATTATTTGATCCATAATTGTAAGTTTGGCATACCACTTTGAATTCAAACAAAAACTGATCTGGATCCTCAAAAGCAAGACCCCTAAAATTTGGGAAATGTGAAGGTGAAATGTTCTTCATAGGGGCATTATCTCTAGTAGCCAGAATAATGGGATATGAAAAGGTTCTTGGAGCCTGATTATCCTCCTCATCATGATTATCATCATGTCTGATACTAGTTCTTCTCTTTGAGATTCAATGTGGGGTTCTAAGGAACCAGTTTATGTCAAAGGATCTATCTGGAATCTTTCTTGTAATTCTTGGATATATTCAGAGAGTGAAGGAATTGGATGATTTGAGGAATTATTGAGTTGGGGTGCAGTTTCCAAGGTAGGTTCTAGGTGCCTCTCTTCAACAAGATCTTGTGCCACCCTACTACTTTCTCCTATAGTTTGCTACTGGGGTGTCTGTTTTATGTATCTTCCTTTTGAATCCCTATCTCTAACCATATAGATTTAATTTATCCTAAAAACTGTTTAACTAAGTTTCCTTAATTAACACAGAGATCCTCGACAACGGCACCAAAAATGACAAGGGTCATTGGTCCTTAACATTTAATCATGTTTTCATGTGTCAAATCTAGGGTTGTGTCCTTGGCTATTTGCAATTAGGAATCCTATAGTTGCCAGTCCATTGAACTAATTCTGCTAATCTTATTTTCTATGGAAATTAATGTTGTTGATTTATCTGCTATGAAAGTAAATTTTGAGAATACTGGAAACAAAGTTGAAACAGGAAATAGCTAACATTGATCTATTCTAATCCATTCAACTTAAGCATGCATTTATCTATGAGAAAACAATAACTATCTTCCTAAACAAAATCTGAAATAGAATTATAAACAAAATAAATACTAGCCTCTTGTCTTGATGGTGGGAGTGGGCCCTTACTCCTCACCCTCAGGACTGAAGACTAAGGCAATAAATCAGTGCAGGAATGTAATATCACAATTCTTCTTCAATCTAATCCCATCAATATCCTTTTGTATTCAGAAAAGTATCTATATCCAAATGAGATTACAATAATAATAATAATCTATATATTTCTTCTGCTTCTACCTTATATATTTGTATCAAATCCATTGATGAGATGTCACTTACTCTAACTACCAATTTATCTATGAGATAGTATCAATATCTTATTCTATCAATTGTTTAACTGCAGAGTAAAATCATGCAATTAAAATAGATTTTAGTGGAACAACAGTCCCACTAAATATGGAGTCTTAGTTTCAAATAACAACTAAGCAATGAGGCCTTGAAATATAGGTACTTAATTAGTTTATCGAGAACTCATGGAAAATCAATAAAAGAGGAATTAAACTTCTAGTAGTTAATTAAAGTCTTCATTCGATTACATAGGCATTGGCTGAGTAATCCTTGGAGCACTCAAATTGCCACCAAAAGTGTTGACTGATAGCAGTGTTGGAACTCTATATTGGATTAAGGAGGCTTTGAAGGCGTGTACTTTTGTCTGCAGCTCCAGAGATGTGCTTATGATTTCTGTCCTGCTCTGGAGATGATTCACCCTTGGTCCTCTTATCTCAAAATCTCTCCAATCATATTGGAAAGCATTGGAGATTGATGTGGTATCCTTCATGTCAACTCCAGAAATTATTAGGACCATCTCCGAAGATGCTCAAAATTGCCTTTTCCTGAACATCTGCACCTGTAGATTCAAAAAGAGAGAATTTTTGCATATTTCCATTAAATTTTTGCACATTAGTCCTTCAATAAAAAATCATGACTTTCGGTAATTCATCTCTCATTAATATAATTAGAACAAATCTTATCAGTCTACTTTGGTGCAATTATCAAGACAATAGAATAAGAAGGGTGAAAAAGAGAGGTAAAAAGGTGTATTATTATGGGTGCTAACTAACACTCATCAATCCATGCTAAAATGACTAAGTGTGAAGATGGGGAAATCCCTACAAAGGAAGGCATTTGAAGATTAAGGATACTGGGTTTCTCTAGGTTTTTTGCAAGGATCTCTAGATGAGATTTTAGGGAGTTTCACAATGTAGAGCACAAGGATTTGAAGAATTTAAGGCCTGTAGGGCTAAAACCCAAGGGGTACCCAAGAGATATTCAAGGTGAACCATTTGACTCTGGATGGAGGAAAATAGGTCAACATTTTGGTGACCTCTCAGGGATGTTTACCTGCTAAACAATTAGACCAGTGGCCTTACACATCCATTGGGCATAGAGTCCAAAAGAGGATTGAAAATAGGTCAAGCCAACTAAAACCTACCTCCCAAAACAAACAAAAGAAAGAGGCCTACATTCTCCTAATGACAATGCAGGTTGTGCAAAAGCACTTAGGGAAAGGGAAACCTAAAATAGAAATAAACTAAAATAATATGTACAAGATCTCATACCAACCTTAATGGTAAGGTTTGAGATGGATCCCATTCACTAAGATCAGTAGAACTCCACCATCCAACCCTAAAAAAATGAAGGCATTTGCTTGATTGCAACTGATGATGACATAAGGGCCACTCCAAAGTGCATCAAACTTGGTGTGGCCTCCTAATTTGGCTCAGTCATAATCCCATTTTAGGACAAGATCACCTTCTTTAAAGGTCTGGACCCTGGCCTTATGATCAAAATATCTCTTGGTCTACATCTGATGTTCTTCTAATGTGATCATGGCTGACTGTCTTTTCTCTTCTAATTCAATTAATTCAACCATCTTGTCAGACCTTGCATCCTCTCCCTCTAATGTCAACTGATGAGCCAAATCCAATGTAGGAAGCTCTAAGGATATAGGTAATCTAGCCTCTCTTCCATACACTAGAATAAAAGGAGAGTTCCCAATGGCTCTCTTGTATGTGATCCTATCAGCCCAAAGAGCTAATCTGATTTTATTATGCCATTGCCTTTGGTTTGTTTCCATGGTCCTCTTCAGAATCCTGATCAGGTTCTTATTAGTGGACTCAGCTAGCCTATTACCTTGAGGGTAATAATTGGATGAAGTCTTTAAGAACATATTATACTTGAGAGCCCAGTCAGCAAATCTAAAACTAGTGAATGCTTTTGTATTATCAGAAATAATAGTGTGAGGAGCTCCAAACCTTGTCATGATTTCTTCCAAGATATCCATGATAGATGACTCAGTGGCCTCCCTGAGTGGGATTGCTTCAACCCACCTAGTGAAGTAGTCCATTGCAGTCAAAACCCACTTGTGACCAGCACTGGAAATAGGGTTTATCATGCTAATGAAATCTAATCCCCATTGTGAGAAGGGCTGATCAGCCTGAATAGGGTAGAGTGCTGCCAATCTTTTCTTTCCAGCAAAGAGAGCACACTCTTTGCATCTTCTACCCACATATGGGCATTACTGAATAATGTGGGCCAAAAGTAACCTGCCTTTATTATTTTCATTGTTGTAGCTCTAGCAAAGAAATGGCTACCAGCTGGGCCATTATGAAACTCACCCAGAAGTTTATGGGCCTAATCTTCTTCTATGCATCTTAGTAAGACTCCATCCAAGAATCTCTTGAAGAGAACACCATCTACCAAATCATAAGGGATAGACTGCAACCTAAAATGTCTTCTTTTGGTTTTGTCCAGTCCATAGGGATACTCACCAGTGGATAGGAAACTAGCCATATCTTCCGTCCAAGAACTCACAACTGATGGCTCAGCTATAGGTCCCTCCTCATTCAAATGATAGGATGAATTCACTTCATCTATTGATGTCTGATCTAGTTGTTCACACAATCCTCTACCTCTAATCAGCTTAGTGGCTTTAATGATCACATCATATTCTAGGATCTTCATGACCAAACTGGCTCACTTTTCACTAATCTCTATCCCCATTATGTAATCTCTCACACTAGGATGAGAAACTAAAATGTTAATATGGTTATTTTCCAACATATATCTAAATTTATTTAAAGCTCTAACAATGGCAAATACCTACTTATCCATGTGGCTATATCTGACCTCATAATCCTTCAAGGTCTAACTTAAGAAGGCCAAAGGTTGCTCCCGTCTATGTTTATTTTGCTACATCAGGATAACAACAATACTGTTCTCTCCGTCATGTGCATAGAGGATAAAGTCCTCATAATTTGGATTCATGAGAGTCAGTTCTTGGGCAATCTCCTCCTTAATCTTTTCAAATCCATCATTCCCTTCCTTAGTCCATCTGAAGACTGCATCTTTCTTGAGCATAAGGGTTACAGGCTTCACTATGCCAGCACAGTTAGGAATGAACTTCCTAACAAAGTTGATCTGCCCTGGAAATGATTGTAAGGCCCTTTTGTGAGTAGGCATAGGAAGAGAAAGCAGGGTAGATGTTCTATCCAGATCTATGGATATCCCATCCTCAGACACTGTGGCCCAGAAGCTTACCTTGGGTGACAAAAAGAATACATTTCTTGGGGTTTAGAGACACCCCATACTCTTTGTATCTCTGGAAAACTTTCTCCAGATGCTCCATGTGATTCTCTCTCTTCCTAGAGAAGACTATGATGTCATCCAGATAAATTAGGATGGACCTATTTATAAATCCTTTGAAGGCAATATCCATTGCCCTTTGAAATGTGGCACTAGCATTAGACAAACCAAATGACATTTTTACGTATGCCATGATTCGCCATTTGATTGTGAATGTCATCTTAAATCTATAGTCCTCTCTGACAATGATTTGGTTATAGCCAGAGAAGCCATCTAACAATGAAAACCTCTCTTCCCCCACAACTGTTTGTAAAATTTGATCCATAGAGGGCGGAGGGTAATGATCCTTTAGAGAGGCTCGATTCAGGTCCCTGAAGTCTACACAGAGCCTAATCTCTCCGTTCTTCTTTGTCACATGCACTAAATTAACAACCCAAGTAGAATACTTAATAGGGAAGATAATCCTTGCTTGTATGAGCTTAGCAAGCTCTTTCCTCATGAGCGGGGCGATCTTTGGACTTATAGGTCACTGCTTTTGGTGAACTAGCTTGCAATTGGGATCCAGGTCAATGGCATGCTAAACCACATCTAGATTAAATCCTTTAAGATCTTCATATGTCCATTCCAAGATATCATTGTACTCTTGGGCGAGTCTTATGTATTCTTGCTCTTTTACATTGCTGCATACCTTTCCTAGTAGCAACTCTTTGTCTTGGGTGATGGTTACCTTCTATTAATCTTCTTTCTTGAAATTCATGTTATTTCTATCTCCCCTGAACTCATCATCATGGCTGAAGATGGCCTCAAGAGTAACTAGACCCTTGGGCAGCTTGTTGGATTTGAGCTGGATGATCTGATCACCATAGCATTCCTACAAACTAGATTGCACCATGGAGGATAATTTTGGTTCATTCTGAATGAAGCTCACAATCTTCTCATTGTTGTCAAAGACTTGCCAATGGATATCATGATCAGGAATAGATGATCTCACAACAATCCTCACATGCTAATCAAGACCTTTGAATAAGTCTGTAGGTGGAGAAAATTGAGCCCCCACTGTTGCTAATTGATTGGCATCTGAATTTAATTTCCTTGGGATCACCTAGGAGCAAGTCCCAAACTCTATCTATAAGCTCTTAGAAGCTAGTTTTTTGTTGCACATCTCTCTCTAACTTTGTTAACCACCAATTTATTATCACCAAAGATCTTTAGATGCTTGATATTTTCCTTCTCAGCAATTAACAGGCCATGGACCAATGCCTTGTACTCTTCTACATTATTGGTGCAAGAAAAGTGCAACCTATGAGCAAAATGCAATTTCTTACTAGTCAGAGAGACTAACAAAATACTTGCACCAACTCCATTCTTACTCTTTGTACCATCAAAGACCATCTTCCATGGACTGTTGGAGTCATCATTTGGCTTGAGTATAGAAAAAGTTGAAGAATCCCCTTCATGGATCATGTAGTTGCCCAAGTCAATTGCTTCAGTGGTATCATAAGGGTCAAATTTTTCATGATCCCTTGCCCACTCATAAAGAAAAAGGTCAAGGATAGGGAGACGTGAAGGTTCTACCTCAATAGGTTTTGAGTCATGCACTTCCTTGTCCTAAATCATCACATGTGGGTTCACCAGGCTGTGGTCGTAATTCTCCACATGATATTCTAAAATTGGTTCAGCCTTGATGATGAATCATGTGGCATATTTGGTCCTCAACAACTAATGAGACTAGTCAGAAGAAAGGTAGCCACCTACCTTTGCTATGAAATCCCTTGACAGACAAATGACAAAGAAGGGAGGAAGATCAATGATTGAAATGTCTTGTTTGAAAGTTAGGTTTGGACAATCATGTAGAATCAAATCTAGTCCCTTGATCACTCCTATAGTGTTCACAGAGGTGCCATCTAACTGTAACACTCCTGATGAAACAAGGGTATACTTGATGCCTAATGCATTTGCAATCTTCTTTGGCATGACTGAAACAGTAGCTCCAAAGTCTATCATGTAGTTGTGTACTAAAATTTTTCCAATGATCAAAGACAAGTAGAAAGGAGATGGTTTCTTGACTGTACTTACTTTTCCTTCACTTTGTTGTGCAAAACTGGTAGGAGCCTTCTCTTTCTATTTTGATGATGGATTTGATGCTACTAACTCATCTGATGGGAAGTGCCTCAAGGTATCTTGTAACAAATCCCTCTGAGAAGGGATGGACATTACTTCCCACATGGAGACATTTATATTTGTTTTCTTCATCTATTCCAAAATATTTAATGGAACAGTGGTTGCCTTATGCATAGAGGGAATCCATGTTCCTTTCTTTAATTTCTCTATAGGTTGTTTAGGCACCTTTAAGCCTGATGGAACTTCTTTCATAACAATAGGTTTCTTGCTTTGAATTGGGACTATGGCATTGGCCACTTTGGCCTTTGGAACGGGCTCCTTTTGTAATACAGCAGGCATAGGGCTAGCCTCCAACTACCTCTTTTTTGACATAATGTTGTCTGCAATAGGCATAACAAAACTATCCATAGGCTGATTGACAACACAAAAGTCTTCTGCAGTCCATAGCATCATATTGGCATCAGGGGTAGCTTCATTTGATGTTTCAGGATGATTATTGGTTGCCTCTAATAGTGATTCCTGCTAAGTATGAATGTTCTGCACCATCAAAGCCCTCTCTTGTGCACCAAAAACACAAGAGGATTGATTGTGAGGTTGGTTGCAGGAATAACACCAATCTGCCTCCTGGGCTAGATTATTCTAGGTAGGGACTAAAGCCCTAATTAGATTCATAGCTGGTATTTGTTGGATAGGTTGAATATTTTGTAAAGGCTATGTAGGGTTAGGATTTTGGTATCTATTTTACTGATAACCCTAGTCCCAGTTTTGATTTCTATTTTGATTATACCCTTGATTCCAATTTTGATTAGATGTCTGCCCCTAGTTATAGTTCTGATAGGGTTTGGGAGTAGTTTGAATAGCTATACTATTCACCTTGTTGGTCAAATTTGACATTAGGGTCTTAAGGTTACTCTCCTCTTAAAAAAGAGATGATGTTGAAGCTTTAGACTCTGGCATACGAGCAATAATGTGCTGCTGGACTGAGGAAGGCAGCTCTGGAAAAAGTGAGATAGGAGGCCTGGGAGCAATTTTCCCAGCCTGTATTAAACAATTTTCATCTTTCACAGTTGTCTCATAACCATCTGGTAGAGTCTTAGCACACATTGATTGCATCATCACAACAATATCAAAAATTAAAGCTCTTAAAAAGTACAAGAAAGCACCTTGCAGAGATGGCATGAGGGTAACTAGAATTCTCTCCCATGTCCTTTGGAATCTAAAGTTAAAGTATGCTAGCATCTCACTTGGATCCCTCTTGATAGTTGTTAACTACTTAAGCAATGAAACATTATCTACCCTTTCTCCAAACTGTTTGTAGAGGGCTTCTCCCATCTCGTCCTAGGTATGTATTGAAGTAGGGGTCAAGCTCCTAAACTATTGAAGAACTCTTCCCTTGAAAGATGAGACCATGAGATGGACTGCAACATCTTCATGTTGTATACAATGAACCAAGCATATGTTAGATATATCTTTGATATTCTCAGCAGGGGTTATAGAAACATCTCTAGTGAAGGATGAAATATTTTTCAAGGCTGCAAAAGGCATGTCATTATATGCAACCAAATCTAATGGACTTCCTCCATTGAAGGTCACAAAAGGCAAATTACTTGCCATCCTAGGAATGTTCAGATTCAGCCTAGGGATATGCAAGATTCTTCTATTATACTAAAACCTAATAGGAGGGGGTGTAGATTGAGCTCTTGAAAAAGGTAAAACAGAGGTGCTACCCCTTCTCATAGGAGACCTAGATAACCTAGACCTTCTCCTTGAAGTAGTAGTAGATAATTCAACAAATTGGAAATTACCTCTTGAAGATGCCCTAGTTTGCACAGGCATAAAAGATGGCACTTATGAGGACCAATAGTATGTAGAGTTGCTAGGTGCATGGAAATTTTCAAAAATGCAAAGTATTGAGGAGAACAGCAGATTCTCAGGTTAATTCATTTT
This sequence comes from Cunninghamia lanceolata, assembly GCA_027924645.1. Classification (NCBI taxonomy): domain Eukaryota; kingdom Viridiplantae; phylum Streptophyta; class Pinopsida; order Cupressales; family Cupressaceae; genus Cunninghamia; species Cunninghamia lanceolata. Next base: position 37,185,477 of record BSBN01000193.1, on the reverse strand, counting down.
CTTTTCGATTTATCACTATTCCACTGGGCATTCCAGAAACTGTTGTCATATAGATTTGCACCCAGTGTTGAAGGCTTTTAGGGCTCCAACAATCTAGTCAAACATTGAGATGACCTCCAGGTGTGGGACCCTATAAGGAGGCCAAATCTCTAGAGAGAGGCTAGTTCCTTTGCTGAATGAGAGATTTAGCGATCCTAAGACTAAACCTAATCTATCCACCTAATAGGAAAAGAGGAAGAGGGAGTAAAAACTAAAATTAAAAGGAGGTGATACACCAGGTTTGAATATGGGAAGGCCCTCAGACAACTATGTATGCACAAAATGGTGATATCCAACAGAGCGACATACACAAATCATGAACTACCTGTAGAGGTAAGATAAACTAAATGAAATCCAAGAGGAAATATACATTCACAGATGGAGATCAAGCAGAAAAATACACAGAGCAAAGAGTTATTCATGAGAAGGTAAAAATCTGATTTCTATTATCATAGAGGCATAGTTACAATTGCAAGAGATGTGGTTTAGAAAACCAAAAGCCAACCATAATACATTACATTTCATGCTTTTTATAGCATTTACAAGGAGTTCCATTACCTACTGTAATGAATGCGCCCATGTCCTGTCAGAGATATTTCCTCTTCAGAAGGGACATCTATCTTAAAGAATTCATTGTAGAAAATATCTGGATCCATCAAGCAGCTAGAAGATATTTTGTGCCTTCAATGCTAGCTGTTGAATCACTCACTTGCAACCATTAATGCAACAAATATCTACATTTGAAAAGCTTCTACAACACTTCAAATTGGTCGCTGAGATGTCTTGTCGGCCGATATGGCAAACTCATCCTCAGTCAGCGACCATCCTGATATCCAGATGTGCACATCTGGATCATGATATTTGGATCATATTTTCAAAGTGAGATTATCCCCCCAAAAGCCCAAATGAAAGAGGAAATTCTAAGCACTTTTGCCTTTTGGATCATGTAGAAAATCCTCAAGATAAGTGAGATATCCGCGGTCAAAGTTGCGGTCAACTAACATCTAGATGTCCATGTGTCATCATCTCGTGGCCGTGTGGAAGGAATGTGATGTCATCTTCAGCAGTCTACATTCCATGCAATATCTGGATGCAATATCCCAACTGCACACAATAGTCTTCACATCCTGATGTCCAGATATGCACCTGTCAAATTTTTCTTCGTAGCATGGAGGGGCTGTCATCCACATGGATATTAAACTTTAATATCTAGGCACTAACTTAATATTTGGAGCCTCTTAAATATCTTGATGATGTCATCGGCATAAAGAACTTTGTTAAAGAGGAGATCTGGATGATGTCATCAGGATGCTTTATCAATGCAGGATAATATGCCGAAAGAAGAATGTTTGGATGACGTCATCGTCATATGCATTTCTTTGGGGAAGGGGTCTGGATGACATCATCAGGACATTCACAAGGTCATGGATATTAAGAAGGATCTAGATATTAGGAAATATCTGGATGACGTGATCGTCATATTCATAAGGGTCTACACATTCGCAAAGGACCCGAATATTAGTTAAGATCCAGATGTTTGTAAAACATTTGAATATTAACTAAGGTCCAAATATGAAGGGGATATTGGGACCTTAGCTAAGGTCTGAGATATTAAGATAATATCCAGGATGTTAGCTAAGATCTGGATGATGTCATCAAGATATCCATGAAAAAATGACTAAGTATGAAGATGGGAAATCCCTACGAAGGAAGGCATTTGAAGATTAAGGATTGTTGGGTTTTTCTGGGTTTTTTGCAAGGATCTCCAAACAAGATTTTAGGGATTTTTGCAAGGAAAAGCACAAGGATTTGAATAATTTAAGGCCTATAGGGATAAAACCCAAGGGATATCTAGGAGATATTCAAGGTGAACCATTTAACTCTGGATGGAGGAAAATAGGTCAATAGTTTCCTTGAATCATTGTGGTTTTCCATGGAGACATTCAGTTGTAGTTACATCTTCCATTGAAACCCTTCATATGATTTACAACATGTGTCCTTGTTGCTTGTAGACTTGAATTGTAAAGATTGAAACCCTAGATTGACCTGAGACACTTGCAGTCAATAAATAATAAGAATGACCAACCCTAGTTACATCTTTTAATCTTATATTTATACCATTATGTTACAATACACTTTGGTTATCTCAACGAGTTTTCAAGGGTTGCAAGGATTTCCCTGCTAGTCAAAACATGGTATCACCAAGTATAGCAATATGTAGGCTGGTCAACCTTGGATCTATTATAGGATGGCCTAGAGTAGTGAAGATATCATTCTTGTGCTCAGAAGAGTAGCCTAGTACCTTATCTTGGACACTTAGAAGTAGAGCTTGTATTAATTGTGTTTAGGCACCCATACCCATATTCATCACCTTCAAATGGCCTTATGTGTGGATAAGTGCCTTTAATGGTCTCAATGTCATTTTGGTAGAATTTGGATGATTGTACATGCTCATCGCATTCATGTCTGGTCATTAATGGTGTTCTAAGGCTATGCGTGAAAGTAAGTGGAGTCTATTGTTTGAGTGGTGGGGGTCTGTGATTTCTCATGCCAAAATAATGTTTGAATGAAAAAAAACTTTTCAAAGGCCCAACACTAGGAGTTTGAAAATTTATGTGCTAGGATGTCTATATGCCAAGGAGAACTAGGAGTCATCTATCGAGGCGAAGGCATGCCAAGTAAAATGGGAAGAGAAAAGTCTATGGGCCCAAGGAAATAGAATGGAGGGATAGTAGGATTTAATGGTTCAAGATGCCACATGACAATTTGTTTTAGGTATGTTGGCATTAAGAATCCTAGAGACCCAAAAGAGGAAGGTGTGATGAGAAGCGAGGAATGGGGAAATGGAATACTCGCTACCACAAGAAGAAGTGTGGAAAGGGAAAGGAAATCCAGAGGCCTGAAAGAGGTATAGGGAGAGGGAAAATAGGGTTACGAGATTCAGGAACTCAACATACTGGATACCAAGTGTAGAAAGGAATAGGGGACGAGAAATTCCAGAAGTTTGAGAATAAAAATAGAAGGGGAAGTGAGGATTGAGCCTCAAAGATACCATCTACATTAAGGGAATGTAAAGATTGTTAGGATTTAGGGTTTAGGGTTACACTATACCACATCCCTAAAGGCAAGGCAGAAAGGAAAAGTTTGATGAGTGGTGTTGATTAGGACTCGAGGAGAATCAATCCCAAGGATCAAGGCAAAGGAAAACAAAAAGGTCCAAGAAGAGATGGGGGCATCATGGCTTGGACTTTAGGTTTATGCCTTATGCAATACAAGGTTAAGTGCATCCCTAAACGCTTAGACCTGAAAGGGGAAAAGGGAGCAAGAGGCAGAGAAAACATATGCACAAGGATCTAGGGAAAACACAAATAGACAGACAAGTAGGTAGAAACCTAAAACTCTGATAGGTGAGGCTCGAGGAAGCTTGGGGATGCAAGGAATCATGGAAGTAGAGAATTGGAGAAAAGGCACCTAGGCATGCCAGCATGAGGAAACCCAAAAACCTATCCAAGGCTATAAAATAGATCTAACTAGCTTCATTCTTATAATTGTTTTACATTATTAGAGTTTAGGGACATGACTAAGTAATGAAGGGGGGCAAAGCACACACCAAGCACAATTTTGATAAGGGGGTCCATTGAAGAATTCTCTCATCGATTATTAAAGATAGGTAAAATAGGCCCAATGCGACAAAGGGGTACAAGACTTACAAAAATTGTAATTTAGTGTAATGTTGGAAAATGTCCACTTGGGGGCTTTTCCCTCATAAGGTTTAGCTCCTACATCTTTTGCATGCATTTAGGACATCTTAGTTCATATTTTGGCATCCCGGTGGAATGAGACCTAGGTTTCATGGCAAGTTGACCTAGGAGGACCCTTTGACCTTAACCCTACCCAAAATAGTGGGGGAGAACTTGAGTGCCCGTGCCCTAGTCCTGCCCTATTTTGGGCTAGGCCCAAAATTTAAGAGTCGGTTTATGACCGTTATTTGGTCCCTTTGCCGACACGGTAAGTTTTGATTTTTGAAATCTTGGTAGGAATGTTTGTAGTTGCATATAAAAGCATGCTTAGGCATTCATTTAGAAACTAGATTATGTTCATGTGATTTTGGCATCCTAAGGTGATTCAAGGCTTTCATAGTGTTACAAGAGCAGACTTGTTTTGTTTATGTTCGTATTTTCATATTTGAGCATTCATCTCCTCATGGAATGAAGAGCATATTCCTCCCATGAGATCTTCACTACAAGGTGATATTATTGTGCTTTTTATCATTGTTTCATTCGGATTTGGCCTCTGCCTCACAAGGGCATGCTCTCTCTATCTGACAAAGGTGTTTGGAAGATTTAAGTCTCCTTCCGGGGCTTGACTGAGGCAAGCTCCTAAACACCACAACCCCCAAACCAAGTTTTCATGATTGTAGGTTATAGGTGTCATATTTGGGAAAAGTGAAGTTGCAGGAAGGATTAGCAGACATCAAGGATTCTAGATCCGAAGAGAAGCAGGACACTTGAGCATTTCCAGGACTTGGGTGCTCACTCTAGTGTCCTCCACAGTTGAATTTCTAAAAATAGGAGTTATAGTGATGATCAGTGTCAGAAGGAGGTCAGGATCCCACAAAGAAACTGGTACCTTGGACTTGGGTGCCCACACCAGTGTCCTTGACTATTCTGTCTCAGAACCCTGAAAATAGGTACTTTGTGATTTTCTATTTTACTTCCATCTGCAAGAGCTTTTTTTGTTATTCGTCAGTTTATTGCCATATTTGCATAATTAGGGTTTTAATGGTCAATTGAGCATAAGAGAAGATAAATTGATAATTAAATTCCCTAATCCAAGTTTCCCTACATCTCATAGCGATCTAGGGTATGATAGTGAATTGCTACTTGAGCCTAGATCCTTGAATGTAAAGTGGAAAGGCAGATTTAAACATCAAAACACTAAAACATTAACACATCTAATTTTCCACTAAACATTTAGAGACATACAAAATATATTGCCAACACAATGGAGTCACAACTTGTTAGAATAGAGGGAATGGATAATGATATGGATGGAAGTGTAACTCCAAATAGTCAAGAATATAGACTAAAAGCTAATAGGCTTGATCTTGTTGAACATACAAGAATATTAGTTTTAAAACATGATACTTTTGACACAAGGCTCATGACCTTACTAGGAACAAGGGAACTTGTAGAAACTAAAGATACAAATTTCACTACATAACTAACCTGTGATACAATTACTTCTTGAAAAACTTCAACACTTGAAGAACTTACTCAGACACATGTAGAAATAGGTGATGTAGCCCAAGTCACTAAAGTTGAACCAAGCAGGGAACTTGATGTTGATAAGTCACGCTAAGTATCCTAAGTAATCCTTGCACTTGTAGGTGTTCTTGGTGACTACTTTTCTTGAGATGATACCTAAGTAGCCTCCATTTTCTCTTGTGTTATCTCCACACATTCTTTATCATCAATGCTTCCAATTTAGGACCTTTCCTCATATTGAATAAGTGGGATAGTTTTGAAGGCTAGACATTCCTTACCTAACCTTTTGGACTATTTTGAATGCAACTTTGCATTGAGCATAGCTAAAAACTTGACCCTATCAATAGGATTAATCATGTCTAGATCAGTTATCCTTTTCTATTAGCTTTCCATAAACTCTTAGCTTTCTAATGGCTTCTTCATCATACATGTTATACTTATCATCATCTTGATACACACCATGTTTGTAACTGATGTTTTTTACCCTTTTTTATGCTATCTCTTGTGTAATTTTCCCATATGGATCAAAGTATTAGTGGGGGCCTAGCCAACTCCAAATTATTTTATCATTTCTCCAATCCTTGGGATCCTAGTAAAATTGTATGTCTCTCCCATTAACTAGAATGGGGCCAAAGCTACACTACCTATTTTTTGTTTGTTGAACACAAAAGCTACTGAATTAGCAAGCACATGCTTGGAAAACTTGTTCTGGACAATTAAATTCCCTCACTACAATTAGAGTATATTGTGGCTAGATCTACCATGCCACAATTTTATTCTCTCAAATTATTAGCCAATACAAGGTGCATCTATGGCATAGGCTTCTTATAAATCTTTTCATATACTATAGGATAGAAACTATCACTTATATCCATTATCTCATCCTCATACTTGTTAGCACGTAGCTCTTTGAACATCATGTGGACATGAATTAATGAACCATAGTGTTAATTTGTTAATGGGGAGGGAATTTCATGGTTTCACAAATGACATCAATTAAATACAACACCATGTAAAAATATCCTCCGTTTTGTACCTATAGAAGATGCTTCTTCAATGTAGCTACAACTTGGGGACATCATTATATGGGCAATATCATAGCACATGAGTGCATGTTGGGGTACTTAATATTGGGGAAAAAATAGATAGATATATGGCTAGATCCACTAGGCTACAATTTTATTCACTCTCAAGTTATTAGCCAATACAAGGTGCATCTATGACATAGGCTTCTTATAAATATTTTCATATGTACTATAGGATATAAACTATCACTTATAGCCATGATCTCATCCTGATACTTGTTAGCACATGTAGCTCTTTGATCATCTTATGGACATGAATTAGTGAGCTAGAGTGTTAATTTGTTAATGCGGGAGGGAATTTCATGGTTGCACAAATGGCATCAATTAAATATGACACAATGTAAAAATATCTTCCCTTTTGTACCTATAGAAATTGCTTCTTCAATGTAGTTACAACTTGGGGACATTATTAGATGGGCAATATCATAGCACATGAGTGCATGCTAGGGTACTTAATATTGGGGAAAAAATAGATAGATATTGCTAGGTATTAGGGGTAGAGAGCATAATTATATTAATGTTTTGTTCTTAGGTATTGAGGTAAGCTTGTGTAGAATAGGTTCCAAGTTTGGACTAAGGGATGAGAAGTTGGGCAAAAAGATATAAATTTATCTCTTTACTTTTGGCTTTGATGAGGTCAAAAAGAGGAATTGGTTATGCTATTTATGTAGGGATTGCATAAAGATTTGCTTATTCCTAAGTAGGTGAAATGATAAAGGTGTTTGTACACCATGCAAGAGATATAGGTTTAATTCAAAAAGAGGGATTTGATCTCTATACAATTTGTAAGACAATATGTAAGGTAAATGGGAAATGACTATCCTTATGGGCATTCACCACTTGAGGTTCTCATACATCAAATTTGTGTCTCACTTGGCAATGATAAAAAAAATGTTTACCTCTTTTCACCATTTTTTTGTAGAGGTTAATAGATACCTTATTTAAATGATTGCAACATGATAACACCAAAGAGGAATTTTTCAATTTTGATGGGTAGATACGAGATGGGTGAAAAATTGTATTTCTAGTTTCTTGTGGTTTACCCTATGCACAAGCCTTGATTTATTTTCTCAATCCAAACATGTAAAGGAAGTCAAAAATAACAACATATTCACATCAAATGATTACTTTTCAATTATATTTTTCATTCTAGGGACCAATGTCAAAATATTATAGTATAAAAATATTTTAATATATTTTATTTTGATAATCTCCTATAAAATTCATTCAAGTCTCTTATTTGGAGATGAGTGTGATAGTAGTGGAAATGAAATGTTCAATTGCATGTATGAGAGGTATAAATATATAAAGGTATAAAAATGTCATTAAAAATAGCTACCAAATATATATAGTAAAAAGAGGAGATATTTTAATAGGAATTGTGTGCTAGGAGGGGGTACTCAAGTGACACTTAAATGTGAGGAATCCTTGTGACCAAAGAGTTTGTACATCAATATCTTGGCCTCCTTGATAGGCTCGAGAAAAATAGCAATTGAATAGTCTAAAATGCTCTTATGCTTGGGGAAATTTATCTTAGGGCCCACCAAATGCTCCAATTCCTCTACAACAACATTTTCCTGTGACCACTATTTAGCAACAATCACATCATACCTTAATGTAGGTGGAAGTAGATTTAACATGTCTCTAAAGGAAACCCCAATGAAAAAAATGATGGGCTCCTTGTGAATATTGTAAATGCAACCTTCATCAATTTTGCAGTGTTTGAATATATTTGCTAACAAGTTTCTACAAGGAAACACATTGAACTTATCTACAGCCCAATGCAACTAAGAGGCCCTAATCCTTCCTGGAAGGGTGATTGTATCTCCTTTGTCTTATGTCCAATTTTTCAAGAAATGGTAGATAGAATTGAATCCTTAAGTCTTGTGGGGTCCTTTCTCCTACAACATGTTCTAAGTTTTGCAATCACTTCTAGCATTTAAATTTCATTTAAAACTACAAATTATGCCAATCCTTAGAACAAAAATGCATCTAAATATCTGAATAGACAACTTAATTGTGAGTGGCCTAGTAATGAAAATAATGGCATAATTAATAATGTTTCAAGTTGAGAGAATTCAAGAAATCTGGTATGGATTTAATTCATCACAAATTGACAAGACAATTTTTATATTCTCAAGCATATGATTTTCATGATTATCCTTTTGTATTGTTGAAAAACCTAGGTTTTAATGATAAAATTTAATCTCTAAAATCATATAATATTGCAACACAAATTAGTTATGAAGAAAATAGAGATAACAAACTAACAAAATAACTGAATGAGTGATTGCATCAAACAACAAAAGGATTTACATCATAAAAACCTAGAAATATGCCAAGGAAACATCCATGAGACAAAGTATCGATATTTTTATTGCTCAGAAGAAAATTACAATCTTCATGCAACCACCATTACAATAATTTGCCTTTCAAGGCTACAAAGATATGTATTATCTTAAACATAACCACCACCGTCAGATTTAGAGCTTTTTGATGAACCACCCAGATTTTCTCTTTAGTAAAAGTAGGTTTTTTATCATAAGATTTTTGTTGCCCCCCTTGGAACCCCCCAAGGTAGGTTGGTCTCCAAGCCGTGCTGCAAACAAGTCCAAATTTTAACACCTCTTTTTATATTGTTATCACAATTCCAACACATATCACCTAGCATACCTGGATTATCTTGCCACATGTCCATTAATTCAGCTAAAATTGTCCTTTCTTATTTTTATAAATATGAGATGACTGTTCACACCATAATTCTCTTACTATTCCCAATTTCTTATTTCTTGGGTGGAAAATTTTAAATCTTGACATGTGTGATAGAGCCAAAATTATGATTAACTAAAGTTTATAAGGCTTTAGGGTCCGCTAGACTTGAAATGTTCTCACTTATAGATGCAAGACTGTGAGTCAATTGTCTTTGATAATTCCCCCAGGTCTGGAACACAACTTAATTTAACTCTGTTTACTGTGTGAAATCCCTTATGATTTATCTCCTAAGAATATCTAGTTCCAACAAGGAAAATTTGAATTATGAAAGCAATATCCATTATAAAGAATGTTTAATCTAATCTTAGGTTTGTCATGCAATTGGGGGGATTAGTATTTTTTTTTATCAAATGCGAGTTCCCTTATCAATGATCTTATATAATTGTCTCCAGTTTGAGTGATTCTGGGGGATTTAAATATTTGGAATCTAGATCTAGGTAAGCAAGCCAATCATGTTTAATGGATTTCTCACATTTAACACTCAATACGGAATGTTGAAATTGAAGTACTTTGAATTTACAAGTGAGGCAGTGTATGATATAAGTATAATTAGCATAGAATCCATTCCTTTAACTTGAGTGGAGAGGTTTATTATTTGTAGATAGAGAGGTTTATACACATCACTATAAGGTGGATCTTCTCAAGCTTAAGGGAATGAATAAATGGAATGTTTATATAATGATATATGTGCATTTTATTCAAGGATCTAGGTTATGCATGTTTGTCACCTGAGATAATTTCTTAGTTGAAAGAAGAGAGACAATTTTTTATTTGTCACATCCTAGATAGTTTTCTATGCTCAAACTTACCCTTAAAGAAATTAATGGAAGAAAGAATAATGAGATGTTATCTAGTTGTTCCTGTACTAAGTTAAGGTTTAATTGAGGTCACTATTAGAGGTAATACACATTATTAGTATCATTATTAAATAAGACCTAGGAACTCGGGCATGGTTCCTAGGAAAGGGAACCTATATACACATAATTATGTGTATGTATCAACCCACACAATGTGTTATCACATTCTGGATAAAACTTTGCACTATGTTTTTATCCTAGTTGTTTGTATTACCAATGAGATGATTTGTTATCATCTCTGCTCTAGCTAATATAGTGCATTGAACTAATTGGAAATAAATGACTTCAATCAATTATTTATTTCCTCAAGATCTATGTGACTATAATCAATCATTTTTAGATATATCATTATGATCATATATAGATATTTTTCCTTTCAAGTTTACATGCCTCTATACTACTCTAACACAATTTCACTAATAAATCTAATTTATTACTCTATGTACTACTTTATATCACAAGATTGAATTTGTTTAGGATGAGCTAATAAATCTACAATTTATAATAAATTGATTTCTTGATGATTAAAATTACACTAATAAATGTATAGTTAACAAAAGTAAAAGATGTGAAGAAAATTGGTAAAAATAGGGGAAATAATGGCTTGGGATTGAAATTTCTTTAGGCGAGATTTTGTATTTCGAGAGTGGCAAAGGAAGGAAAGCATAACAGAGCGTGGACAAAGAAATGGTGGGAGATATGAAAGGAAGGATTGGACGGCTAGGTCACAGAAAAATTGGAAGAGTGAGAAGAGTAGACAAGAAGGGGATTATAGAGGAAGGGAAACAAATCAAAATGGAGATGGAAAGGGGTTTCACCAGGAAGATAGTCAATGGATCTGGGAACCCAAAAAACAAGCTACAAGGGCAAATGTGATACAAGTAAGTCCTAAATTCCCAACTAAGTGCATTTCTTTTGCATTAAGTAGCATTGAATTGATCAACTCAGTGGCTTGCTTGAGTTCTCAAGCATTCTTTATAAAATGGGTTGGGAATTAGCCTGCTAGGGAAAAAATCACCCAATGGTTCCATAAGCACTGGGATAAAGATATCAAGATTAAATCCTTTCCCAAAGGATTCTTCATTGTAGAATGACCTTTGGTGGAGAAGAAAAAGGAAATCATAAACCAAGGGCCTCACCTTATGGAGGGAGTTGGAATTTACATCAAGGATTGGGAACCAAACTTCAATCTAGTCAAGCATAAAATTTCAATCACCCCAATGTGGACTAGGTTCTACAATTTACCAATGGAGTATTGGGATCCTAGGATTTTAAAGAAGATTGGGGAAAATTTGGGATCTTTTATCAAGATTGATGATAAAATTACAGAGGGAGATTTTGGTATGTATGCTAGAATTTGTCTGGCCATTGATTTGAAGAATCCCTTTCTTGAAGAAATTGAAATTAGGATAGAGGTAGGTACATGGAGGTAGAAGATTGAAATTGAAAAAACTCCACCAGTGTGCAAAGAATGCAAAAGTCTACAAGGTCATCTAGTTGAAGAGTGTGTTAAAAAAAAAGATCAGAGGTTGAGGAAGAGATAGGATGATAGGGTGAAGAGGGGCATAAGGAAAATGAAAGGTTGGAAGGTTCACCAATTATGGATAAGGAGACAACTAATTGGAAATGAGTGTGATAGTAGTGGAAAAGAAATGTTCAATTGCATGTATGAGAGGTATAAACATATAAGGGTATAATAATGTCATTAAAAAATAGCTACCTAATATATATATAGTGAAAAGAGAAGATATTTTAATAGGAATTGTGTACTAGGAGAGGGTACTCAAGTGACACTAAAATGTGAGGAATCCTCATGACCAAAGAGTTTGCATGTATCAATATTTTGGACTCCTTGATAAGCTCAAGAAAAATAGCAATTAAATAGTTAAAAATGCTCTTATGCTTGGGAAAATTTATCTTAGGGCCCACCCAATCCTCCAATACTTCAACATTTTCCTGTGACCACCATTTAGCAACAATCACATCATAACTTAATGTGGGTGGAAGTAGATTTAACATGTCTCTTAAGGAAACCCTATCAACAACAATGATGGGCTCCTTGTCAATATTGTAAATGCAACCTTCATCAATTTTTCCAGTGTTTGAATATATCTACTAACAAGTTTCTGCACGGAAACACATTGAACATGTCTACAACCCAATGTAACTAAGAGGCCCTAATCCTTCTTAAAAGGGTGATTTTATCTCCTTTGTCTTGTATCCAATTTTTCAAGAAATGGTAGATAGAATTGAATCCTAAAGTCTTGTGGGGTACTGCAAGTTGTTCATGTACTCAAGAATTTTTACTCTTATGTCCTCCTACAACTTGCTCTAAGTCTTGCAATCACGTTTAGCCTTTAAATTTCATTTAAACCTACAAATTATGCCAATCCTTTGAACAAAAATGAATCTAAATATTTGAATAGACAACTTAACTGTGAGTAGCCCGGTAATGAAAATAATGACATAATTAATAATGTTTCAAGTTGAGAGAATTCAAGAAATCTGGTTATGGATTTAATTCATCACAAATTGACAAGACAATTTTTAATTTCTCAAGCATATTATTTTCTTGATTATCCTTTCATATTGTTGAAAAACCTAGGTTTTAATGATAAACTTTAAGCTCTAGAATCATATAATATTGCAACAAAAGTTAGTTATGAAGAAAATAGAGATAACAACATAATAACAAAATAATTGAATGAGTGATCACATCAAACAACAAAAGGATTTACATGGTAAAACCCTAGCAATATGCCAGGGAAACATCCACGAGGCATTGAAGTATGGATATTCTTATTGGTCAGAGAAAAATTACAATCTTCATGCAGCCCATTACAATAATTTTCCTTTCAAGGCTACAAAGATATATATTATCTTAAATATAACCACCACCATCATATTTAGGGCTTTTTGATGAACCACCCAGATTTTCTCTTTAGTAATAGTAGGTTTTTTATCATAAGATTTTTGCTGCCCCCTTGGAACCCCCAAAGTAGGTTGGTCTCCAAACCGTGCTGCAAACAGGTCCAAATTTTAACACCTCTTTTAATATTGTTGTCACAATTCCAACACATATCACCTACCATACCTAGATTATCTTGCCACATATCCTTCATTAATTTGACTAAAATTTCTTATTTTAATAAATATGAGATGACTGTTCACACCATAATTCTCTCAATATTCTTGATTTCTTGGTTCTTGGTTGGTAAAGTTTAAATCTTGATATGTGTGACAAAGCCAAAATTATGATTAACTAAATTTAATAAGGCTTTAGGGTCTGCTAGACTTGAAATGTTGTCACTTATAAATGCAAGACTATGAGTCAATTGTCTTTGATAATTACCTCAGGTCTGACACATGACTTAATTTCTTTAACTCTATTTACTGTGTGAAATCCCTTATGAATTATCTCCTAAGAAAATCTAGCTCCAACAAGAAAAATTTGAATTATGAAAGCAAGATCCATTATAAAGAATGTTTAATCTAATCTCAGGTTTGTCATGCAATTGGGAGGATTAGTATTGTTTTCGATCAAATGCGAGTTCACTTATCAATGATTTTATATAATTGTCTCCAGTCTGAGTGATCCTGGGGGATTTAAATATTTGGAATCCACATGTGCGTAAGTAAGCCAATCATGTTTAATGAATTTCTCACATCTAATGCTCACTAGGGAATGTTGAACTTGAAGTGCTTTGAATTTGTGAGTAAGGCAGTGTATGATATAAGTATAATCAGCATAGAATCCATTCCTTTAACTTGAGTGAAGAGGTTTATTATTTGTAGATAGAGAGGTTTATACACATCACTATAAGGTGGATCTTCTCAAGCTTAAGGGAATGAATAAATGGAATGTTTATATAATGATTTATGTGCATTTTATTCAAGGATCTAGGTTATGCATGTTTGTCACCTGAGATAATTTCTTACTTGAAAGAAGAGACAATTTTTTATTTGTCACATCCTAGATAGTTTTCTATGCTCAAACTTACCCCTAAAGAAATTAAAGGAAGAAAAGAATAATGAGATGTTATCTAGTTGTTCTTGTACTAAGTTAAGGTTTAATTGAGGTCACTATTAGAGGTAATACACATATATACACATAATTATGTGTATGTATCAACCCACACAATGTGTTATCACATTCTGGATAAAACTTTGCACTATGTTTGTATCCTAGTTGTCTGTATTACCAATGGGATGATTGTGTTATCATCTATGTTGTAGCTAATATAGTGCATTGAATTAATTGGAAATATATGACTTCAATCAATTATTTATTTCCTCTTGTATAATCAATTATTTTTTAATATATATTTTTATGATCATATATAGAGATTTTTCTTTTCAAGTTTACATGCCTCTATACTACTCTATCACAATTTAACTAATAAATCTAATTTATTACTCTATGTAATACTTTATATCACAAGATTGAATTTGTTTACAATTGCCTAATAAATCTACAATTTATAATAAATTGATTTCTCGAAAATTAAAATTACACTAATAAATGTATAGTTAACAAAAGTAAAAGCTACACAGAAAATTAGTAAAAATAGACGAAATAATGGCTTGGCACTGAAATTTCTTCAGGCAAGATTTCACATTTCGAGAGGGGCAAAGGAAGGAAAGAAGAATAGAGCTTGGGTAGAGATATGAAAGGAATGATTGGATAGCTAGGTCATAGAAGAATTGGAGGAATCAAAAGAGTAGACATGAAGGGGATCACAGAGGAAGCTAAACAAATCAAATTAGACATAGAAAGGGCTTTCACCAAGAAGATAGTTAGTGGATCTGGAAACCCAAAAAACATGCCATAGGGGCAAATGTGATACCAGTAAGTCCTAAATTCCCAACTAAGTGCATTTATTTTGCATTAAGTAGCATTGAATTGATCAACTCAGTGGCTCACTTGAGTTCTCGAGCATTCTTTATAAAATGGGTTGGGAATTAGGCTACTAGGAAAAAAATCACCCAATGGTGCCATAAACACTGGGATAAAGATATCAAGACTAAATCCTTGCCCAAAGGATTCTTCATTGTAGAATTTCGACAGAGAAGAAAAAGGAAATCATAAACCAGGGGCCTCACCTTATGGAGGGAGTTGGATTTTACATCAAGGATTAGGAACCAAACTTCAATTTAGTCAAGCATGAAATTTTGATCACCCCAATGTGTATTACGTTCTACAATTTACCAATGGAGTATTGGGATCCCAGTATTTTAAAGAACATTGGGGAAAATTTGGGATCTTTTATCAAGATTGATGATAAAATTACAGAGGGAGATTTTGGTATGTATGTTAGATTTTTTCTAGCCATTGATTTGAAGAATCCCTTTTCTAAAGAAATTGAAATTAGAACGGAGGTAGGTACATGGAGGAAGAAGGTTGAAATTGAAAAAACACCAGCGATGTGCAAAGAATGCAAACTACAAGGTCATCTAGTTGAAGAGTGTGTTTAAAAAAGATTAGAGGTTGTTGAGGAAGAGACAAGATGGCAGGGTGATGAGGGGCATAAGGAAAATGAAGGGTTGGAAGGTTCACTAATTATGGATAAGGAGATGGAACTACTTGTGGGGATAAAGGATGCCTTCCCCAATCTGGACAATGGAAGTGATGACTTGGTTGCAATAAGGGAGAATAATGAAAGGTAACAACAATGGGTTTGGGAAGATAGCAAAGAAAACCCTATTTTAGAAATCCTTGATCCAGAGATGAAGACAACTCAGCATGAGGAGGATAGTCCTCATGCTGAAAATCTGATAAAAGAAAATAATCTTCAATAAGAGGATGGGAAGGAAAGTGAGGAAATTCCCATCCTATCAACCTTGGGTCATAAGGAGTGTGATCCATAGGATTTGATTGAGGAGCAAGATGGGAGATTTGTTTTTGAAATTGGGCTAGAGCTTTTTCAATGCAACATAGATATGGATAATATGGAAGATCTAAAAAATACCACAACATCTATAGAGGAACAATTTTCTGAGGAGGAGACCTATATAATGGATGAAGAGATCGAAGAAATAGAAGAAAGAACTATTTCCCAATCAAAATCAAAAATCAAGAGGCCAAAGTTGGGAGAAAATTTGCAAAGAGGAAGGAAAACCAATAAAGTCAATCTGGAGGTGGTAGGGAAAGCCAAACGGCAAATGAAACTTAGATCTAGGAAGTGACTAACTCTTCCGGAGGAGCAATGAGGCTCTTATCCTAGAATATTAGGGGCATGAATGCCCCTAACAAAATATAAATTCTCAAGCATCAAATTGATTTGAGCAAACCCAATGCAATTTTATTACAAGAAACTAAGCTGCCAGAGGAGGAAGCTAGCATTCTTATGAAGAGATGGAAGCAATGGTATGGTCTTTTTACCCCTGCTAGAGAGGCTTTAGGTGGTTTGGGTATAGTTTGGAACCCCTATAGTATGAATGTGGAGGAGTCTAATGAGGTGTGGCATATTTACAAACTCAAGTCATTGCTAGATAGCTACAAGTTCCTTTTAATAAATGTATATGGGCCAATAAGAACTAAGAAAAAAAGGATAGCATGGGAACAAATTTATGCAGTTATCCAAATGCTAAAAGAGGATAGTATCATTCTAGGGGGTGACTTTAATGCCACAATGGATCCTACGGAGAAGAGGAGAGGTCTCTCAAGGTGTACATTGGTACAAGTAGATTTTCAAGATTTTATCAATTCAAATAATCTTCAATATATCATTCTAAAAAATGGGTTATTCACATGGACAAATAGGAGACTAGGTTTCACAAATATAGCAGAAAGATTGGATTGAATCCTTGTGGGGGACTAGTCCAAGTCTTTAGTTCTATTTGAGACCTCCATCCTGCCTTCTTTGGGGTTTGATCACTACCCAATCCAACTCAGCATAGATCCTGATGTACGATCGGTAGGAAATTCATTCAAGTTTGAGACAATGTGGTTGAGAGATCCAAGACTATAACCTGATGGATACAAGCTCTAGTTTGCTGAGGATCAAGACTATTCAAACTATTTGAAAAATTGATCTTTATTAAGATCCAATTAAAGGAATGGAACAAATCCCATTTTAAAAATATTTTTGAGGAGAAACTCTAAATAGAAGCCGAGATGGCTAAACTGAATGAATTCATTTTAGCACAAGGTATGGATCAAGATAGATTTGTGAAAGAGGAGCTGAAACAAAAGTATAATGAGATTCTAGCCAAAGAGGAGATTTGCTGGAGACAAAATTTCTAGGGAATGTTGGCTTAAAGAAGGAGATAGGAACACAAAAATTTTTCACAATACCACAAAAATAAAAATAATCCTAAATAGAATATCCTTAATTAGGGACAATAATGGAACTTTGGTTAGCAATGTTGAGGAAATTGGTGAGGTGGCAATTAACTATTTCAAGGAACTTTTGAATAAGGAAGACCAAACAAACAATCAGACAAAGGATGTGGTATTAAGAAAAATTCCTAGCATTATTAGTCAAGAGCATAATGTGTTTCTCACTAGACAGTTTACGGGGGAGGAAATCAAGATGGCTACCTTCCAACTCACCCTTGACAAAGCTCCGGGTCTAGATGGATTTCCTAAATTTTTTTCTTCCAAAAGTTTTGGAACATTATTGGGGCTGATTTGGTTCTGGCTATAGAAGAATCAAGAAGGAAGACAAGAATGCTTAAAGCCTTGAACAATACATTCGTGACTTTGGTCCCCAAGAAGAATGTGATGGATTTAATGGATGACTTCAGACCAATCTCATTATGCAACATAATATACAAGATAATATCGAAGGCAACAGAAAATAGGTTGAAAGAGTTGTTACCTCACATTATCTCAGAGGAATAAAGTGGATTTACACTGGGAAGAGCCATCTCAGATGGGATAATCATTGCTCATGAAGCCATCCATATAGTGAAGAGAACTAAAGCAGAAAGAGTGATCATTAATTTGGATATAAGGAAAGCCTATGATTAGGTGAATAGGGAATTCTTATTGACCATAATGCAGAAGTTTGGTTTTAGTCATGATTGGATCCAATGGATCCGAAGTTGTATTTCATCTCCAAGATTTTCCATTTTGGTGAAAGGCAGCCCCAAAGGGTTTTTTGAATCTTTGAATGGATTGAAAAAAGGTGACCTCATTTCCCCTTCTTTGTTCATAATAATGGTAGAGCTCCTGGGGAGATTTATATAGGAAGAAGCTAGATAGGGAAGATGGGAAGGCATCAAGGTAACCCCTAATGTTGAGGCAGTTACTCATCAACAATTTAAATCCAATCATATGCAAAGAATAATTAAATATTACCTTAGGTCTTCCATTTTACCTTACAACATTCAAATATTACTCACTTAACTCTAGTAACCTATACTCATGAAAAGTCATGATTTTTGCAAAACTTGAATAAAGAATTAGTCTCTCCGGATATATAAATAATCATGTTAAATTTTTGATGCATGAAATAGAAAAGGAGCAGGAGCTAAGGGCCAAACTAGGCCCTGAGAGCTCATATAAAATGGTCTTGCCTATATAACGCAATCAGAGGCTTCGTAGTTAGCCTACTAGACTTTCAACCTGACTTGGTTATACCATCAAAATTTCATTGTGTTCAAAAGGGAACAATAATTAGTCCCAAGAAAGAATAAATTTAAACTAGACTCAATGGATAATTAACTTGTGAAATAAATACCCCAAGTCAAATTTGCATGATGTATGTAGCATAGGCGGAAGAAGCCACCATAGATTTATAAATTTCTCTCAAGAATTTCCACCTCATCTCACCAACGAGATAACAATAATTCACTTCATTTAATGAAAGGATTCATACTTCTTTTGATTAGAGACAAGAAAGAACATAGATTACTATAATATCCTAAGGTAAAAGAATACCTCTACCAACAAATAAGAACTCACATAAATATATCATCTTTATTTCCTACATTCAACTATAATTTCCTCATCACAATACAGATACTCATATTATATTTTCACATAATAAACATTCTTAATTCACCTTTATACACTCCATTCAACTACATCTACTAAAATATTGTTCATTGTCTCTAATTATAATATATTCTATCCACACTCTCATAAAAACATTATTCCCAAAATTATCACACATAAATTAAAAATAAAAAATAAAAAATAAAAAATGAAAATAAAAACTAATAATTTATTTTACAACACTACTATCGAAATAATATACTATCATATTAATTATTATATTATTTTAAATTCAGACATCTGTACAGTCAACAAATACACCATTGTTAGGAAAATAATAAATGTTTGTTGAGAGTGGGATTCACACCCAAAACCTTAATCTAGTCAGATCAATTTCAGATTTCATCAAAACATGAAATAAAAATAGAAATAAATATAAATGTGGCGCTGGTGGACATGCAAACAAACAGAGAAAGCATAGAGATGGCATAGAAACTGTTTGACAAAATGCCTCAACAGATTTCAAAAACAAAGAAAGAACTTTCAAAAAAATGGAGTGAAGGTCAAAACTACCCAAAACCAAAAGTTCTTTTACATTTATTCACCCCTCTTCAAAAGTTATAAATAATTCTCAACACTTGATAACTTGGATATATACCTATGTGAAAAATTATATACTTGCAATGACATCTAATGGAACTTTGACACCTAAGCAAATGCAGGCTATTCTGCAAATCAAAAAGAACGTTCAGAATTATTTCTTTTGAAAAGAGTCTAAACACTAAAAAGATTTCATCTTTGGATGTCCCATAAGAAAAAATAGACACCTTAGGTGAAAACTACTCAAAGACTAATATAAATCACATAATCACTGTACGAAGGTTCCAAGAACTAGAGCACAACATGCACTAAATTAATAGTTACTATATGGAGTAATTCATACCAAAATATGACTATTCTACTCTCAAAACTCCAAGACCAAACCAAAAAAGAATGTCATCTATAGCGATTGCATTGATTGCAAAATATGCATAGAAATGACTGAGTGAAAAGACTTCTAGAAACTCACAAGCAAAAGCAATCGGCAGGGTAAAATTTCTAGATTCCAAGACATTTACTTAAAGCTATAGAAAAGGAGGAAAATAATTACTTCTCTACCATCGTAGTGAAGATTTGGGCAAAAGTTTTTGGTTTACTAAAAATGACCCCTGGTGTGACTTAAGAGTTGATAAGAACTTTTCGAGTATGTGCTGATTTCCATGTTGCAATGAAACTTATCTCCAAGATTGTTGCAAGAGAAATCATTGTGAGAGAGATGATCCATTTCCATCAATAATAACAGGGATGATTTTGGGTGAATATTATTGGTGATGCTAAATAAAATAAACTAAAAACAGGCCTGCACTATAATAACATGTTGTAACAAATCTCTCGTGATAAAGAATAGACATCCATCAATATATAATGGAAGGGAAGTCTTGTCAAATGTGTTAGGATTAGGTGTGTCATACACCTTGCAAGTTTTAATATTTGAAATATTTATTTATTTAATATTTGAAATATTTATTTATTTGTATTTTGGCAATTTGTTTTTTATCATTTAGTGTCATAGAAGTTGCTAAATGCAACTATGACAACTTGTAAGGTGTGTAAGAGTTGCTAAAATGGAAAGAGCTTGAAAAAGGAAATTACAATTGGAAACTTGAAAAGCAAGATTTTAGGAGATTGTGAAAGCATGATTTTAGGAGCAAGAAATGGAGTGCCATATTTGGAGAGTCAGTTATGATTTGAGTAACTTTCTATATTATGGTGGATTTGATTCTCCATGATTAGGCATTGTAACTCATGGTTTTGAGTTTCCATTTTGGTGGTTTCTTGTATTGGAACTCCTATAAATTAAAGGCTTGATGAGAAGTTTGTGAGGAGAGTTTTATGGAGGGTTATATTATCAATTTTTCCTCTAGAGGAGCAAGATGTAAATCTCTATTGTAACATGTTTGTTGTTGTATTAATCGATGGGTTTGTGTCTCTTCTCTTTTGTCTATCTTTCTTCTATTCTTCTTCTTTTAATGTTCTTAAATTGTTAATTTATATACTGTTATGCTGCTGAAATTGATAGGGTTAATGAGATGGGAAATCAACTATGTCTGTTTCCACTTTAAAAGCATAGTAGTATGTGATTGCATCAAATTATTAAATATATGTTTAAGTAAAATATAGGCTTTCCCTTTCAAAATGAACCATTTCACAAAATTGTTGGAAGAAATTAATCTTCTGTCAGTGCATTTATTTCTCCAGCCCCTGCGTCAAACCTGAGGATCTCCAAATCTGCCCCGGTATCATTTGCTCCTGCCAAAAATTATTGAGGTAGGTGAGTTTGAATTTGAAATGAGTTTGAGTTATGAGACAAATAGGAGGGAAAGAGAGTTGACTGCAAGCATAAGCAAGTGAGAAGCTTGCAGTAGCAGAAGGAGAGACAAAGAGAATAGAACTCGCACACAACAGAAGAGAATGTTCTATTAGAGAACAAGTGAATAGCAAAAAGAAAACAACAGAAGAAGAATATTCCAATAGTGAGAAGGGAATGTGCAGCAGGACATAAATTATTTCATGGAAGCTCTAGTGATTGGGCAGAACAGAAAAATAGAGCAGCAACTTTGTCATTGAATGTATATGAAGTTTGAATGTATTTTTAGTTGAAGGAAAATATATATATATATATAATATATTGTCGTCATTTGTGCTTTGTCTTCTCTATGTGTTGTGTTTGTTTTATGCAACCCATACATTGCTGCAGCATTGGTTTTAAGGATAGCAGTCTACCTCCCTTGCTCCCCTGCCAACAATTGGTATCAGAGCCCTATTTTTCTGGGCAATTAGGAGTTCAAGTGGGTGTTTTATATAAGCCCTAGTTTGTCTATGCATTATCAGCTTTCTCAAATTTGAGAAGCATGGCAGGAGGGGACAACAAAGGATGGCAGTAGCCACCTACATTTGATGGACAAAACTATGACATATGGGCTAAGAAGATGAAGACTATTTTGGTTGCTAATGACCTATGGCATTTGGTCACCAATGGGTTCACAGACACTATAGACCCAACAGCCTATTTTGTCCTGACTAATGCCCAAAGAAACTAGTTGAAGGAAACAAGAATGAAGGATGCAAAAGCCCTCAGTCTAATTGAGGTAGCCTTGACAGAGACTATTTTCCCCCACATTGTAGCAACAAACTATTCAAAACAAGCATGGGAAATATTGCAGAACAACTACAAGGGAACTAACAAGGTGAGATCAGTCAAGCTTTAGCTATTTAGAAGAGATTTTGAGACCCTACAGATGAAGGAGAGTGAGTCTATTTCAGACTTTCACACTAGAGTTTCTACCATGCTAAATCAACTAAGGATAAATGGAGAAACCATGGATGATTAAAGGATTGTTGAGAAAATCCTAAGGAGTCTACCTTCTAGATTTGACCCTATTGTCATAACCATTGAAGAGACAAAGGACCTGTCTAAGATGACAGTGGATGAGTTGATGGGCTCTCTACAAAGCCATGAGCAGCAGTTGAATAGATCCACTCCTTCCCTTAAGCAAGCCTTGAAGGCTCAAACCAATGCAAGAGGTAGGGGAAGAGGAAGAAATAGCAGGGGTAGAGGTCAAAGAGGTAGTGGAAGAAGCAACTTCGGAAGAGGAGTTTCAAACAACCAAGAAGAGGCAAGCAGCTCATAGCCAAGCTATCAAGAAAAGAAGAAGAAGAACAGTTCTAATCAGAGGTATGACAAAAGTAATGTTCAATGCTATTGCTGTCATAAGTTTGGTCATTATGCTAGTGAGTGTAGAAAGAAACAACATGATCATGGAGGCCAAAATGCTAATGTAGCAAATGAGAACAAGGCTAAAAATAAAAAATAGTCAAATGTTTTTATTGTTTGCAACTTTGCTGAGAGGAGCAGTGATGAAGTATGGTATCTAGATAGCGATTGTAGCAACCACATGAGTGGAAATAAAAATTTCTTTGCCTCCATAGATAGCAGCATCAAAACTAAAATAAAAATGGGAAACAATGAGCAAGTTCCTGTCATGGGAAAAGGTACAGTCAACATTCAGTCCAAGAATGGTGAAAGGAGGAAGATCCAGGATGTATATTATGCCCCTAGCATAAAACATAACCTATTGAGCATTGGATAGATGGTCCAAAATGGTTATAGAATCTTGATGGAAAATGGAGAGTGTACATTATTTGACAAAGGAGGCAGTAAGAAAGTGATTGCAGTAGTGCAGATGACGAGGAACAAAATGTTTCCTCTTAGGATACACATAGAGTCTCCAGTGCCATCTCCAGTGCTATCTCTGGTGCAGTCTCCTGCACTATCTTTGGCGCTCACAGTAGTGGGATAGCAATTAGCCTTTAGGACAGTCATCAAAGACCCATCCAAATTGTGGCATTTAAGGTATGGGCACTTAAGTTTTTCTAGCTTGAGTTTATTGTCCAAGAAAGGCATTGTTAGAGGGCTACCAAACATTGTAGAGCCCAATGGAAAATGTGAAGCTTGCATTTTAGGAAAGCAGCATGGACAACCCTTTCAATCAGGGTATTCTAAAAGGGAAAGAGCACCATTGGAGTTGGTGCATTTAGATTTATGTGGCCCTATGAAGACCCCCACACTAGGTGGGAATGTATATTTCATGACCTTCATAGATGATTACAGCAGAAAAAATTTGGATTTATTTTTTGAAGAACAAATTAGAAGCCTTTGAGAAGTTTAAGGAGTTTAAGGCATCAGTTGGAAAGCAAAGCGGCCACTATATCAAAGCCCTAAGAACAGATAGAGGGGGAGAGTATATCTCTAAGGAATTTCTAAATTTCTGCAAGTATGAAGGCATTCATAAACAGTTCACAACAAGGTATACTCCATAGCAAAATGGAGTAGCTGAAAGGAAAAACAAAACCCTTCAAGAGATGGTAGCAAGCATGCTGAAAACAAAAGGACTATCACATGATTATTGGGGTGAGGCTGTAGCAATAGTGGTTTACCTATTGAACAGGTGTCCTATAAAGGTCGTTTGTGATAGGATTCCTCAAGAGGCATGGACAAATAGAAAATGGAGTGTTAAACACCTAAGAATCTTTAGGTGTGTGTCATATGCATTTGTGCCTAAGGACAGGAGGTAGAAATTTGATGATAGAAGTGAAAAATGTATCTTCACAGGCTATAGTGAAAAGTCAAAAGCCTATAGACTATATAATCCCATCACCAAAAAGGTTGTGATCAGCAGGGATGTTGAGTTCATTGAGAATGAAGCATGGGATGGAACGGTGGACAGCACCACGGGTATTATAGTCACAATACCTCTTGAAGATGAAGAAGCTTCGGAGGTCAGCAACTTGGAGGAACTACGGAGAGCAGCAGCTCAAGGAGAAACTACCATAGAGCATTGGAAAATAGCAACTCCAGAGGTGTGCAACAAAGTAGCTCTAGAGGTGGATAACAGCATAGTAGCTCCGAAGATCAGTAGCTCCAGAGGTTTGCAACTCTGGAGATCTATAGCTCCAGAGTTTAGTAGAGCAACAGCTCTGGAGGTCAGCAGTATAGTATCTCCGGAGGTCAGAACAGTAGCAGCTCTGGAGGTAATTTAGACCCCACACTCGTATCATTGATGCCATGGTGGACAAGGAGTGTGAAGGAGATTTAGGGCTCCCGCAAGAAACTCGCTCCACATATAGGGGAAGTCGCGCGGACAAAAAAAATGCCACCAGTAATGGGTACCCGTTTTCAAAGAAATAGGTACCCATTTAGGAATGGGTGCCTGAACATGGGTACCCATTTATTAACGGGTACCCATTTTCAAAAAATTATATATTTTTAAAAAAGAGCCCTGCAGGCTCATTTTCTCCCACAGAGGCCGACATCGACAGCGGATTGTTGAGAACGGGTACGCGTTGCCAAAGACCAAACAAGGAAAACAATAGAGATTTTTTTGCCCTCTCACCTCCTCCCGCCGCCTCGTCACCACTGAGCTCTTCCAGGTTGGTTCTCTGCCTATCTTTAGCTTGTTTTAAATGTTTTTTTTCTAATTGTAGGGTTAAAATGAAAATTAGGGTTTTATTTGTTATTAGAATTTTATGATTTTTTTGTGATTGTATGTTACTGCAAACCCTAAAACCATGTTATTGCAAACCTTAAAAAACTTAAACTATAAACCCTAAAAAACCAAATTATAAACCCTAAAACCATATTGTACTACAAACCCTAAAAACCTAAACTATAAACCCTAAAAAACCAAATTATAAACCCTGAAACCATGTTGTACTGCAAACTCTAAAAACGTAAACTATAAACCCTAAAAAACCAAACTATAAACCCTAAAACCATGTTGTCCTGCAAACCCTAAAAACCTAAACCCTAAACCCTAAAAAACCAAATTAGTATATGTAATAATGATAAAAGGGATAAGTTTGAAGATGAAAATGTATCAAGAGGAGGCATGTAGGATGCTTCAATGTTGATGATTAACTTAGGGTACACTAAATGTATCAAGAGGAATATTGAGGAATCATATAAAACTATATACCCTATTTTTTATTTCTGTCATTGTTGGCTATAAGACTGTACCCTATCTTTGATAGCTATCATTGTTGGCTATTAGAAGTTCCTATCTGGGATATGCCAGTAAGGTTGCTATAACCAAAAATATAAGACATAAAGTCTAATGGACCCAAATCATCTTCTTGTAAAACATTATGATCATTGATTAGGGGTTAATTTTGTGTCACTTAATTGTTAGATATATCAAAATTGTATCCAATAATAGTCAAATGATATTCCTTTACATTTATTTGTGAATCTGACATTCCATCATGACCTAGTATTTTATAGTAGGGTTTCCAGCCTTTATTTTAATTGCGGTTCTTAGATGTAATTTCTCACTTTTATCTTTTTCTTAAATAGATTTACCTAGGGTTTGTATTCATTCTTATTTATCTTTCCCTATCATATCTTGATTAGGGTTTGAGCATGTAAATAGTCATATACCTATTTTATTCCACCTATCCAACCTTGGATAATCTATTATCATGGCTATTTCATTTAATGAAACTGAAGTCCAATATTTTTAGTGGAAGCTTTCTCTTCCTATTTAGGTTCAGGTTGAACCATTTAAGTGGCCTTTTATGTACTAATGGATATTTAAATTACTTATCCACATGTTGACAAGGATGTGAGGAAAGCAATAGGAAAATCATTTTACTAGACAATGATATATTAGATAGTGACGACACAGAATTTGAGAACTTACAAATTATGAGTGTGATCAACTAGTAAATTTAATCTTTTTAAACATATTGAAAGCATAACTAAGTTGAAATTTTGTAAAGTTCCATTGCATGTTGTCACTAATAATGCTATATAGTTTTCCACATAATAGATATCTAATAAATATGAAAAGCCAAGGAATATAAAGCAAGTTTTCACTTGAGTGTACATATGAACCATATTAAACTCCTAGACTCTTTCCATTCTATGAAATAGCACATTATTTAAGGGTCCATATTGAAATAGAACGATATTTGGTCATATGTATAATAATGGAATACCATAAGCCTTTTAAGATCCACATGATACTCACTAAAACTATAAGATATAAATTCTAATGGACCCCAATCATCTTCAAGTGTAAGGCACTATGATCATTGACTAGGGGTTCATTTTGTGTAACACAACTGTTAGATGTATTGAAATTGGATCTAGTAATAGTCAAATGGATTTCCTTTATATTTATTAGTGAACTTGACATTCCATCACCTAAGATTTTATAGTACTGGTTTGGCCTTTTTTTAATTACAGTTCTTAGATCTAATTTCTCACTTTTATCTTTTTCTTAAATAGATTTACCTACGGTTTGCATTCATCCTTGTTTATCTTTTCCTATCATATCTTGATTAGGGTTTGAGCATGTAAATAGTGATATACCTTTTTGATTCAACCTATCTAGAAGCTTGGATAATCTTTTGTGAGGATAGTGTTTATCCAACATGTTTGATGCACTATGGCCATAAGATTAAATATGCATGGATTTAAATGTACATTTTATCAGTTGTGGTAAACTTATCCATAAGTTTCATGTAAGAAATGAAAAATAAATTTATAGTCCACTATGGTTCGAAAAAAATTCACTACAACTTTAAACTTGGAATAACAAATTTGCATCTATATTTTACTTCAATAAATAATTTTCTCTCCTCTTGTTTTAGTTTCACAATTAAATATGATTTAGATAACATCAATGTATTAACTAGTGCAATGGTGACATTTGTAGACCTATGCTAATTCTCATTTAGTTTTGGGTCCATTCTGGTAGATGGATTAATATAGTTGCATATCAACATACGGTGTGCAATCTTATATGAAGTTGGGATCATTCCTTGATCCTTCACCTACCCTTAGTTCATAAAAATATTGAGGAAAACATTCTTCTACCCTTGACATCCACATTTTATAGTTTCAAATTTACAACTTAGGGTTTGACATCCACAATTTAGGGTTTCAAATATAAATTTTAGGGTTCTAAAGTAGATGTTTAGGTTTTCACTTTTCACCTTTTAGGGTATCAAAATGATGTATTAGGGTTTGAAAATTCATGTAATAGAGTTTTAAAATGACATTTTAGGGTTTCAAATTCTCATATTAGGGTTTGGAAATTAACATAATAAGGTTTCAAAATGATATTTTAGGGTTTTTACACTTCAGTAGAAGGTAACTCATATTGTTGGAATACAATGTTGTATACTTATTGGTATAAATGTAGTCTTTAACAAGGTCACTATTGTTATAAATGTAGTATTGGTAATAAATGTAGTATAAAAGTAGCATGCAATGTTCAATTAAGTCATAATCTGTACCGCTCTTTTGAGACACATGAGAAGCCTATAGTAAAGTTGGAGTTAATATAGGAAGAGAAATAGGAATGAATTTTTGTTGCCTATTCCCATAGGTATTATAGGTACATGAGCTACCACTTGATAGTCAAGAGGAGGTACTACATGATAATTAAGAAGAGTCTTAGGTGTATTAGATGTGATAGCTCTAGCAAATTGAGTATAATGCTATTAATTAGAAAATATAACTTTTCTAGAAGTTAAGAGCAATAAATGAATAGAAATGAAATACTATTTACAAAATTTTGGAATTTTTTTTTATGAACTGAAGCGGAACTAAAAAATACAATACAAAATAGACCTATCACTAGAGAGAGGGAGCCTCCACCTATAATGTCAGGGCATCACATAGACATCTTCATGTCAAACCGTCATCTATTTGGAGGAGTAAAAACAATAGGATCTAGAAATTGGTATGAAAAATTAAAGCTAGGTTTAAACCAAGGTTTGAAGATGAAAGAGGGAATTTAGGAGATGGAAAAATAAGACTCAATGAAACAAAGTAAAGGGGAATAATATGGATATAGAGAGGACTAATATTGGAGAAGAAAAGAAATAATATGAAAGATACAAGTGATGACAAATAAAGTAGAAATGAGAATCTAAAATGAAAAATTGAGGAAAGAAAATGGTTTAGAAAGAGGTCCAGGCCGATTTTATATATTTTCATACAAAAATAGAAGTCCAAGTAATGTGATAAATGATTACAGGAAATAATCAATGATAGTTAAACAAACAAGACAATGGAAATAGAAATTGACACCGGATTAGGAAAAAGTAAACTATAAACTATAAAGTAAACTATAAACATTAATTATAAATGGACTCAAAATAAAAGTAGAAGATGGTGCAAAATAGTAAAATATGTCACAATTGAGCTTAACTTAGAAGCTAGAAGTAGCCTGATTAATAGAGAAATGGGAATCTAATACACTTGGCATGCACTTTTAAATTTGGACTATATAAGGTGTCAAAATGTAACTTCCATTATAATTTTGAGAAAAATGATGATACGACAAGGTTGTTAGGTAGAGTGACACCTTGGTGTATGACTAGGACCTAGAACTTGCAACCTTGTCCACTATGTGAAAATGATCTAAAAATTTAGACATAGCTTTATGTTGTAATTTTTTGCATAACTTCCTCTTGGTAATTTGTGAGATCTTTTTTCTAATTATTCCATATTTTATCTATAAATACCAATTCTATAGTTCAAAAACCCTCTAAAAAATGGTTAAAGAGGAATGAAGTAGGAAGGAGAATATAATATTTTAGGGAAATGTTGGATTAATTTAAGGAGACATTGGTATGAGGCATCATCATTTGATCATATTATATGATAAACTTGTGCATGTGTTTAATTTTCAAGTATTACGTGCTCTCTAAATTTATGGATATTTTAAACTAAATCATTTATAGATCTATTCTAGATTAAGTTTAAATTTATAGATATTTGTTTGTAAGTTTTCAATATGTATATATATTTGTGAAATTATACATTTGTAAGTTTTTTATATGAATTTACATATTTAGAAATTTGCAGGAGACAGATCTAATGGATGACTAGAGTCTAGATGAATTTTTAATAGATGACATTCTTTATGAAACCCCCCCACCCCGTGATCCACCTCAAAACCGCCCACCCTCTCCACCTCAAAACCCCCCATCCCCTCCACCTCAAAACCCCCCACCTCCTCCATTTGATGAGGCCCAATTGCGGCAAAACATTAATGAAAATATTAATACAATTGAGGAGAACATTAATTTGATTAATAATCAACCTCACTTGATGCCTCCTCATGTGGTTCGGTTTGCATCTTTGATGCAAACCATTATTGATTCTATTAGGTCTATTGATGCAGACCTAAATAGATTTCAGCTTTGGTGGGAGGAGAGGAGGCAATTCTATGCAGATGGTCTTTCATATAAAGACATCCATGACCTCCACATTACAAAACAAACATTAGCCCCATTTTTTCATCACCCAAAAACTAATCAACCTATAGCTGCAACAAAAAAAAGAATATCAATTAAGTGGTGTACGCATGAGGGGATTTCAAGACATTTTTGGGATCGGTGGTGGATGGTGTTTGATCACCCACCACATGCTAATTGTGAGGTGCCGCTATATTTTTTGAGAAAATTATGGGTGGAGTTTCAATTGGGTCAAAAACCCAATTATTTTGATATGAGAGATTTTTAGGGTGTTGGTCGTGGCATGCCACAACACAGACCAGGGGCACAAGTTGACCCCAATCGACCTGTTCCTCCTACTCCTATGGTTGCTCCTATTTTGCCCACGATTCCTGCACCTATTCAGTAGCAGTCAGTTTTGTTGACATTAGGAGCATTGAGTAGACTCTCAGGCAATCTCACTAAACAAGCTACCCACATGGCAGCTGAATTTAGTGGTGGAGAGCATCATGGAGGAGTTGATGCATCTCAGCATAGAGCCCCAGGCATGTCAGGGGCACATTTGTGTACAAATTGCAATCAACCATGTTATGGTCCTGCTCCTACATCCACATCAGATGTAGCTACAGCCAGAGTGGAGTCATACTTGGATCTACTATATTCGGATGATAATCCTACATAGGTACATTGACCACATTTTATTAAATATTTCAAGTGTATAATTTGAACGTAGATCAAATTTTTTATAAATAATTTAATGAATTAATATATAATTGTAAACTATTTGTTGTATAGATCTCAAGTCACTCTAGGGCCACATCATGATTTGATACATTGAGTTTTGTATCGACAGCTGTAGAGATTGGCACACCTTACGGGGTAAACCAATATATATCTTAACCCTAAAACCATATGTATCTAATTCTAGTTTAAATTTTCTTTTGAAACTTATCAATATTATATTTTAAATTAACAAACTGTGTATAATTAAATAAATAACTATATACATACATGTATGTGAAACACTACTATTGCAGTGAGGCTCAGGTCATGTGGCAATTCCCATGTCTGACCGACCACTTGGCTCAGGTGTTTCTTCCATTGATCCTCCATCATCAGCTATTATGCCTAAGTATTCCCTGGTGTGTGTTTTAAAAAATTGTACTAAATTTGTACTAAGTTTCTTTTTTTGAGTTTATATAAATTTATATATGCACCCATATATATGTAAGTGCAGGATGATAGGAGTGAGACTATTGGTCAGGTTGGTACTCAGGGACAAATTCATGAGCCATCTACACATTTTTAGGTCATAAACTTTACTTTAAAATTTTCTATATGTGCAATTTCTAGGTCTTTTTTTGAGTTTATATAAATTTATATATGCACCCATATATATGTAAGTGTAGGATGATAGGAGTGAGACTATTGGTTAGGTTGATACTCAGGGACAAATTCATGAGCCATCTACACATTTTCAGGTCCTAAACTTTACTTTAAAATTTTCTATATGTGCAATTTCTAGGTCTTTATATGCTAATTTTAAATTGTAACTTATTTCAAACTTGCTTTATTTGAAATTCTAGCAATTAGCAAGTCAAACTTTTGGTCACGAAGATGAGGGTAAGTGCAGGAAGATGGGGGGCCAAAAAGGGGTCTTAAGTGGCCACTTTTTTTCTGAAATCAGGAAATACTGGCCTTGGATGAGAAATTGAGCATAGTTACACTCAAAATTTGGAGATGCAACCAAAACAATGTTCGTAGTGCTCCGAGTCTACTTTCCAAACTACTATTTTTTTTTTAAATGGCATAGATTAAGGGGTTCAAAAGAGGGAGCCACAGAAATTGGTGTTGTTTCTGTCAAAAAAACACAACATAGCATGTTTTGTGGCTCCCTCAAAAGGTCAACTTTTTTTTAGTATTTTTAAAATCGCTTCGGTGAGAAATTAGTTAATAGCATGTAGTTTATGCCCGATTTTTCTGATAATTGTTTGATGAATATTTGATTTTTTACTAATTTTCAAAGTGGACACATCCTAAAAAATAGAATTTTGGCCGTGCTACCCCTATAAATTTTGAAAACTAATTGAAAATCATTTTTTTCTTTTTTTAATATTTGTAGAATGGAGTCTAGTTTCTAAATATGTAATTTTTTTGAAATTTCAATGAATAGTTAATTTACAATGAAAAAAGACCAAATAGTGGTTTTTGCCCAAAAACGGACACACAAACAAAAGAAATTAAAGATGAAAGGCTTAACATTGTTAAAATGTGAAAAAAATTACATCGTCAGATAGTTGAGAGAAAGCCTAACATTACCCAGGTGTTTGATTTGTTTGACCTTGAAACACGTGCAAATCTGAGGGTTAGCACGAACGAAATTATCTAAAATCTTGAAGAATATGGAAAAGCATGTCTGTTACTGTTCAAAAGCCACTCCAAGCCTTTGGGTTGGAAATCCAAAGCAAATCCCAAGCCCAAGGCTTGGGATTCCCAAAGCAAGACATAACACGAGCGCATTATAATGTGAGCACATTATAACGCGCTCACGTTATTCTTTTCTTTGCATTTTTCCTTTTCCACAAAAGTTTGTGTTGTTTTTCATGTTTTAAATAATGCGAGCGCGTTATGTTCAACTTAAATTTTTTTATGTTTAAGGCTATTAATCATGTATGTATGTATGCCTATATGTATGTATGTATGTATGCCTATATGTATGTATGTATCTATGTATGCCTATATGTATGTATGTATCTATGTATGCCTATATGTATGTATGTATAGTGTCGACGGTAGAGGAGGGTAGAGATGGGAGTGAGCCAGATAGGGGAGGAGAGGGGTGGATAAGGATTGAGTGATTAAGGTTTAAGGTTAAGGGTTGAGCATTTATAGATAGGATTTAGAGTTTAGGGATAAGGGATTAGAGTTTAGGACCTTGAGGGATTAGGGTTTAGGGTTGATGCTTTAGGGATAGCGTTTAGGGTTAAGGGTTGAGGGATTAGGGTTAAGGTAGAGTGTTGAGGGTAGAGGGATTAGGGATAGGGTTTAGGGTTGAAAGTTTAGGGTTGAGGGATTAGGGTTTAAGGTATAGTTTAGTAGTTCTTGTGGATAGAGCCAGTAAACAATGGGAGATTATTTGCTTGTTTCATAACAATATACCTCCCCTAAGTGCGGGGTGGACAACAAGAAACATAGATGTACCCCAATGCAAAGCTTTTCTCACAATGATCATCCTTCTAATTTCAACTATTAATTACTCACTGTGGATGTACCATACGCAAAGCTTTTCTCATAGTGTGTACACCTATTGGCATAATGAACCCCAAATGGGCCAGAAAAACATGCCATATAACATTACTAACATTAAAAAAGTTCATAGCCATTTTTTTGACATATTCTTGCAACTCAAATATCTTTAAGAGAAGAGTGTCAAAAATGATGGGTTTAACAACCTAACATAAGGCAAAGTAGTTTTGTTGGGTTTAGGGATAGGGTTTAGGGTTTAGGGTTGAGGGATTAGGGTTTAGGGTTGAGGGATTATGGTTTAAGGTATAGTGTTGAGGGTTGAGGGTTTAGGGATAAGGTTTAGGGTTGAGGGATTAGGGTTTAGGGTTGACGAATTAGGGTTTAGGGTTGACGGATTAGGGTTTAATGTTGAGAGTTGAGGGTTGAGGGTTGAGGGTCTAGGGATAGGGTTGATGGTCAAGGGATTAGGGTTAAAGTAGAGTGTTGAGGGTAGAGGGATTAGGGATAGGGTTTAGGGTTGAAGGTTTAACGATTGAGGGTTGAGGATTTAGGGCTGAGGGTTAAGGGATTGGGGTTTAAAATATAGTGTTGAGCATTGAGGGTTTATGGATAGGTTTTAGGGTTTAATTTTTAAGGATTAAGGGTTGAGGGATAGTGTTTAGGGTTTAGGGATAAGGGATTAGGGTTTAAGGTATAGTGTCGAGGGTTGAGGGTTTAGGAATAGGGATAGAGTTTAGGGTTTAGGGATGAGGGATTAGGGTTGAGGGTTGAAGTATTAGGGTTGAGGGTTGAGTAATTAGGGTTTAAGGTATAGTGTCAAGGGCTGAGGGTTTATTAATAGTGTTTAGGGTTGAGGGTTGATGGATTAGGTTTTAGGGTTGATGGATTAGGGTTTAAGGTATAGTGTTGAGGGTTGAGGGTTTAGGGTTGACAGATTAGGGTTTAGGGTTGACAGATTAGTGTTTAATGTCAAGGTTAGGGTTAGAGTGTCGAGGGTAGAGGGATTAGGGATAGGGTTTAGGGTTGAAGGTTTAAGAATTGAGGGTTGAGGCTTTAGGGATGAGGGTTTAAGGTTTAAGATATAGTGTCAAGTGTTGAGGGTATAGGGATAGGGTTTAAGTTTTAAGGGTTAAGGGATAGGGATTAGGGTTTAAGGTATAGTGTTGAGGGTTGATGGTTTAGGGATAGGGTTTAGGTTTGAGGGATTAGGGTTTACGGTTGATGAATTAGGGTTTAATGTTTAGAGTTGAGGGTTGAGGGTTGACGGTTAAGGGTTGAGGTTGAGGGATAGGGTTAATGGTCAAGGGATTAGGGTTAAATAAGAGTGTCGAGGGTAGAGGGATTAGGGTTTAAGGTATAGTATCGAGCCTGTTGAGGGTCTAGGAATAGGGATAGCATTTAGGGTTTAGGGATGAGGGATTAGAGTTGAGGGATGACGGATGACAGATTAGGGTTGAGGGTTGAGGGATTAGGGTTTAGGGACAAGGTTTAGGGTTAGGGTTGAGGGATTAGGGTTTAAGGTATAGTGTTGAGGGTTTAGGGATAGGGTTTAGGGTTGAGGGATTAGGGTTTAGGGTTGAGGGATTATGGTTTAAGGTATAGTGTTGAGGGTTGAGGGTTTAGGGATAGGGTTTAGGGTTGAGGGATTAGGGTTTAGGGTTGATGGATTAGGGTTTAGGGTTGACAGATTAGGGTTTAATGTTGAGAGTTGAGGGTTGAGGGTTGAGGGTTTAGGGATAGGGTTGATGGTCAAGGGATTAGGGTTAGAGTGTTGAGGGTAGAGGGATTAGGGATAGGGTTTAGGGTTGAAGGTTTGACGATTGAGGGTTGAGGCTTTAGGGCTGAGGGTTAAGGGATTGGGGTTTAAAATATAGTGTTGAGCATCGAGGGTTTATGGATAGGTTTTAGGGTTTAATTTTTAAGGGTTAAGGGTTGAGGGATAGTGTTTAGGGTTTAAGGTATAGTGTCGAGGGTTGAGGGTTTAGGAATAGGGATAGAGTTTAGGGTTTAGGGATGAGGGATTAGGGTTGAGGGTTGAGGTATTAGGGTTGAGGGTTGAGGGATTAGGGTTTAAGGTATAGTGTCAAGGGTTGAGGGTTTATTAATAGTGTTTAGGGTTGAGGGTTGATGGATTAGGGTTTAAGGTATAGTGTTGAGGGTTGAGGGTTTAGGGTTGACAGATTAGCGTTTAGGGTTGACAGATTAGTGTTGAATGTCAAGGTTAGGGTTAGAGTGTCGAGGGTAGAGGGATTAGGGATAGGGTTTAGGGTTGAAGGTTTAAGAATTGAGGGTTGAGGCTTTAGGGATGAGGGTTTAAGGCTTAAGATATAGTGTCAAGTGTTGAGGGTATAGGGATAGGGATTAGGGTTTAAGGTATAGTGTTGAGGGTTGATGGTTTAGGGATAGGGTTTAGGTTTGAGGGATTAGGGTTTACGGTTGATGAATTAGGGTTTAATGTTTAGAGTTGAGGGTTGAGGGTTGAGGGTTGAGGTTGAGGGATAGGGTTAATGGTCAAGGGATTAGGGTTAAATAAGAGTGTCGAGGGTAGAGGGATTAGGGTTTAAGGTATAGTATCGAGCCTATTGAGGGTCTAGGAATAGGGATAGCGTTTAGGGTTTAGGGATGAGGGATTAGAGTTGAGGGATGATGGATGACGGATTAGGGTTTAGGGTTTGGGTTGAGGGATTAGGTTTTAAGGTATAGTGTTGAGGGTTTAGGGATAGGGTTTAGGGTTGAGGGATTAGAGTGAAGGGTTGAGGGATTAGGATTTGATGTTGAGGGCTGAGGGTTTAGGGTTTAGGGTTAGGGTTGAGAGTTGAGGGATCAGAGTTAAGGGTTGAGGGATTAGGGTTTGACATCGAGGGTTAAGGGTTGAGGTTTGAGGGTCAAGGGTTTAGGGATAGGGTTGAGGTTCAAGGGATTAGGGTTAAAGTAGAGTGTGGAGGGTGTAAGGATTAGGGATAGGGTTGGAGGGTTTAGGGATAAGGGATTAGGGTTTAAGGTATAGTATCGAGTTTGTTGAGGGTTTAGGAATAGGAATAGCATTTAGGGTTTAGGGATGAGGGATTAGAGTTGAGGGATGATGGATTAGGGTTGAGGGTTGAGGGATTAGGGTTTAGGGATAAGGTTTAGGGTTGAGGGTTGAGGGATTAGGGTTTAAGGTATAGTGTTGAGGGTTGAGGGTTTAGGATTAGGGTTTAGGGTTGACGGATTAGCATTTAATGTCGAGGTTAGGGTTAGAGTGTCGAGGGTAGAGGGATTAGGGATAGGATTTAGGGTTAAAGGTTTAAGGATTAAGGGTTGAGGCTTTAGGGATGAGGGTTTAAGGCTTAAGATATAGTGTCAAGTGTTGAGGGTGTAGGGATAGGGTTTAAGTTTTAAGGGTTAAGGGTTGAGGGATAGGGATTAGGGTTTAAGGTATAGTGTTGAGGGTTGATGGTTTAGGGATAGGGTTTAGGTTTTAGGGATTAGGGTTTAGGGTTGATGAATTAGGGTTTAATGTTGAGAGTTGAGGGTTGAGGGTTGAGGGTTGAGGGTTGAGGGTTGAGGTTGAGGGATAGGGTTAATGGTCAAGGGTAGAGGGATTAGGGTTTAAGGTATAGTATCAAGCCTGTTGAGGGTCTAGGAATAGGGATATCGTTTAGGGTTAGGGATGAGGGATTAGAGTTGAGGGATGACGGATGACGGATTAGGGTTGAGGGTTGAGGGATTAGGGTTTAGGGACAAGGTTTATGGTTAGGGTTGAGGGATTAGGGTTTAAGGTATAGTGTTGAGGGTTTAGGGATAGGGTTTAGGGTTGAGGGATTAGAGTGAAGGGTTGAGGGATTAGGATTTGACATTAAGGGTTGAGGGTTTAGTGTTTAGGGTTTAGGGTTAGGGTTGAGAGTTGAGGGATCAGAGTTAAGGGTTGAGGGATTAGGGTTTGATGTCGAGGGTTGAGGGTTGAGGTTCGAGGGTCAAGGGTTAAGGGATAGGGTTGAGGTTCAAGGGATTAGGGTTAAAGTAGAGTGTGGAGGGTGTAAGGATTAGGGATAGGGTTGGAGGGTTTAGGGATAAGGGATTAGGGTTTAAGGTATAGTATCGAGTCTGTTGAGGGTTTAGGAATAGGGATAGCATTTAGGGTTTAGGGATGAGGGATTAGAGTTGAGGGATGATGGATTAGGGTTGAGGGTTGAGGGATTAGGGTTTAGGGTTTAAGGGGGAGGTATATTGTTATGAAATAGGCAATTAATCTCCCATTGTTTATTGGCTCTATCCACAAGAACTACTAAACTATACCTTAAACCCTAATCCCTCAACCCTAAACTTTCAACCCTAAACCCTATCCCTAATCCCTCTACCCTCAACACTCTACCTTAACCCTAATCCCTTGACCCTTAACCCTAAATGCTATCCCTAAAGCCTCAACCCTAAACCCTAATCCCTCAAGGTCCTAAACTCTAATCCCTTATCCCTAAACTCTAAATCCTATCCCTAAATGCTCAACCCTTAACCTTAAACCTTAATCACTCAATCCTTATCCACCCCTCTCCTCCCCTATCTGGCTCACTCCCATCTCTACCCTCCTCTACCCTCGACACTATACATACATACATATAGGCATACATAGATACATACATACATATAGGCATACATAGATACATACATACATATAGGCATACATACATATATAAATACATATAGGCATACATACATACATGATTAATAGCCTTAAACATAAAAAAATTTAAGTTGAACATAACGCGCTCGCATTATTTAAAACATGAAAAATAGCACAAACTTTTGTAGAAAAGGAAAAATGCAAAGAAAAGAATAATGCGAGCGTGTTATAACGCGCTCGTGTTATGGATTGGTTTTGACGAACCTAAGGCTCATCATTACCAAGCCATAACGCGAGCGTGTTATAACGCGGTCGCGTTTTGACCTAATTTTTTTTAAAATTAATTTGGCCACTTTTTGGCCCCCCATCTTCTTGCACTTACCCATGACACAGTTATACCACCTGCACAACAAAATGTGGGAAGTGAGACGGTAATTTAAACGCACACTTTAAAGCCTACATTTAAATATTTAATTTCATATGTCATTTTTAAAATTTTTAAATCTGATTGCAAGTTCTTTCTCTTGTGTGTACAGCATGAGGTAGATCCATCCATTTCACGAGGAAGAAATAGGCCTCTTTCAGATTTGAACTTGAATGATGATCATCCCTGACATAGAGTTTTATTTCATAGACTAAACTGTATGATGTGCACATTATTTTTTATATATGCCGTTCCAGGACTTTGACTATATATGTCGAACTTGCTATTACATGTTCTTCTAGATATATTTCAGTATTTCATGAACTGTGATTTGTATTTATTTATATGCTGATGATGAGTAGATGTTTTATAGTATTTCATGGACTTATCTAGATCTAGATCTACATGTATATATTAT
Organism: Cunninghamia lanceolata; assembly: GCA_027924645.1. Taxonomy (NCBI): domain Eukaryota; kingdom Viridiplantae; phylum Streptophyta; class Pinopsida; order Cupressales; family Cupressaceae; genus Cunninghamia; species Cunninghamia lanceolata. Next base: position 37,146,974 of record BSBN01000193.1, on the reverse strand, counting down.
TGAGTATATATGCTTGAATGTAGTTTAGTATGTTAAATATGCTTCATTGTTAAATACGTTAAATATGCTTCATTGTTCACTTCTAGATTATAAATTATTTAATTGAGACATGTTAGAAGATTTCTCTCTACTACATTTTTAAATTTTTAAGAAGTGATTAAATGCATTATGGTTCAATAGTTTTTCTTGAAATAGTGAACAATCTATTAACTGCCTCACAATCCTAAATTAAGTTAATTTACATAGTGGAATAGATAGGTAAATGGTGTTACAATTATCTAATAGATAAGTTTGGTGTTACAATTATCTAATAGATAAATTTAGGGCACTTTATAACAAGGTAATTTACCTAGGATATTTTACCTACAAATTCACGATAAAATGATGAGGATGTTAGACTCACCTAGTTAGCCTTAATTGAGATACATGTTCCTTTAAATGATTGTGGTCATCCTTTGATTACAAAACCTTCAATATAGATCATTTGTATAGTCCTTGAAATTTTATTAATTTGCAACTGAGACTTTGTTATCATCTTTCTTACTTAACCACTATAATAGCCAAAACTTCCTTGCAATTTTACGCGTTCAATTATTATTCAACTCAAGTCTTTTTTGATCTTTTCTTACTTCCCCCTTGGCCTTTGGAAGTTGAATCACATATAGTTTCTCATAAAGGAAAGGAATTAAAGAAGAGATTCCTATGAATATTTTCCCAATTCAAAATTACTTTACATCTTCAACATACCTAGTTCCTAGTGTGGATTTCATATTTGTTTGGTTTAATTTTTTTGAATTATAATATAGGTGTTCTACTTAGGGGACCCATCCTTACTAAATAGTTTAGAAAACATATATAAATGAGTGTGCTAACAACCCAAGACTAGGCATAGCAGTAGAAAGCACAACATCCCATAAAGGTTTCTAAACTACCCATATGCAACTATATCAATACCCCAATACATATAGCAAGCACAAAATTCCAACACAACTAATAGAAAGCTAAAAAAAAGACAAAACACCAAACCACATCAACATCTTGAGGGAGCTTTGGCACTCCCTAATGCATCGTTCCCACTCCTCATAGAGGGATTTCCATTTGTCATAGGCCCTATTGTGTACACCATTCCCAGACACACTTACAAGCTCCACCAAAAGAACCTTTGGACACTTTGCATTCTCTAGTCCATGAAACTTGACACATTTCTAGACCTCTACACATTGTATAGAACAAATGACAATTAATCCATAAACTCGGGGTAGCTAGATGCCTCACTTCGATACATCACATATGGATTTAAAAATGAGATACTTCCAACTTCCTTTACCTTCAATCAACCACCTCTAATGGCTATCTAAAATGTGTATTAAAAGACTAAGACAACATCTCAAATGTGGAACATTTAAACTTGCATCACACATAAATAAATAGTATACAACACAATAATTAACTTGGGAGAAACTCTCAACTAGACATAAAATTCTCAAAAGAGTGAGCAATGCTTCTAATGACACTAATTCATAATATATTTAATGGCTTTTACATAGCCTTAACTGACTTAAATTGACTTTGCATGCAACCTCTCTTCCAACCATAATCAACTATCTAGTTAGTCATAAGGCTTTGAATCTTTATCAATCAACCGGCTTCACAAGCTCCACTATAAACTTACAACATGGCTCCAGTCTATTTGCAATCTATACCTCTATCAAGGACTCTCAATAACTGTATTAACCTACATACAATCAACACTTTTGTTTTCAAGATGCCACCAACTTTTCTAAGCTTTGTCTCCAAAAGACATCATTCTTTGTGGACTTCAACCATGTATGGCTCTGTCTAATACAACCTACTTTAAATGACTCCAGCACTATACTAATCACATAGCTAGTTCTGTGCAACAACCAACCAATACCTATATTAAGTCTCTAAGCTCTGCCCAAGCATGTTCAACAAAGTTCAACCATGAATGGCTCTTTGCAAGCCTCCGTCACAAATCTCAAACAATTCAAATCAAGAAGAAACTAGAAGGTTCAATTCAAATCAAGTATCCACACAATATAAGCTACAAAAAAAATTATCACAATTTGAAATTATTCAAGAAGTAGCATTCAATTCTTGTAGAGAAACTAAATCTTTTAAAGAAGAAACTATCTAAGGAAATTCATTTGAATCTTATCCACACAATATAAGCTACAAAAAAATTTATCACATTTGGATTTAATTATTCAAGTAGTATTCAATTCTTGTAGAGAAACTAACTCTTTTAAAGAAGAAACTACAAGGAAATTCAAATTTCTTATCCACACAATATAAGATACAAAAAAATTTATCACAATGTGAAATTATTCAAGAAGTAGCATGAACAATTCTTGTAGAGAAACTAGAACTCTTTTAAAGAAGAAACTATCTAAGGAAATTCATTTGAATCTTATCCACACAATATACTTGATCATCAATCACTGTGAAAACCTCTTGACTAACATGATTGTCCTATTTGTGTCATGAGTGTCCTATTTGTTTCATGACTATCCTAAATTTGTTTTATTATTGTCATATGGATTTTTGCAATGGAATTTAGATGATATAACCTCATTATGACTGATTTTTAGATCTGAATTGCTCTTGTGAGAACATCTCAATGATTTATGACAGTCTAGATTGGATACATGGCAATAATCTTCATGCATGACTATTTAATACCTTACCTATGCATGATAACCCTCATTATTACCTTAGCAGTCGTAAATAGAGTTCTACAACACCAATGATTACACCTAGGCATTCATAGAGGTGATATTAAACCATGTTTCAAATATGCAAACTATCCTAGGACTATTTGGACCTTTAAAGTTATCATGACACTACTTTTCAACATTTGTGCATTTAAATAATATTTAAAATAAATGCTAAATCAACACATCTCAAAACATAGCTAAAGTGGGTACAAAAATGATACGAAAAATACAAACTATATATACTTATTAAACCTCTACACTAATAGCATAGATCATAAAATAATATTCAATCCGTGAAAATTAAATGCATAGATCATAAAAAGAGTCTCAAAACAAAAAATAGGTCCATTATTAAACATATGAGTATATCTATACAATTAGCTTATAGGTCCATGTTATTAGTTTGACATGACTACAAAATTGATCTACAATTTACATTATGATCAAATCTTGTAGTGGCAATCATGGAAAAATCTACTTGTAGGATACACCTGCAAGAAATAATGAATGTAAATCAGAATGAAAGAATATGTACCAAAAACACAAAATATTAATGCAATATGTACTAAATAACAAAAAAGAGGATACAAAGACGATGGCTTAAGGGGAGCTAAGAGGATGTCTTAAGGGGATACATAAGAGGATGGCTTTAGGGGATGTATAAGAGGATTAATTAAAAGGGGAGCTAGAAGAGGATGTCTTAAGGGGATACAAAGGAGGATAGCTTACTTGGAGAGATGTACACTAGTCAATTTACAAAGTATAAAATAAAACTTGATGGCTTAAGGGGATGTAAGAGGATGGCTTAAGGGGAGCTAAGAGGACATATGAATTAAGGGGATGTACAAGCGGGTGTCTTTAGAGGATGGATGATAAATATTTGAGTATATATATATGTAATTACCTAATTTGTGTTCACTTTTAGTTGAAGAAGTTACAAAATTGACCTCACATACTTGTATGGTGATAACTTCTATTGACAATCATGCAAATTTGACTACTTGTCTAGGGTACACTAGCAAAAAGTAATGTTCAAATGTACAAGTAAATTAACTATATATTTCTATGAGTCGATACAAAATTTAAGACAAGGGGAATAATATAGAAGCTAAAATGAGAATGAAAGAATTTAACTTGGGGATGTAAGAGTATGGTTTACTTACCTGAAAATTTAATCCATTGTACCATCTGCATCCTCATTTTTTTGTAATGCATCTATAATTGGCTCATGTTCTTCCATCGAAAGTGTCCATAACTGTTTATTAGAAGGTTTGCCTTGATATCTAACTAATTTTATATTTGTTGCCACAAGCAAATGTGAGTAGTGTATGATCTTCTTATGTGTTTCATAATCTTCAAATGTAGGCACACCATTCCTTCTTATTAGATATTTTCGTGGCCAAGTGCCAACAACAACCATAGAACTTGTTGGATACTCCATGTTATCATCATCTACTCTAAGATGTAACAACTTTTGTTTTGTCTCAACACATCAAGCCAACCAATACTCAATTTCCTCTTCATTGCCCTCAGGTGCAATAACAGCATAGACATGTCCTACAAAAAAATTATGTAATTCAATAAAGTGTGACATGTATCTAAATCACATAAATTTGTGCATGCATACATATATAATTAATTATATACAGGATGTACAAAAAAATGACAATAAAAAAAATTGAAAACAAAAGTACCTTCTTGTACAAGGTCTGAAACACGATCATAGTCATCTGATGCAAACATTTGATTATCATCTTCAATTGTTGTTTCAAGTTGATCTTGTGTTTCTGTAGGTGTCAAGGATCTTTGTTTCCATTCTTCAACCCATTCTGTATTTTCACATGCTCCCCAATCACCTGTAATACAAAATTGATAAAAACATGCAAGCTCCCTAGTCCATATAGTCCATGTGCTTGCATCTGAACTCTTAAATGAATGCCATTTTGTTGATCCAGTTATTGTCTCACAATCAAGTCGAGTAGGAATATTCTCTTCTTCAACTAACCAAAAGAATCGTCGAATTGTAGAGTTCTAACTTGATCCCATAGATAACTTTTCATTACACCAATCCACAATTACACGTGCATCTCTAAATTTGACTGTATCCTCAAATTTTAGTTGCTCTCTAGCAAGAGCTCTTTTCACACATGCTCCAGCTCCATCATGTTCTCCTTTACCATGTCTAGCTTCAAAAAAACTCCACATATGTTGGATATTGATTTCTTTGTGAGCCCTACATAGCCAATAAAATATTCTTGCATTTTTGAACTGCCCTGTATAATTATCTGACCATATGAAATGTTGTGTCATCTGGATTCCTCTTTCTTTTAAACTTTCATAAAATTTTGTGAAACAATATTGCACAAACTCTGAAGAGTGTAACCGGTTATGACTCAAATAGAAATGATACTCCCTCAAAAATTTTCTATTATCTTCTGTACTATCATCTGCATGTCTGTATACAATATGAACAAATATGGCCACTTGCACTGAATTATATTACTAAGATTGAATTTCCTCTTGTGGAGCAAGAGTATAGTTTTCTGCAAAGTCAACCACTGATAGGATAGTTCCAATTGGAAAGTTGTTTTTACATGAACGGAATTGTCCATCAAGCCACCGAGCATATTGGGAGTGTTTAACATATTTGGATACAATATTATCCTTAAAATCTTTGATGAATGCATGCACACAAATTTTTTCAGTGACTAACTCACAACGCTTTCCAATTTTTCCATCCTTTAAAGAATATTCAACATTCTTGAATCTTTTCACATCCACTAATTGTTGTCCAAATTCATGTGAAATATTTTCATGCATACATTCTCCTAACAATGAAAAGCTGCCACATCTATTGCATTGTCCAGAAATACATGCTTTTGAATAAAATAAGTATCCAGTAGATGTTTCACAAAACAAACCTACTACAAACTCCTTAATTGTTTGAGGTGGCATATTAATACCACATTTCTGCATAATTTCGTTAGTATGCAAAGTAGAACGTATATATCGAAAAAGATCATAATAATAATGAAATTGCACATGAGTTTTACAACAACAAGAGATTCGTTGTTTATTAATTTTCACATACCAAGGTTTACATTTCTCAAAAGATCTTTGGCTTATGGTAATATTAAAAGGTTCTAACACTAAATCATCTAAGAATTTTTTATATAATTCAGTTTGAGTCATGTCTAATAGATGTTTTGGATGAGGATCATGAATTTTAGACCCCACTCGTAATTTTAAAACATCTCTAACATTAGATGATACCCTTGTATTATCATGCCAATATTTTTTAATTAAAGATTTGATTTCACTATTTAATTTCATGTCATACCTTGGGAGTCTACCACTAAAACTCTAACATTGGTTAATTGGATCTTTTTCAATAGATTCTCTTCTCTTTGCTGCTCTTCTCAAAGTTTTAGGATTTATCTTTAGAATTTCACTTGTCTTACTTATCATTCTTTTATTAGAAGATGATTTATTGACTAAAGCAGTTGTTATAGCTCTTCGTGCTACATTGCTATCTTTAGATCGACTCCTTTTACCAATAGAATCAATAGCATTAGCAACACTAGATAAAACTTGTTTCATTGATTCATCTTTTTTTTTAGGTTTTACAAAGATGCCTAACTTTTTCATTACTTTTTGCAATTTCCACATCTTCATCAATTGCATCATAAGTTGACATTGAAATCCAAGACTCTTTCTATAATTTTTTTTTTATATAATCTATTTGCATGAGTTCTCATTTGCCTCCAAGAAATCTTACCAGGAAGATTATCTAAGACATTTCTTTCAATCTCAAATAAAACATTTTCATTTTCACTCCTAAAAAGGATATCATTGTCATTCATATCATCAATAGGTGGGCTTGAAGACATACCTGGATTTGTTTCTATAGTCGTGTTTTCCCTATCATTGAAAGTTGGCTCCAAAGACACACCTGGATTTGTTTCTATAGTCGTGTGTTCTATACCATTGAAAGTTGGCTCCAAAGACACACCTGGATTTGTTTCTATAGTCTTGTTTTCCATAACATTGAAAGTTGGCTGTGAAGACATACCTGGATTTGTTTGTATAGTCGCATTTTCCATATCTTCGAAAGTTGGGTTTGAAGACATACATTCATTTGTTTCTATAGACACATTTTCTTCCAAATTCACCATTTCCACATTTGCATCATCTACATTCATCCCATCATTTATACTCTCTTGAATGTCTTTCTCTTCAATACTCATGGAACTAAATGCTTCAATATTCTTCATCTCTTGAATCCTTGCTCTTCTATCTCTTTGTCTTTTGGCTTCCTTCTCTCTATTTGCTTCAATTTCTTGAGGTGTCATTACCCTCCTTTGTTTTTTTCTTTGGTGTTGATTTGATCCCATGATTACCAAACCCTCTTGATAAAATAACAATTGATACTTAATCCAATTTCATAATTGATGTCCTTATTTGAACTTTTGAAGTAGAATTAGATGTAGATCCTTTGTTCCATAGATTTTGAAGTAAAAGGTAGATGTAAAAACAAAAACCCTCTTTCTTTATTCCTCTTGAAAATAGCTCATGCACTTGATTTCACTTCAGAATTGTTCATATGATTGACTCCTTTCAAAATCTAAATAGAATATGACCTGTCAAGAGATTCCACAAAACAATTGTAAGTAAAAAAATACAAAAATTGTCGCTGTCGCGCCGTACTGATCAGACTTGCAAGTTACAGGGATACAGTGAAAGTACTTTTTTTGCTAATATGGGAAATAACGGGTATAATAGAAACGGGTACCCGTTATTGAAAACATAATGGGTACCCGTTTCTATAATGGGTACCCGTTATTTAACGCGTACCCGTTTTATAACGGATACCCGTTATTTAACGCGTACCCATTTTATAACGGATACCTGTTATTTGAAATTAGAAATCTCTGCCCGCCTTTTCCCTTACCTTTGCTTGGTTTTTAGGCTCGGGATAGGCATGGTTGACCGACCTTGAGCCTTGGACCTGCAAGTTTTTTTCTAAGTACAAAACAGGAAGAAACATTGAGTTTACCTGTATGGCTGAGGGCTTTTTTTTTCTGAATTTTTTTACGAAATGAAAACCCATTACAGATGACATTGTCTAGTTTTCAAATATATAATTTTTTTTGTTATTGGACATGTTCTTCTATTTATTATTTAATTTATAAGCAAACTAGTCCAAAAATTTGAAATGACAGGTGTTTGTATTTTTTAATAACTCTTAATTTTTAAATTTAAAAAAAGAAAAATTATATGTCATCAATCTACACATCATTCTTTACACAATGAAAAAAAAATTAATTTTATGATTTTTTTTGCTCAAATTATGTTGGCCGTACACGAGGGGTTTTCAAAAGTACCAATTAGACCTAATAAAAAATTAATAAAAAAAATTATTTGAAAAAAAATTATAAAAAAATATCCTCATCAAACTTCACTATACTACACATGTTTTTCCAAAAGGATTTTGAAAAATAATTTTATTTAGGTCAAATTATGTTGGTCGTACACGTGCATGGTATGGTAAAAAAAAGTGACTTTTAAATAGTAGTTTTTAGAAATGCCTATTGAAAATTAATTTGTATCATCTGGGTATTGAAAAAAATTACATATTTAGAAACTAGACTCCGAGTACTACATTTTATATTTAGTGACTTTTTTAAAGATTCCATTTCTAAGTGCTTCAAATTTTAAGGTCAAATGTGACAAATTCTAAAAATCAGGGAAAACACTTCCACTTTTTGGCCAAAAAGTGGACCCAACTTCTTGCACTGACCCTTTATGATAGCACAAGGTATGCTGATGATGATGAGAATTTGAATTTTGCATTATTTTCTTACGGTGATCCAATTCACTTTGAAGAAGCTGTGAAAGAAGAGAAATGGTGTAAAGCCATAGATGAAGAGTTGAATGCCATAGAGAGGAATGACACATGGTAGCTAACTGATTTACCCAAGGGTAAACAAGTGATTGGAGTTAAGTGGATCTATAAGACCAAGTCTACTGCTGAAGGAAAGATTGAAAGACACAAGACAAGGCTTGTTGTCAAGGGGTACAAACAACAGCTTGGAAGAGATTATGATGAAACATATGCACCAGTTGCAAGACTGGAAACAGTTTAGGAAGTCATAGCAATAGCAGCCCAACACAAGTGGAAGGTGTTTCAAATGGATATAAAGTTAGCCTTCTTGAACGGAGTGCTGAAAGAGGAAGTGTATGTGGAGCAACCACCTGGCTATGAAGTCCCAGGGCAAGAGGACAAAGTATATAGGCTCTTGAAAGTTCTCTATGGGTTGAAACAAGCACCTAGGGCATGGTGCAGTAGAATAGACTCATATCTAGTGAGTAATGGCTTTAGAAAAAGTAGCAGTGAGCCCACCCTTTACATCAAAGCAGCTGAAGGTAACATTTTGATTGTTGTTTTGTATGTAGATGATCTGATTTTTACTGCAATAGTGATCTTTTCATTGATGATTTCAAAGAGGCAATGAAGAATGAGTTTAAGATGACAGACTTAGGTCTGCTAAAGTATTTTCTTGGCATTGAGGTTAAACAAATAGAGCATGGCATATTTATTTCGCAAACTAACTATGCCAAATAGATTGTGAAAAGATTTAAAATGGAGAATAGTAAACCTGCCCCTACACCAATAGCTACAGGTCTAAATTGAGTAAAGAGGACAACAGCAAGGAAGTAAACCCAACCCTTACAAGAGCATGGTAAGAAGCCTCATGTACTTGATAGCCACTAGGCTTGATTTGATGTATGTTGTAAGCATGATTTCTAGGTTCATGGAGAAGCCTAAGGACACACATTGGCAAGTAGGAAAGAGGATCTTGAGGTATGTGAATGGCACAACAAGTTATGGCATCTTGTATAATGTTTCTAATGAGTTTAAGTTGGTTGGTTTCACGGATAGTGATTGGGCAGGAAATGTAGATGGCCAGAAGAGCACATCCGGCTATGTATTTCATATGGGTTCAGGCGTGATATCATGGGCATCCAAGAAGCAGCTCATTGTTTCTCTCTCTATAATAGAAGCTGAGTATATTGTAGCAAATACAGCAGCTTGTCAGGTTATTTGGTTGAGAAGGATCCTTGTAGACTTGAATGAACAGCAAGAAGATGGTACAACCATTTATTGTGACAATGTTTCATCAATAGCCCTGACAAAGAATCCAATCTTCCATGGATGAAGCAAGCACATTGAGATCCATTATCACTTCATAAGGGAGTTGGTAGAATGAGGAGAGATTGAGTTACAGTATTGCAGGTCCGAGTAGCAGCTCGCTGAAATTTTTACAAAGGCATTGCCAAAAGATTCTTTTAAACGCCTAAGGGATAGGCTAGGCATTGTTGATAGCTCTGGAGGTTGCAGCCTCAGAAAGAGGACAGATCTAAAGGTTTAGATCCAGAAGACAGCTACAGAGCTCCAGAGATTCAACTCTGGAAGGTATGTGCAACTCTGGAGATGCTCCAGAGATGCAGACATGGTGCTCCGGAGATGCAGAGAAGAGCTCTAGAGGTGATCCAGAATGGCAGAAACAGCTCCAGAGATTTTCTCTGGAAAGGGAAATGCAAAGGTACAACTCTGGAGATCAGTTCCGGAAAGAAAATTGTTGAATGACATCTGACTTTAGATTAAGGGGGAGTGTTGGAAGAAATTAATCTTCTGTCAGTGCATTTATTTCTCCAGCCCCCGTGTCAGACTTGGGGATCTCCGAATCTGCCCCGACATCGTTTGCTCCTGCCAGAATTTATTGAGGTAGGTGAGTTTGAATTTGAAATGAGTTTGAGCGCCATTCTTTGGTATGAGACAAATAGGAGGGAAAGAGAGTTGACTGTAGGCATAAGCAAGTGAGAAGCCTGCAGCGGCAAAAGGAGAAACAGAGAGAATAGAACCTGCACACATCAGAAGAGAATGTTTTATTAGAGAACAAGTGAACAACAAAAAGAAAACAATAGAAGAAGAATATTCCAGCAGTGAGAAGGGAATGTGCAGCAACATAGAAATTGTTTCATGGAAGCTCCAGTGATTGGGCAGAACAGAAAAATAGAGCAGTAACTCTATCATTGAATGTATATGAAGTTTGAATGTATTTTTAGTTGAAGGAAAATATATATATATAAAATATATATATATAAAATATATATATATAAAATATATATATATAAAATATATTGCTGTCATTTGTGCTTTGTCTTCTCTGTGTGTTGTGTTTGTTTTATGCTTCCCATACATTGTTGTAGCATTGGTTTTAAGGACAACAGTTTTCCTCCCCTACTCCCTTGCCAACAAAAATGCCTAAAGAAATGTGATGTCAAAGGAACACTAAGATTGAAAGAGATGCGCAAGTTAGTTCCACAATATAAAATATGGTAAACAGGTCACATGTACTATTCGATAGAATACCTCAATGAGATGCCATCTTGCCATAGGTAAAGGATATGGGATATGTAGGATAAAGTCGAAATGGGTTTGTTGAAAGGTCCTTAGGAACTTTTGCATCATGTATGAAAGTCACAAATTGATTAGGATTGATGGTCTACATCATAACCAATGGATTTGTCTCTAAACAATTTGAACAATGAAGTGTTGAGGGATCCCATAAGCAAGAGCATGGTGATGGTGGAAGTGCCTCAGCTAGGATTTTCTTTTACAATAAAATATCTTTCTCCTAAAGGTACTGGAGAAATATGAGAAGGTGATTAATTTAAAACTAACTTCACAAAAAATATACTCCTAAACCTCTAATGCACAAATACAATGGATAGTGAGAGCATAATTATAGTCCTTGATTAAATCATAATAAAATATTTTATGTGCATCCAACTACAACAATGATAAACCAATCACCCAATTTCTGCCTATAAACGCAAAAGCTGATTTCAATCACTTCAAAAATAGAACAAAGGAAACGTTCTAACTTTCTACCTATATGGTAGTAGGAAAAACATAATGTGAATGATAAATAAGAATTAGGTGAAGAGATCTTGGAATTAATAAAATAGGAAATTATTTATTGACAAATGAAGAAGATAACATTACCTGCTCTTTGTCAATATAGGGATCAACATAGCCATGCCATAACACAATCAAGGTGCATAATCTGTTTGACAAATTGTCTCATGGAGATCCCCCACCATTCTTCTATTATCACTCCCTTTTTTTTCTTAGAAAAAAATGCATCCCGTCTTTCTTGGGAGCCGAGACAACAGCCAGAGGAAGGAATGCATGTTTTCTTTTTAACAAATGTTCCAATGTCTTACAAGTTACAACTGTCAAAACTATTTATCAACATATTTACAAAAGAACAAAACACCTAGAAAGAAGGAACGGGTGGTGGAGAGAGAGGACATTTGGATGCCAAAAAGAAACAGTTAATTACTATCATAATTCTTTCAAGTATGACCAATAAAGCTGAAACTTAAGAGCGCTAGAATGGAAACTTCTACTAGGTTTAGATCCTCTATCAAAGCATACAAAAATAAAGACTTGTAATTAGATATTTTTAATTATAGAAACATGGGAGCTATTGAAGCATAAATAAGTATACAAGTAGTCTTCTTTTCTTTATCTAACCTTTCTGTTTTGTGAATAAAACACTTCCTTTATTTTATTATTATTGAAATATATATAGAATTCTAAACTATATAATTTTAATTATAAATTAATTTAATTCATTTATCTAATGAAACAGTCTTTAATAAAATTAAGATCATAAAGGTATCATTAAAATTATTTCAATAATGTAATAGGGTTACAAATCCACTTAATGGGAGAAGCATAATTGTAAACAAGGCAGCTAAAGTACTTGTGTACTTAAATGTTGGTAAATGATCAACTCTTAGCGTGCATGTGGGGCTTACCTTCAAGACCCAAGAAAAAACAACTTTTTTTGCAACAAGACTAATTCATCAAGATGCAAATCTCATACTTCTTTTATCATCCTAGATTCTCCTTTACTATTTACATCTCTTTGATCTTATTATAACTGAAATCCTTTTCACAATGATTAGAGAAATACAACTTACAATAATAGTTAGCATAATAATTTCATGAAGATGGGTTAGTCTAATATTATTTCAAAATAAAGATTCATAAAACCTATACTCATAAATTAACTAAATAATAGTACTATCCAACTTCAAGACATTCATAATAATTTCCTATCATAACAATGCCAATAAGACTATCATTATAGTTACTAGATAGGGTTTAGGTGGCCTTACAAAAACAAGGACAAAATATTAGAAGACCAATATGATAAAATAATGCTATTCTCTTTAAGGATGCAAATTGTAAAAGAGATCGATCTATGCTTATATACAACAAGGCAATACATGAATGGTGGAATGTAACATACACCCCTGGTATATGTCAGCTCTATATATGTTTATTGTGTTTTTCCGATGGTTTTGGGTTTAGGCTTTCAATGCATGTTTTTGCATGTATGGTTTTTGCAACAATGACATATAAAATGAAGCATGTATAATCCAAACTCCAATATAGTGAATAATATTGTATTACAAGGTACATACAATGAAATCTCTAATCTATGGCGACCCTTTTTATGATGAAAAGAGGACACAAAACAAGCTTGGTCTCCTTCGTTGCAGTAATATGGCCTTGTCTAGAGAGTCTTTCTCAACTAATACAATAGAAAATCTTCTTCCAATCTCTTCCTTTCTGACCTGCAGTAAACCCTTGATGCAAAGAGACCCTTCTCAGCTACAAATCTATGCCAAACTCCACCAAAAAACCCTACAATAACCTCACTGAAATGTACAGCCAACCCCTAGGAAGTACGACCCAACCAAAGGAATTACAAGGTAGTCTAAAACAACTTCGAAACAATAGCAATCTAATGGTAAAGACAATATTACTCAGCTGCACTCTAAAACTCCTCCAAAATGTTCATTTCTTGTTCACAGAACTTCACTAGAATGATCCACTGAATGCATAAAGGAGACTCCTGGATGAGGCCTCCAATAACCTCTCCTGATACAATCTTCCACCCATGAGGAAAGGGATCAATGAAGGGGTTTTTGTCCCAACACTGTCACAATCAAACCATAGAGCCAAGCTCCATATTCCAAAGCACATAAAATTCACCATGAGGGGTGCCCACCTCCTAGACACTTCACTTGAAGTTATAACTTGACTTTATAAAACAATATTACTTTATAACTTAAAGTAACTTATTTTCAAATAGTATAAGTTAAGTCTTTAATTTAATTTATATATCAACCTTTAATACCTTGGGCTCTAAAATAACATGAATTTCCTGTGCCATGACCATCCATACTGTCCTGCCAAAAATACCAATTGCTCAGCTCAAGACTTACTATAAATAGTAAGTCCCTGGAATGACTTCCTAAACACCTCCATTAGCCTACAGAAGTCCAATTATAGGCTAATCCTGGTCCACTGGTGCAATGAGCTAGGTGGGGGACATTACAGTCCACCCTTGCCAAGATTGCTTGTCCTCAAGCAACCTCAACTCCAGATGCTACAATATCTGCTCACCTTCCCATGTGGCATCCTCCACTAGTAAATTCTTCCACTTGACCAAGTACTCCTTGATAACTTGTTTCCTCAAGTGTCTTTCCCAGGTGTCAATGATAGCCTCAGGTACTAGGATCAACTTCCCCTTTTTGTCCAATGGTGGAAGTCCAACTAAAGGAACTATGTTGTGGCCAAGAGTTTTCTTCAATTTGGAAACATGGAATACATTGTGCACTTTGCTGTCTGATGGTAACTCAAGATCGTATGCCACTTCACCCACTCTTCTAATAACCCTAAATGGACCATAAAATCTGGGCTTCAATTTCTCTGCTCCACTCTTCTTGAGAGTGGACTGCCTGTAGGGTTGGAGCCTCAAATACACCATGTCTCCAACCTCAAAACTCCTCTCCACTCAGTGTTAATTAGCATACAACTTCTATTCACTCTGTGCCTGCTGTATATTCTCCTTGAGTTCCCTTAGAATGTCTTGGCTATCCTACAAAAGATCCTTTGCCTTAGGCATTTGACTATCACCAAGTAAGAGATCTGTAAAGCATGGGGCATCATAACCATACAGTGCCCTGAAAGGAGTCATTTGAATAGACATGTGATGTGTGGTGTTGTAACAGTAATCCCCTAAGTGCAACCATCTGAACCAAGCTTTTTGCTACCTTGAAACATAATTGCATAGGTACCCCTCTAACCATTTGTTCACCACCTCTATTTGTCCATCTGTTTGCGGGTGGTAACAAGTACTAGGAGTCAACTCAATACCACAAAGTCTGAATAACTCCTGCCAAAATATACTTAGGAACTTGCTTTCCCTATCACTGACTATGCTTTTGGCTACCCCGTGTAACCTGAATATCTCCCTAAAGAACAAATCATCCACCTGAGCAACTGTGAAGGTTGCTGAAATGGTGAAGAAATGTGCAAATTTGGTGAGTCTGTCAACCACCATGTAGATACAGTCCTTCCCCTAAACCTTTGGCAACCCTGTGATGAAGTCCATGGAGATACATTCCCATTTCTGATTTGGAATAGGCAATGGCTATAATAAGCCTATTGGATAAGTATGCTCATGCTTATTCTACTGGCAAATGGGACACTCACAAACATACTTCTGCACTTCCTCCTTTAGTCCTTTCCATTTGAACCTTTCCCAAATCTGTTTATTACCTTATGTTTAAACTAAGAATATTCTATCTTTGTACATAATCAGGTCATTCACCATAGAATATCTCTCATCCCTATTACTGTCTTCAATGACTCCTGCTGCCCAAGAGTCCTTAGCATACTCTTCTATAATCATCTCCCTCCAATCAGTAGAGATCTCTCCAACTAAGCATAAGTAAGGTCGACGTGAGAAGGCATCTGCAACTATGTTCCTCTTGCCTTTGACATACTCGATGTCAAAATCATATGCCTATAACATTCTCATGTTGGGATAAGGTGCCATTAACCTTGTAAATACCAATATTGTATTTATTTCATTTATTATATGTAATTTGTAATTATCCATGAGGAGATGTACTAGTTTCACTGACAGGGGTAATTTCAAAGTAACTAGAGGTAATTACGGAGTGACTTTTACTCTTGGCAAATGTAAAAACTCAAAGTAAATGAGGGTAGGCGTGCTCCCTTGGAGAATATACTATTTTTGGCATGTATGACAACTGTCATAATGTCTGGTAAGTGAATCTATGACAGTTACAAATTGTCATAAGATTATAAGATTCTATGATGCATATGACAGATATGTTAGTTGTATATTTGCTATATTAGCCCAAGGTTCCTATCTTGGAAGGATACTCTTTTGTGGATCTATGACGGTTATGATGCATCATAAGATGCTATAAGAGGCCAGATTTAGTCTTGGGCACCCAACCTTTGCATGGCTATTTTTGGACAAGTGTAAGATGCTTGTAAGGCGACATTTAATGGTTGCATGTTGGGGAATGCCTAGGAGGAGTTAGAAAACATTTCTATAAGTATTTGCTATGTATTTGTTGCTGCAATATAGATTTTAGGTACTCAAGTGCTGCCGGAATGTTGTCGGATTGAAGACTTGTGGAGAGAGTTGTGTAGTTGATGTATTGTACAGATTTTTTATAGATTAATACAATCTTGTGCCTCTTTCCTGGTGGAGTTTTTACCTGCAAGGGTTTTCTCCACGTAAACACTATGTCATTGTGTTGAGTTATTCATGTTTGACATCTTTTCTGTAGTGGGTTTTATGTTTTGTTACAATCTCCATTATTAATGCACACTTAAGATTGTTGAAATTATATTGAATCAAATTTCCATTGAAGTAGTGTTGCTTTCATTTCTAACATTTGGTATTAGAGCCTGGCTAACTTTGACTCTTGGGCGGTAGTGTGGAAGTTGTAGTTGCAATGGGAGATTTGGTTGTGTTTGTTTTGCAGCTCTTGTGTTATTATTATGGCTACATTCATCGTTGCATCAACCTCTCAAATGGACATTGAAAAGTTCAATGGAACAAGGTATGAGTTGTGGAAGCTAAAAATAGAAGATTTGTTGGAAGAAAAAAACCAATGGTTGGTTGTTCAAAAAAAGAAGAAACTTGATGATGTCTCTCAAGATGAGTGGGATAGACTAGACAAGAAGGCATGGGGAACCATCCGGTTGTGTCTTTCAGACTTTGTCCTGTTGAATGTTGCAAAGGAAGAGACAACATACAAATTGTGGAATCGATTGAGTGAGATCTATCAAGCCAAGAGTATGGTAAATAAACTTTATTTAAAAAGAAAATTATTTTCCATGAAAATGTGAGAATGAGTTGCAGAGCATTTAAATTCTTTTAATTTTTTATTGAGTCAGCTTGATTCAGTAGATGTTGAGGTTAGTGAGGAAGATAAATACATATCTTACTTCTTTGTTCTTTACTTGAGTCATGGGAGAATGTTATCCTTGCTATCACTGCTAACCTTGTGGATCCAAAGTTGGATGCTCTTGTTTCAGTGCTACTATCATAGGAATTGAGGAAGAAGAGTTCAGATAGTTTAGGGGATGCTCTCAGTGTCAGGGGAAGGTCTAAGGAAAGGGGACCTAAAGGAGATCAGAAAGGGGCTAAGGACAAGTCCAAGGGCCGGTCTAAAACTCCTGTAAAAAGAACAAAGTTAAGTGTTGGAATTGCGGTAAAAGGGGACATGTGAAGGAGTGCAGAAATCCCAAGAAATAGTGGGAGAGTGCTTTGGATAAGTCCTTGAATGCAGGTGAAGAAGTTTTACTTTTTGCATGTAATCTTGTTTCTAATGATCACTGGTTGGTTGACTCAGGATGCTCATCTCATATGACCCCGCATAAGGAATGGTTCTCCTCATATGAAAAATATGATGGAGGTAATATCTACCTTGGTGACAACTCTTCATATCCGATTGTCAGGAAATGAAAGGTATTGTTGTTTTTCCATGATGGGAGGATTAAAACCCTCCCTAGTGTTTTACATGTTCCTGGATTAGCTAGAAATCTGATTTCAGTTTTGAAGTTGAATGATTTGGGAATGTATGTGACATTTGACAAGCATGGCTGCAGATTAGTGAGAGGGAACTTGGTTGTAGCAAAAGAAAAGAGATTCAGGAACTTGTTTAAGCTTGAAGCCACTACAGTTTGTAATGCATCCTATGTTTCTGAGGCTTCTGAAAACACTTGTATGTTGTGGCACTACAGATTGGGCCACACAAGCAATAATGTATTAAAAATTATTAAGAATAAAGAATTGTTGAATAGTTTCTCTTATTCTGATGAGCACTTTGATTTTTGTGAGAATTGGGTGTTTGCTAAACAAAATAGAAAATCATTTCCTTTAGGAAGAAATAGAGCAAAAGAGAAATTAGAGATTATTCATACAGAAGTGTTTGGACCTGTGGATAATGAATCTATTGGAAAATCTCATTATTTTGTCACCTTCATTGATGATGTATCCAGATTTACATGGATTTATTTTATGAAACATAAATCTAAAGTTTTTACTAAGTTTAAGGAATTCAAAGTCTTAGTAGAGAACCAATTAGGTTTAAAGATAAAAATATTAAGATCTCACAATGGAGGGGAATATTTCTCTAAGGAATTTGATGAGTTTTGCAAGCATGTAGGTATAATCACACAAAAGACAACTCCGTATACACCACAGTAGAATGGTGTTGTAAAAAGGATGAATCAAACAATTATGGAAAGAGCTAGAAGTATGCTTAGTGATGCATAGTTGGATAAATGCTTTTGGGCAGAGGCTATGTGTATTATTTGCTACTTGATAAATAGATCTCCTTGTAAGGCTCTTGATTTGACACCTTATGAAGTGTGGACAGGTAAGAAACCTTTTGTTTCACATTTAAGGGTTTTTTTCTGTGAGTCTTTTGTTCATGTGCCTAAGGAAAAGTGATCTAAGTTGGATCTAAAGGCTGAAAAGTGTACATTCATTGGATATCGTGATAATGTCAAAGGTTATAAGCTTTGGAATCCACTAACCCGTAGGATTATCTTTTCTAGAGATGTTATTTTCAGGGAACTTAGAGCTATTTCTAAACCTGAATAGCCAAAAGAAAAAGAAGAAAAGTTAAAGAAGGTGCACTTTGATTTAGAGCAACAAGATGCACCTCAGGAAGAATAGAATGATGGATTGGGGGGTGAAGAAGAAGAAGAAGATTTGAGTAGTTTTGATGAAGATGAATCTGTTGTTACAAAAGAAGTTGGTGTAGATGATCATGTAGAAGAATGAGTAGAGTCTCTTACTCCACCCTTGAGGAGATCCACAAGACAATGGAATCTAGTTGACAGGTATAGCTCACCAGATTTCTGTTGTGTATATGCTTTATTGAGTACTAACGATAAACCTAGATCCTACAGGGAAGCTATTTCTGTAGATGATAGTGAGTCTTGGCAATTAGCCATGCATGAGGAGATAATGGCTATAGACTCTTGTAACACCTGGGATCTTGTTCATTTGCCCAAAGGAAGAAAGGCCATAGGATGTAAGTGGGTCTTCAAGAAGAAGTTTAGAGCAGACAAGTCATTGGAGAAGTACAAGGCTATAATGGTAGCCAAGGGCTACTCCTAAAGAGAGGGAGTTGATTTTGGTGAGATATTCTCTCCTATTTCTAAATTGATTTCCATTAGATTTCTCTTATCCATTACTGTAGCTTATGATTGGAAGATTGAGCAAATGGATGTTAAGACTGTGTTCTTGCATGGAGATCTTGAGGAAGAAATTTATATGCAACAACCTACATGTTTTGAGGTAAAAATAAAAAACATTGGGTTTGCAGGTTAAAGAGGTCTCTTTATGGTTTAAAATAGTCCCCCAGAATGTGGTATCAAAAGTTTGATTCATATTTTTTGGAATTGGGTTTTGTTAGAAGCGAGGAGGATCATTGTGTTTACATTTATTGTGTTGGTGATTCTATATTGGTTATTGATTTGTATGTTGATGACATGTTATTTTTCAGCAATACTAAGGGTATGATCAGTGAGCTTAAAGCCCAACTTTTAGGTGCATTTGAGATGAAGGATCTTGGTTCTACAAGGTATATTTTGGGAATGGAGATCAGGAAGGATAGAGTTAACATAAAGCTTTGGTTGTCACAAAGTAAGTATGTGAATACTATTTTGCAGAGGTTTAGTTTGCAGGATTGTAACCCAGTTAGAGTTCCTTTACCCATTGGTACTAAGATTTCATTAGATATGTGTCCAAAGACTGAGGATGATCTTGAGGATATGTCTAATGTGCCATATGCTAGTGTTGTAGGGAGTTTGATGCATGCAATGGTTTGCACTAGACCAGATATTGCCCGAGCAGTGGGAGTTTTGAGCAGATTTATGTCTAACCCTGGTAGACAACATTGGAACTATGCGAAGAGGGTGTTTAAATATCTTGCATGTACTCCTGATCATTGTTTGGCTTATTCTGGTATTGATAGTGCTGATAAATCTCTGGACATACAAGGTTTTGTTGATGCAGATTAGGTAGGTGACTTGGATAGTCGAAAGTCCACTAGTGGCTATGCATTTACTCTGTTTGGAGGTGCAGTAAGTTGGATGAGTAAGAGGCAGCCCATAGTTTCTTTGTCCACCACAGAAGTAGAGTATATATCTGCTACTCATGTCTCTAATGAGGCAGTTTGGTTGAGGAGATTGTGTACAGGTATTGGTTTTGATTGCAAGATCATTCAGATTGGTTGTGATAGCCAGAGTGCTATCTGTTTGGCCAAGAATCCCATGTATCATGCTCGGACTAAGTATGTTGATGTTCAGTATCACTTTGTTTGAGAGTTGGTTGCAAATGGAGAGATTGAGCAAAAGAAGATAGACACTCAAGAGAATGTTGCAGATTCATTGACCAAGCTTGTGAGCACAGAGAAGTTCATATGGTGCAGAGAGGCCATGGGCCTTGTTTCTAGTCCCTGATTATATTTCATTTGATTTCCTATGGGCTGATTTACAATGTATAATGTCAAGTGGGAGAATGTTGGGATAAGGTGCCATTAACCTTGTAAATCCCAATATTGTATTTATTCCATTTATTATATGTAATTTGTAATTATCCATGAGCAGATGTACTAGTTTCACCGACAGGGGTAATTTCAGAGTAACCAGAGGTAATTACGGAGTGACTTTTACTATTGGAAAATGTAAAAACTCAAAGTAAATGAGGGTAGGCATGCTCCCTTGGAGAATATACTATTTTTAGTATGTATGACAACTGTCATAATGTTTGGTAAGTGAATCTATGACAGCTGCAAGTTGTCATAAGATTCTAAGATTATATGATGCATATGACGGATATGTTAGTTGTATATTTGCTATATTTAGCCCAAGGTTCATATCCACAAAAGAGTCATATCCACAAAAGATACTCTTTTGTGGAATCTATGACGGTTATGACGCATCATAAGATGTTGTAAGAGGCCAGATTTAGTCTTGGGTGCCCAACCTTTGCATGGCTATTTTTGGACAAGTGTAAGATGCTTGTAAGACAACATTTAATGTTTGCATGTTGGGGAATCTCATGAGAGAGAAGGTGAATGCCTAGGAGGAGTTGGAAAACATTTCTATAAGTATTTTCCATGTATTTGTTGCTGCAATACAGATTTTAGGTACTCAGGTGCTGCCGGAATGCTGTTGGATTGAAGACTTGTGGAGAGAGTTGTGTAGTTATGTATTGTACAGATCTTTTATAGATTAATAGAAACTTATGCCTCTTTCCTGGTGGAGTTTTTTACCTGCAAGGGTTTTCTCCATGTAAACACTATGTTATTGTATTGATTTATTCATGTTTGACATCTTTTCTGTAGTAGGTTTTATGTTTTGTTACAATCTCCATTGTTAATGCACACTTAAGATTGCTGAAATTTATCTTGAATTAGATTTCCATTGAAGTAGTGTTGCATTCATTTCTAACAGCTCGCCCACTTGTGCTGCCTATCATTTAGATCCTTTTGGTTCATAAAATATTTGATGCTATTATGATCTATTTTGATTATGAATTTTCCTCCAAGCAAATAGGGCTTGAATTTGGCCAATGCATGCATAATGGCCAACATCTCTCGGTCATACACCGAGTAACTCCTCTCCACACCCCAAAGTTTTCTACTCTCAAAGGCTATCAAGTTCTTCTCCTGCATGAGTACTACCCCAATCCCCTCTCTAGAAGCATCACACTGTAACTCAAATGGTTTGGTGAAGTCTGGGATTGCTAGCACTGGGCATGTAGACATCAAGTGCTTGAACCTATCAAAGCACTGATGGGCTATGTCACTCCACTCAAAGGCTCCTTTCTTCGTCAAATCAGTTAGTGGTGCTGCTATCTGAGAGAAGCCCTTCACAAATCATCTGTAGAAACCACAAAGTCCAAAGAACCTCTTAAGCTATGTGAGGTTTGTGGGTGGAGGCCAGGCAACAATCACCTTTATCTTTTTTGGATCCACTCTGACTCCGTCAGCACTGATAATATGGCCAAGGTAAAGTAACTTTGTCATGCCAAAATTGCATTTCGATTACTTGACATAGAGTGACTCACTCTCCAATATGCTCAATACCTCCTCAAGGCGTCTCATGTGATCCTCCCATGTCCTATTGAAAATTAGTATGTCATTAAAGAAGATCAAAATAAATTTCCCAAGCTGTTGTCTAAATATCTAATTCATACAACTTTGGAAAGTCGCAGGTGCATTGGTTAAACCGAAAGGCATCAAAGTGAAACTTGAAGTGACTATAATGACACCTGAAGGCAGTCTTCTCTACATCCTCTGCCCTCATGCAAATCTAATGGTATCCTGATCTAAGATCTATCTTAGAAAAATAACAAGCACCATGCAACTCATCTATTAACTCATCAATCCTTAGAATAGGATACCTATTTTTGATGGTTTTCTTATTCAATGCCCTGTAGTCGATACACATCTTGATTGTTCCATCCTTTGTTTTGACAAGAATAACTGCAGATGCAAATGGGCTCTTACTGGGCCAGATGTGTCCCATCTCCAGTAACTCCTTAATTATTTTTTCAATTTCATCCTTAAGCCTCTTCGGATGACGGTAAGGAGTGATCATGATGGGCTTGGTCCCATCCTCTAGCTCAATAACATGCTTTATGCCTCTATTAGGAGGCACTCTTGGTGGTATATCCCCATACACCTTGATGTGCTTGGATAAGAGCTTTTGAATATCAGGATGATAACTGCCCTTTTGCTGTGGCGACTTTGGCATAATGAGGCACTTTGCTGCCTACTCAACCTGGTCATGTCTCAGTAGCCTCTCCATCCTCTTCAGTGACACCACCTATGGTCCACCATCTGACAAGCCTCTAAGGCATGTTTTCTTCCCATTGAATTTGAATCTCATTTCCATATTTTTCACATTTATGGTGAACTCTTCTAATTAGCTCATCCAATGCATGCCAAGTACCACATTTGTATTCCCAATGCCAACAACATAGAAGTCATCTACCAACTCATACTCTCCCATGATGATTTTCAATTTTGATATCCTCTTGTTGCACTGCATTTTGAATCCGTCAGCTACCATTACCTTGAAGCCTTCAAATTCCTCTGTCTTCAACCCCTGCGAGCTACCAACCCCTCATCAATAAAATTATTTGTAGCTCCTATATCAATGAGGGTAATAATGCACTATCCACTGAGTACACCACACACTTTGAAAGAACCAACCTTCAGGAAACTAGAAAGTTAGGCAAGAGTGCTACCAGTATTGTGCTGTGATGCCCTCTCATCTTCGCTATCCTCATGATCTGAAGGCTGATCTGAACCTAAATTGAATGCCTTTGACTGAGTGTCCTTAGCTAAATAGTACTCGATCAACTTGGCCTTTGCCTTGTGTGGACATCTATGTGAGGAATCCCATGGTTCTTTGTAATGGAAGCAAAGTTTCTTTCTCCTATACTCATTGAGTTTCTCATCTGTCAACTTGTTTGATTTGTCTTTATGTTGCTCAACATCTCTATGGAAGGGTCTCTTCTCCTTTTCCTTATCCCTCCTATGTGGAAATCCCTTAGACTAAAATTTGCTCCTCCACACTGATGACTCCATATCTCAGGCCTTCTTCATGGCCTCTTGGAGTGAAGCATGGTCAAAGCCCTTAACCCAACCACAAAGTGGGTCTGACAATCCATCGATAAAAAGAATGACCAATCTGCGCTCAAAAATATCTAGGACCAGAATAGATAGGTCCTAGAACTTAGAAATGTAGGAGTCAGCTGATCCACTCTACCTCAGCTGTGTCAACTCCTTAAACTGTAACTCTAGGTCCTTCTTATAAAACCTATCTATCAGTCTAGCTATGAACTCCACATATGAAGTGATCCGATCGTGACCTAGTGTGACCTTCCCGTTGCTCCACCACTTATGTGCTGCCCCCTCCAAGTGCAAAGATGCATAAGTAATGGCATCCTCCTCATGCATGGGACTAACCTACAAGTAGCTATCCAATTTCTAGACCCAAGCTCTCATGGTAGTCTTACTTGATCCATCAAAGTAAGGAAGTGTCATTTTGCTCACTTTCTTCTGCAACTCCAGGTTTTGAAGTCTACCTCCTCTACAAGGTCTATTCTTTATCCTAATGTCAAAGTACTCAGCGAATGTCATCTTAGCCCTTAACTCTACATTGGATGCTCTCCAATCCCTCAAAATCTCCTCCTGAAACTCAGCCTGTGTGGGGTCCTGTTCAAGAATTTGGTTCCTGGGAGCAAAATTGGGTATACCAAGTCTATCACTTGTTGTGAACTGTGAAGCCCTCCGGCGGGTGACTGATGCCTCACCCTCATAATCTCTATACTTGTGTCTGTCATCCTGGTTCTTGTCCCCATTATTCATGCCTCCCTAGTTCCTGTCACCTTTGTGTCCATCACCCACATTATCCATGTTCCTATCTCCACCATTGTCCCTATTTTTGTCAACGCCATTGTTCATGTTCCTATCACCTCCATTGTATTTGTTCCTGTCATAGTGATTATCCCTGTTATTCCTTCCATCTCACAATTGCTTGAGGGTATGTGTTATCTCTGCTTATGATTCCCTTAGATCTTATCGAGACTCCCTTAACTCTCTTTCTAAAGCCAACGAGCTCCTGGTGAGCACATTCAGGATCTCGCACATGCTAGGTTCTTTAACTTCCCTGTCACCTATTTCTCCTGTAGGTTCTATAAATGGTGGTAACTTCACTAAAAAAGGATCTACTATGGGTACTAGATGTTCAGGTTCTTCTATCCATGGTACTTCTTCTCCTTGTATTCTTTGTGTGTCTTGTGTTCTTGGTCTTGGTCTAAAATTATATCTGTCTGTAGGCCGCATGTCTCATTTTCAACTTCTGCATGTCATGTTTAACCTCACAGGATGGCAAGATACATTGCTCTGATACCACTTTAACATATACCCCTGGTATATGTTGGCTTTGTATATATTTTTTGTGTTTTTCTAATGGTTTTGGGTTTAGGTTTTCAATGCATGTTTTTGCATGTATGGTTTTTGCAACAATGACATATAAAATGAAGCATGTATGGAAAACCTAGAAAAACTAGAATAGATATCAACAAAATAACACCAACCCAGATTGTATTATGGAAAAATACAAATTATGAGTACATACCCATATGGAGTTTTACAACTTCATACAGATGTTGACAAAGAGCCAGCCACAATAAGCCACAGAAAGTCACTATAAACTCCAATACAGTGAATAATATTGTATTACAACCACATACAATGAAATCTCTAATCTATGGTGACCCTTTTTATGCTAAAAAGAGGACACAAATTAAGTTTGGTCTCCTTCTTGAAACCCACGTACAGTTGCAGTAGTACAGCCCTATCTAGAGAGTCTTTCTCACTAATATAATAGCAAATCTACTTCCAATCTCTTCCTTTCTAACCTGTAGTAAACCCCTAATGCAAAACAACCCTTCTCAACTACAAATTGATGCCAAACTCCACCAAAAAACCCTGTAATATCCTCACTAAAATGTAAAGACAATATTACTCGGCTACACTCTGAAACTCCTCCAAAATGTTCATTTCTTGTTCACAAAACTTCACCAAAATGATCCACTGAATGCACAAATGAGACTCCTAGATGAAGCCTCCAATAACCTCTCCTGATACAATATTCCACACATGAGGAAAGGGATCAATGAAGGGGTTTTCGTCCCAACACCATCACAATCAAACCCTAGATCCAAGCTCAATATGACAAAGCACATAAAACTCACAAGTGACAGCAAAATCTAATATTCACGCATAAGGCAAATGAGCCTCTTTTTCCTCTTTTTATTACTCTCAATCCCAATTCTCAAGAAGAGGGTTTTTTCATTATTTTTAATTTATCAAACAACCCCTTGTCTCACCATGAGGGACGCCCACCTCCTAGACACTTCACTTTAAGTTATAAGTTGACTTTATAAAACAATATTACTTTATAACTTAAAGTAACTTATTTTCAAATAGTATAAGTTAAATCTTTGATTTAACTTATATATTGACCTTTAATACCCTGGGCTCCGAAATAACATGAATTCCTTGTGCCATGATCATCCATACTGCCCTGCCAAAAATAACAATTGCTCAGCTCAAGACTTACTATAAATAGTTAAAGTCCCTAGAATGACTTCCTAAACACCTCCATTTGCCTACGGAAGTCCAATTATAGGCTCATCCTGGTCCGCTGGTGCAATGAGCTAGATGGGGAACATTACATGGAAACTACTAAAGATATCTACATGGATCTAACTAAAGCATGACATGCATGATAGGTGGAGATAACTAGATTGACTAGCATGATAAAATATAAATAAACTAAGACTAGATAAGTTCCAATCAAGTGCATGAGATATAGGCACATGATTGACACAACTATCTAAGTGAGATTATCCTAACTAGGTGCATATAATGCAATCTAGTACTAAACTAAATGCAAGAAAAAAAAAATGCACCAACAAAACTAAATTTACCCAATACGATAGAATCAAATTATAATCTACAAATTCAAACAAGTAAAGAATCCCTTGCATCAAGTAAGAATAACTAATTCTTGCATTTTGCATCAAGGTTTTAAAACATTTTAATTGAAATTCTATTCATTTGTAAACAAACTAACAAGAAAAATACCTTAAGAAACGATGACAAGTAAAGGAGAGGCAACTATCCAATCCACAAGGAAGCCATGTACAAATCTTCACCACAATCCAAGCACTTGAATTCCAATACTTTCAATCTCCCAACCAAGATTCCAATTCAAACCCTATCTCTCTCCCAATTTTCCCAAAATATAATTTTTGCATAATGAAAGGGATATAATGGAAAGAAAACTCACTTTTTTTTGTAGGGTAGAACCCAAAACAGTTATCTCATTTTTTTTTTACACACACAACTCAATTTTAGCTAATAACTAATTTCAATCAAAATATCCTATTTATCAAAATAGTTATGATTACTCATATACATAGATATTCATACCCTAGCAACCACATCCATTTAACTACCTAGGGTGATTTTTATGGTCATGAAGTTGACTACATGGATTCAACTCTTGCCTTTCCAAAATCTAAATTCAAATTTGGCCAACTCTCACCTATTCTACTAGTTAATATGAGTTGACTAAATGCACATTTTTACAATTTGATGTTATGTTCTTGGTGATAAATTTGTGAGAGCAATGAGCAGTTTGATATATTAAATACAACAAATATATATACAAAATAAAGTGGTCTGAATAACCACTTAGTCGGGCATACCTTGTTGCTGAAATATTTTCACTTTTACATAAGTTAATTAGGGAGACACTTTATTTTAGCCTCATGACATGTGTCATAGGCTATTCACATTCAACTCCCCACTTTGTCTCTTTATTAGACAATGGTGGTGTGTATATATTTGCATTTCATTTATGCATAATGTAACAACTTCTACTTCAGGAATGTGAAGCACTTATTCCCAAATGTATTTTACTTGTGCATTATCCTCTTGTAGCTCTCTCTTGTAGAAGATTTCCTATAGATGATCTTGGCTCCTGTGGGTCTTTGTGTGACTCCAACATGGTATCAGAGCTCCATATTTGTTTGGTTCTTCTCGAATTGGAGAGGGTTTTAGCCATTAGCGTTTGATTGGTGCATCCTGGAGAAAAAATGATTTATGGATTTTGTCAACAACATCGAAATACTATCTGGGTATCTCTTATTTTTTGCATAAAGTGCACATATTTCGAGAAAATTAGATCATAAATCCGCGTCACTATTTTGTGCCTTTTCAGAGCAGTTTCACGAAAACTGTCATAACTTTCACATCTGGACTATGTTTTGTGCAAATAAGATATTGATGGAAAGAGGACTTAGAGAAATTTCCAGTCATGTAGGTAATTTTTGCTGATATTTTTTCAGCTTCCTGCTATTTTCACCAAAATTTAGGTCTTCTTTTTCAGCATTGCCCTCAGTGTTTTGGGCATATCTTTTGTATAGAGTGTCAGAATTGGACAAACAAAATATAATTGGAAAATTGATTCTATCCTCCACACAGCCATCAGGCTCATCTTTTTAGAAAATATTACCAAGTGTCTTTGTTTTTCAGATTTCTATTTTTTGTCCCGTTGGTTAAAAAAAGGACATTTCAGTGAGTTTTTCTTTGGAAAAAGGGGTAATCTTGAGAGTTTTGATCTCTAATCATTTAAGGAGATTAGATTCTACCATCAACATAAATCTAATTATAGATATTGTGGAAGTAATCAGCATGAGAAAGAGATGTGTCCTCATTTCTCACATTGTTTTTTTGAAATGCTTTGTTCGATCAATTCTCCTCCTGATGAGATCATTGCTCCACCATCACCTGTTGCTACTTCAGAATTCAGTGTTGCATTATCATTGGCTTCTAGTGATTCTATGTAGTAGGTCAATATCAGTCTTTCAGATCCACCTCATTGGGATTCCTGTCTTGTAGACATATCATCTCTATTTGTGGAGTCTCACATTGCTGATTTGGAGGACACATTGGAGGGTTTATATCTCTTGTTTGATGCTATCTCAGGTGGCTTTGCATCACCACATTCATCTTCAATGTTTTCAGATGCAATTCACTATCCTTCCTCTTCTGGTTCTACTTCATTGATTGGGCATTACATTCCTAATTTGGAGAAGACATCATTTTCCAGCATGAGGACATCAGAGTTGTATTTTGAGGAACACATATTCATTTGGATTCCCTTTTCATCCATGTTTTGGGAGTTACTTCTACATCAACCAGTGGATTGGTTTCATCCTAAGGGGAGAAATGTTGTTTACAGGCATTGGATTGCATTTTGTCTTCAAGCATTCATTGGCATAGGAGCTACTTCTTTGTGGAGGGGATCTATCATCTCACACTTTCTCTCCTATGGGGGCATATTTGGTTGTATATATGTGATAGAAGTAGTCCCTGGGGGGTCATGTTGAGTCCTCCTACTATCACTTCTTCTTTCACTTTTTTGTTTTCTCTCTTTTGGGGAGGAGTTTTTTCCCATGTGGTTTTCTCCTTTTCTCCACTTTATGAGAGATTTTGTTTGTAAATGGGTACCTAATTAGGCCTTTGTTGCTAGGACCCATCCTTGCATCCATGCATCCATCCATTTTTTTTCTTTTTAGCTTGTGTAAATCTTCCTATGTTGCACTTATGGGGGGTGTTGGTGAAATATTTTCACTTTTACATAAGTTAATTAGGGAGACACTTTATTTTAGCCTCATGACATGTGTCATAGGCTTTTCACATTCAACTCCCCACTTTGTCTCTTCATTAGACAGTGGTGGTGTGTATATATTTGCATTTCATTTATGCATAATGTAACAACTTCTACTTCAGGAATGTGAAGCACTTATTCCTAAATGTTTTTGGCATGTGCATTATCCTCTTGTAGCTCTCTTTTGTAGAAGATTTCCTACAAATGATCTTGGCTCCTGTGGGTCTTTGTGTGACTCCAACATACCTGACAACCAACCATCCAACCAATAATAACTATGAAATAGTTATTAGTTGGAGGAAATAAACTATGATGTAGTAGAAATATTACAAATATTCTAACACCCCCCCTTATTACATCATATGCCCAAGAGACAAAAGCATGAAAGTTCAAAAAGCTTCAAACTTCACCGCGGCAAGAGATTTTGTAAATATTTCAGCTTGTTGCTCTTGAGTTAGACAAAACTGGAGCTGAATATTCTATTACTGAACATGCTCATAGATATAATGGCACTGAACCTCAATATGATTGGTACACTCATGAAAGATTAGATTGCGAACAAGCTTTAGCACACTCTAATTGTTACAGAACAAAGTGGTAGGACCTGTATCAGGAACACCTATACCTATCAAAATATGACGTAACCATATTGCCTCATAGATAGACCCCCTATCATGCGATATTCTGCCTCTGTGGAAGAGCAAGCAATAATGGTTTGCTTTAAATTGTTCCCCCAACAAATCATACCAGATCCCAAAAAGAAAATGAAGCCTGACGTAGACTTCATGTCATCCATTGAACCTACATGGTCTGCATCCATGTATCCACACAATAAAAAATTGACATTCTGCTTGTATTCTAGGCCATATACCACTATACCACAGATGTATCTCAAAGCCCTCTTTGCTACCTTCCAATGAACAACCTTAGGTTCCTACATGATCCTAGAAAGATAGCTGACAACATAGATGATATCTAGCCTAGTATATGTCAGGTAGATGAGACTCCCAATCAACTATCAATAAAGAGTAGCAGTCACTTGAGCAGATGAATCGTGGCAAGAAAGTTGCAAACTTGTCTCCATGGGAGTTGACATCAGTTTGCAATCTTCTATGTTGAACTTCTTAAGCAGTGTCTTGGCATACTTCATTTGAGAAACATAGATTTGATTCTTCTGTTTCCATACTTAAGTCCAATACAATAATGCAGGAGTTCGAGATCTGTCATGCCAAATGATCATTTGAGACCATTCTTTGTTGCATCAATCATCTGTGGAGAACTCCCTATGATGACCAAATCGTCAACATAAATAATCAAAATGACAATCTCCCCCTTACACTTTGAGGTAGAGATTGGGATCATAGGGATTCCTGGTGAATCCATGATTAAGGAGATGCTCATCAATCTTTATGTACCAGGATCGGGAGCCTGTTTAAGACCATAGAGGGATTTGATGAGTCTGCATACTTTGTGTTGCTACCCAGGTGTAGTGTATCCCTCTAGTTGAGTTATGTAGACTTCTTCCATGAGATCCCCATTAAGGAATGCGCTCTTGACATCTGTATGGTGAACTTTCCACCCAAAATGCACTACCATAGACAATATCGTATGGATAGTTTTGATCTTTGTTGTAGGGGTAAAAGTCTCATCATAATCAATGCCTTCCTTTTGTGCATATCCCTTAGCTACAAGTCGGGGCCTTATACTTGTCAATACTATCGCTTGCCTTATATTTGATCCGAAAAACCCATTTGCAACCAATAGCCTTCTTCCTTGGAGGAAGATCAACAAGTTCCCATGTATTATTCCTTAGAAGTGCCTAATATTTAGCATCCGTAGCATCTTTCCAAGGTGGTGACTCAAGAGCTTGTTACACTATTTTAGGTTCTGAACTTTGCATAATTGTACACATAAGGGCCATGTTCACTTCTTCACAAGACTTGCTGTGAGTCTTAGGCCCTTTGAAAGATGTGTCAACAATTGTATCATCTTTAGCATCCTTGATTGTGGCTTGATACCACTTAGGAATCTTTTTGTGTACATGAGATGAGGATTGAGGTGATGAGAGAGGGGAAACTCATCCAACAGAAACAAAACTTCATCAATAGTTTCTTCAACTTCCTCATCTTCAAGATCAAGAATTCTAGGTGATTGGGAACAAACAGGTGATGGAAAGGAAGAGGTATTGCAACCAAAATCCTCATCAAAGACAACATCCCTACTAATGTACACCTTCTTTTTTATGGCATCCATAAGCCTATATCCCTTGGACTCTGAAATCTACCCAAGAAAAATACACTTCACAGACTTATCATCCAATTTTTTTCTTTGAACCTTGGGGACATGCATGAAGGTGGTACATCCAAACACTTTGAAATGAGATATAGAGGGCTTCTTTCCAGTCCAAGCTTCTTCTAGTGTGATGTTATCAAGCACTTTGGTGGGTGCTCTATTCAACAATACACCATTGTATGATTGCTTCAGTCCAGATGCAGAATCAAGACCTGCATCCTTCAACATGCATTGTACCATTTCTACTATAGTAGAATTTCACCTTCCTACCACACCATTTTTTTAAGGCATATATGCAGTGGTCAACTATTGTTGTATTCCATGTTTTTGCAAGTAGGTTACAAATTCCTTACTTGTGAATTCCCCCCTCGATCTGAGCAAAGGGCTCTGAGATTCTGACCTCATGACCTTTCTATAAGGGCTCTAGACTCCTTGAATTTCTCAAAGGTTTCACCTTTGTGAGAAAAACAATAGACCCACATTTTTCTGGTATAATCATCCACAAAGAGAAGGAAATATCGAGCATTCTGGTGACTAAATGGCATAGGTCCACATAGATCAATATCCATCAATTCTAAGGGACTAGAAGCTCTGTTTTCTACAGTAGGAAGGAGCCCTATGT
Organism: Cunninghamia lanceolata; assembly: GCA_027924645.1. Classification (NCBI taxonomy): domain Eukaryota; kingdom Viridiplantae; phylum Streptophyta; class Pinopsida; order Cupressales; family Cupressaceae; genus Cunninghamia; species Cunninghamia lanceolata. Next base: position 37,114,564 of record BSBN01000193.1, on the reverse strand, counting down.
TGTTTCTCAGCAAGACAATGTGAGCAAACAACTTCTATTTTCTAAATGGGGGAAGTCCTCTGACCATGTTTCTCTTACTCAATGTAAGAAGATAACCAAAATTGAGGTGGCCAAATCTCCTATGCCAAAGAGTTGTGGATACATTGGTTTTCATTGCAAGGGCTTGATCTTCTTGTGAAACATCAATTAGTTGGAACATCTTCCCTACCCCTGAAGCATGAGCTACAATTGCTCCATTACGAGTTTTGTCTTTTATAAGACAAAGTTTCTCACCATTGTGTTGATCAAATTCAACTTGTAAATTGTGCTCTAGTAATTGACTTATTGAAAGTAGATTCTTAGTGAGCCCAAGTACATATAGAACCTTTGTAAGCTAACATTTGTAAGTTCTTAATGGAAGGAAAATATCACTAATTACCTGAACTTCATAGGAGGTATCATCACCCAATGAAACATGCCCATAAGAGGTGGAAGGAGTGAGATCATTAAACCATTCTTGTTCCCTATCATGTGTCTGCATGCACTAGAATCAACATACCAAACTGAACTACTTTGATGTGGAGGTGTTTATTTATGTAGCATACAAGAATTCTTCACCTGAATTACCTGTAGAGGCAACATTGCCTTGTTGCTTATTTGGCTTGTTCTACCAATGGGGTGGTTTCTTCTTATCTCCTTGAAAAGGTTTATGTGGCTTCTTGTGACTAGACTCACCATTGGCATAGGAGTTATACCAACACTCTTTGAGTTCATGACCCTTTTTACCACAAATTTGACATTTCTTTTTCTTGTGAGAAGAGTTGTCTTGAGTTTGTTTAGACTGTCTTGATGGATCACTCTAATGGTCAAATTGTTTTCCCTTTTTCTTTGCTGCTAGGCCTTGACTGTCTTGAGAGTTTGTCTTGAACCAAATACTGCTTCTTCCTATTGAAGCAAGTTGACTAGTTCTATTGCAAGTATGGGCCTAACCGGTGTTGTCATTGATGTCAACATACTCCTGTTGCATTAATGATAAGGATTGAAAGAGTTGTGTGCTGAGGATATTGAGAAAATTAGTCTCAATCAGGAACAGTGAAGAACAATAACGGCAATAAGGTAAAAGTCCAAGATAGGATGAGGATCAGAGGATGCAAATTAAAGGGTTTATAGATATGTGTCCTAAGGTGATCCAGTAGAGATTTTAGAGGTCCGTATGATGATCTAAAGAAGTTATGGCTGCTCTAGTAAAACTGGTTCTGGCAAATGTTCAGTGGTGACAGAGTGATACATACAGGTCCGGTGAGATCTGGAATTGCATTTTCCTGTGCTGTGGATTTTAGGGTGTGTTGAGGAAGTCTTTGTGGAGGGTCAACTAGACTAGTTCATGGTTTGAAGGTTTGCAAGCATCTATTCCTTTGTGATAGTAATGACAGACTGTGTTCTTGAGGTTTCGGATGAAGGAGGAGAGAAGGATTTCAGTAAGCAGATAAAGTGTGGATGTTCTTGGTGATTCAGGCAAGCTTGTGGTGGTCTTTGGATCATCTCTAGTTCATATTGGTGGTCCGCATTGAAGTTGGAGTTCACATTTGAAGAACAACTTCTGGATGATGGTGTTCTTCCTGAGATAGGTCGACCGGATGAGTTATACATCTTGTAGATGTTCTTATGGATGTTTGCCGACTTAGATGATTATTCCTAAGTTGATGCCTTATATAAATAAGGGATTATGAAGTCATTTTGAAGTTGTCCTTGTGGAGATGAGTGTGTGGTAGCAAGGAGGAGAGCGAAAGGCAGAGCAAAAGTACTAAGATTAATGGAACTAATTCAAGCATGGTGAAGATGCTATTTTCCAATTCAAGTAGGTGATACTTATTTCTTTGTAGACAGTGTGTCTCTTATAGGCAGTGAGCCTCTTGTGAGCAGTGTGCTCGGGCAGTGAGCCCTAATTGGCATGTGCCATTTTGTTCTTTCTATTCTTCTAACAGAGAATATATTCTTGGGTTAATCACCCCGTGGTTTTTCCCTTAACTGGGTTTTCCACGTCAAAAATCTTAGTGTCACATGTGTTGATATGTTTCTACTCTTGGTTTGTTGCATTATGATTTCATGATTGATTTACTATTAAGCAGCTAAATAACAATGTGGAGTTAAGTGTTTAAATTAAGGAAAGGTTTGGACAACTGATTCACCCCCCCTCTCAGTTGTCTGCCCTAAATCTAACAATTGGTATCAGAGCCAAGTCCCTCTAAAAGGAGCTTAACTGCTTGAGGAGATCTAGGATGTCGTCTTACAAGAAGGATAGCCCAAAGTTTGATGGAACAAATTTTAATCTATGGAAAGGTCGCATGAAGTGTCACTTGCAATGCATGGGAATGGCGTACTGGACCATAATATAGTACGTACCTCCACAGGGTGGTCTGAAATCCCAAAGTGAAATCACAAATGCTGAAAACAATCTGCGGACTATAGAAGCTCTTCTAAGCGCATTATCTGATTCAAAACTCTCAAATGTTATTGATCTATCAACTGCTTTTGAGATCTAGCAAAAACTAGAACTTTTACATGAAGGAGACAAGTATTTTAAAAGTGCAAGGCTATAGAGTCTGAAAGGGAGATTTGAAAATCTAAAGATGAGAGATGATGAAAACATTACTACTTTTATGCCAAGAGTAAATGAGATTGTTTGTGGAATTAGAAATGCTGGTGGAGTCTTGAATGAAGATGAGATTGTTGGCAAAGTTCTTAGATCCCTTCCTGCTTCTTATAAAATCAAGGCTGCTGCAATTGAAGAATTCAGAGCTCACACAACCGTCACAAGAGATCAATTGGTTGGTAAATTGGCTGCATTTGAAATGGTTTGGAGATGAACCCCCAAAGACTGAATCTGCATTCAAAGCCAGTGCCTCTGTAAAAGGTAAACAAAGGTTTGATCCGGGAGAGAACTCTTCAAAGAAACTATTATGGTATGAAAAAGTAAGAAAAGACCTGGAAGAAGAAGAAGCTAAAACTACTCAACTTGAAGCCCTTATTGTAAAGAGACTGCCAAGAGGATTCGGTAAGTATGAAGGAAAATTGCCTTTTAAGTGTTTTAACTGCAATAAGATTGGTCATTTTGCCTCTAAGTGTTCAGAAAGATTTTCAAGGCCAAATCCTAACAGATCAAGGTTCCAAAAGAATTGTTACTATGTTCATGAAGAAGATGATAATGAAGGAGTAACAGATGATGAATTAGAGAGGAAAAAAATCTGGAAGTGAATGGGTGTTTATTGCCATCAAGGAAGAAGAACCAATATCCTCTAAATCTGTCAATCATAATGTTGTAGAAAAAGCTCTAGCTGCCCAAGTTGAAGAAAAGGATGATTAGGTCATTGATAGTGGATGCTCTCACCATATGACAGGTGATAAAAATAAGTTTGTGGATTTGGAAAGATATGAAGGAGGATTGGTAAAGTTTGGTGATAATTCTACTGGTAGAATCAAAGGTAGAGGAACTTATTCTTTTGATGGAAGAAACAAAACTGGTAATGTACTATATGTTGAAGGATTGGAGCACAATCTTCTCAGTGTTGCACAGTTGGTGGACAAAGGCTATGATCTCCGGTTCAAGGATGGAAAATGCAAGATCTTTGAAAGCTCCGGAACAGAGATTGCATCCGATACTCAAACTAAAGGTAATATCTTTCACTTGGTTGGTACTGGTAAAAGTTGCTTATTTATTCAAGTTGATCAGAGTTGGTTATGGCATAGGAGGATGTATCATGTAAATTTTGATAATATCATCAAGATAAGCAATACTCAGGCTGTAAGAGATCTTCCAAAATTGGTGAAACCTACTAATGGCTTGTGCAAAGAATGTTAGTTGGGTAAGCTAAGCAGAGTCTCATTCAAAAGTAAGGAACTGTCTTCTATCGAATTATTGGACTTAGTGCATACTGATCTTTGTGGTCCGGCAAGAATCAAGAGTATGCAAGGTGATAGATACTTCATGTTACTAATTGATGACTATTCCTGAATGATGTGGGTAACCTTTCTAAATGAGAAATCAGAAGCTGTTCAGAAATTCAAAATATTCAAGGCTATGGTAGAGAATGAAACCGGATTAAAATTGAAATGTCTAAGGTCTGATAGAGGTGGAGAATTTACATCCGGTGAGTTCACAGAGTTCTGTGAGAAACATGGAATAAAGAGATAGTTGTCTGCTCCTAGGACTCCACAGCAAAATGGAGTAGTGGAGAGAAAGAACCGGACCATCCAGGAAGCTTCTAGGACCATGATGATGGAAGCAAATGTTCCTCAGATCTATTGGAGAGAAGCTGTTAGCACTACAGTCTATACCCTCAATCAAGTTCAAATCAGAAGCAATACCGGTAAGACTCCTTATGAACACTCCTACTGTGAGGTATTTCAGAGTTTTTGGTAGCAAATGTTATATTAAAAGAGATGAAGATCTAGGAAAGTTTGATGCTAGAAGTGATGAAGGAATATTCTTGGGTTACTCTACTCAAAGCAAAGCATACCGGTGTTATAACAAGAGACTGAGAAAGATGATAGAAAGTACAAATGTGAAGGTTGATGAGGGAATTGAGAAACCCTCAAGGTTTTATGAATATGATGAAGATGATCAGAATGGTGTTCTAACTCAAGGAGCCCAAGCCTCATTTGTTAGTCAGATTTAAACTAATTTGGTAAACCAGGAAGAAGAAATGAGTTTCAAAGAGCTTGATCAAGAATCAAAAGTGCAAGAAATTCCCAAAGTTCCCAGGTATGTAAGACTGAACTACTCTGAAGATTAGATCATAGGTGATAAAAGCAAAGGAGTACAAACCAGAAGGAGAATTGCTCAAGACTCAGAAGAGTATTGTCTGATTTCAAAGATTGAACCTAAGACAGTGAATGAAGCTTGCAATGATGAAAACTGGACCAAAGCAATGGAGGAAGAGCTGATGCAAATTGACAAAAATCACACTTGGGATCTTGTTCCCAAACCTAGAAACAAGAATGTGATTGGAACAAAATGGGTCTTCTGGAACAAACTGAATGAAGCTGGTGAAGTAATTAGAAATAAAGCCAGATTGGTTTGCAAGGGTTACTCTCAAATAGGAGTTGATTTTGAAGAAACTTCTACTTCGGTGGCAAGAATTGAAGCAGTCATATTATTTCTTGCCTTTGTTGCCTTCAAGGATTTCAAGGTATATCAGATGGATGTCAAGTCTGCCTTCCTGAACGGTGACTTGAAAGAAGAAGTGTACATAGAGCAACCGGATGGATTTCAATTGTCTGATCATGGTGATATGGTTTGTAAGTTGAAGAAGGCACTGTATGGACTAAAGCAAGCCCTAAGAGCCTAGTATGAAAGACTGGACAAACATCTTTTGAAGATTGGTTTCAACAAAGGTACTGCTGACAGCAATTTGTATTTCAAAATTGATCATTTTTGGAGGAAGAGATAGTATGTGTAAAACTTTTGCAAATCAAATGAAAAGTGAGTTTGAGATGTCCATGCTTGGTGAAATGAATTTCTTCTTGGGTCTACAAATCACTCAAACAAAGAAAGGAATCTTCATTTCTCAGACCAAATGTGTGAAAGAATTGTTGAAGAAATTTGGGATGGAAGACTCTAAACCAATGAATACTCCCATGGAAACGGAATGTAAATTGAGAAAAAATGATGATTCTCCTAAGGCTGATCAGACAAAGTATAGGTCAATGATTGGAGGACTGTTGTATCTCACTCAAACTAGACCAGACATTATGTAAGCTGTTGGTCTTGTTGCTAGATTTAAGGCTGATCCTAGAGAATCTTATGTCATGGCAATCAAGAGGATTTTTAGATATCTAAAAGGGACAGTTGAGTATGGTCTGTGGTATCCTAGAGATCATGATTTCTCTCTTCATGCATATATAGATGTGGATTGGGCAGGGGATGTGGATAACCGGAAGAGTACCAGTGGTGGAGCTTTCTTTTTGGGGAAAAGATTGGTTTCTTGGCTAAGCAAGAAATAAGAGGCAATATCTCTATCTACAACTGAAGCAGAATATATTGCAGCAGTAGGTAGTCGCACTCAAGTTTTGTGGATGAAGCAGATGCTAAGAGATATCAAAGTGGAGTATGAGGAACCTATCACAATCTTCTGTGATAATTCAAGTGCAATAAATATTTCTAAGAATCTAGTGTTGCATTCAAAGACAAAACACATATCTGCCAAGTTTCACTTTTTGAGAGAGCAAGTGAACAAGAATGAAGTTAGATTGGAGTTTGTACCTTCCAAGGATCAGATTGCAGACATCTTTACTAAACCTCTACCTAAGGATTCTTTTGAGTATCTCAGGGAGAAGCTAGGGGTTATTGCCCCTCCGATGATGAACTAAGGTGCACTGAGGTGCATCAGTCTGGTGGATATCACAGTCATATCTTGTGATCTGGATTGATAATGGGGAGCTGCTACTCAGGGGGAGCAACAGGTATGTTTCAAAAGTGTTGGAATTGCAAGTATGTGCCCTTTTCCAGTGATGTCAAAGGGGGAGAGAAGACATGTGAAAAACAAGTGGTTGCTGATCAAAGGGGGAGCATTAAAGGGAGAGAAAACATGTGAATGGTTGTTGCTGATAGGGGGAGTTGTGGTAGTAAGGAGAAGTTCTTGTCTTGATGGTTAAAATAATTTTTCACATCATATGTTGCCATCAATGACAAAGGGGGATATTGTTGCAAGTATGGGCCTAACTAGCGTTGTCATTGATGTCAACATACTCCTGTTGCATTAATGATAAGGATTGAAAGAGCTATGTGCCGAGGATATTGAGAAAATTAGTTTCAATCAGGAACAGTGAAGAACAGTAATGGCAATAAGGTAAAAGTCCAAGAAGGGATGAGGATCAGAGGATGCGGATTAAAGGGTTTGTAGATATGTGTCCTAAGGTGATCTAGTAGAGATTTCAGAGGTCCACATGATGATCTGGGGAAGTTGTGGCCGCTCTAGTAAAATTGGTTCTAGCAGATGTTTAGTGGTGACAGAGTGATACAGATAGGTCCGATGAGATCCAGAATTGCATTTTCCTATGCTGCATATTTTAGGGTGTGTTGAGGAAGTCTTTGTGGAGGGTCAACTAGACTAGTTCATGGTTTGAAGGTCCGCAAGCCTCTATTCCTTTATGACAGTAATGACAGACTATGTTCTTGAGGTTCCGGATGAAGGAGAGAAGGATTTCAGTAAGCAGATGAAGTGTGGATGTTCTTGGTGATTCAGGCAAGCTTGTGGTGGTCTTTGGATCGTGTCTAGTTCATATTGGTGGTCTACATTGAAGTTGGAGTTCGCATTTGAAGAACAACTTCCAGATGATGGTGTTCTTCCTGAGACAGGCCGACTGGATGAGTTATACATCTTGCGGATGTTCTTATGGATGTTTGCCAACTTAGATGATCATTCCTAAGTTGATGCCTTGTATAAATAAGGAATTACGAAGTCATTTTGAAGTTGTCCTTATGGAGATGAGTGTGTGGTAGCAAGGAGGAGAGTGAAAGGTAGAGCAGAAGTACTAAGCTTAATGGAACTAATTCAAGCATGGTGAAGATGCTATTTTCTAGTTCAAGTAGGTGATACTTATTTCTTTGTAGACAGTGTGTCTCTTGTAGGCAGTGAGCCTCTTGTGAGCAGTGTGCTTGGGCAGTGAGCCCTAATTGGCATGTGCCATTTTGTTCTTTCTATTCTTCTAACAGAGAATACATTCTTGGGTTACTCACCCCGTGGTTTTTCCCTTAACCGGGTTTTCCATGTCAAAAATCTTGGTGTCACATGTGTTGATATGTTTCTGCTCTTGATTTGTTGCATTATGCTTTCATGATTGATTTACTATTAAGTAGCTAAATAACAATGTGGAGTTAAGTGTTTAAATTAAGGAAAGGTTTGGACAACTGATTCACCCCCCCTCTCAGTTGTTTGCCCTAAATCTAACAAGTTCTTCAAATGAGGGTGTTTTATGAGCCACATTTAAGCATATGAAAAACACTCTAAATGAAGGGGGTTGTGCTCTCAGTACAATGGGTACTAGAGAAGCATATTTGACTTCTTCCCCTAACACTTGTAGTGTTGTTCTTATTTCAGTAACTCTTCTGAAAAATGCCTCTACCTTCTCACCATTTTGCATTTGGAGACAATGGAGTTGATGCTGCAAATGGAGGATTTGGTTTTGATTTTTAGCCTCATCGACTATCTTGAGGTGATCCCAAGCATCTTTTACAGAGGTGGTGGTATGAATGTGAGGTTGAACCTCATCAGTCACACCAATCAAAATGATCAATTTGACCTTTTGATTGTCCTTATCAAATTTATTTTGATCCTCACCTGCTTGTTGAGGTCTTGTTGTTGTTCTGATGACAACATCTCAAAGGTCTTCGAACTCTAACTGAGTTTGTACCTTGGTTTTCCAAGCGGCATAATTGTCACCTCTCAAGAGTGGAGAATCAAGGAGCACTATCTTATGTGCACTAGGAGCCATTTTCTAGAGTTTTGAATGTCCTTATATCTCTGACGTAACCCTTATTTCTCCCTAATGTTTTATAGGGTTTATGCCACAAATGTCATTGTTGCAGCTATATTATACATTAGATGTTGCACTTCAACACAATGACATTACTCGTAAATGTGAATTAGAAGCACCGTAAATACGAAACGCTGCAAGTTTGGTTTGGTATTTGAATTTTCAAAACTTAATTCAAATTTCAAAAACAATTTTTCTCCAAAAAATATTGATTTTAATGCAAAAAATCAATTACTTTGCCTATTTTTGATATTCTCTATTGTTTAAACTATTATGGAGTAAAAAGTGGACACATGCCTTTTTACCTCCTAATTTAGCTCCTAGGTCCTATTTGCTTGATTATACATTCTAATTGATCATCTTGAAGGAAATTACCTAACACCCATGACATTTTGGACCCTTAGGGCCTCCTTTAGCTTAACCCTGACCTAATTTGGGCCCCTAGACTTGGGCACCAACCACCCAAGTCTCCCTTGATTGGTTTAATGATATGTTGGCTTGGGCCCTTCTAAAATGTTTCTCCTTGTCGACTTTTGTGATTTAAATTCATAAATGTTAGTGGGAAAGCATATATAAGTGAGTTTATGACTTCATTTTAAACCTAGATGGATAACACGAACTTGGGATATTGGAGCAAAGAGCATTCATTGTGTTATTGTTGCAAATTTGTGGTTGCATTTGTGTGTTTGTTGCAGATATGGCATCATCATCCATCTCCTTATGAGATGAAGAGCTTTTATCCTCCTAAGGACTTCACCTCTGAGCTGACATCATTTCTATTTGAATCATTTGAATCATTTCATTATTTGGATTATCTTTAGCCTCTGCCCTGCAAGGGCATGCTCTCTCATTAACAACCGTGTTAGAAAAACTTGAATTCTGACCCGGGATTTAATTGAGGCAAATCCCTAAACACCACAACCCCCAAACCCCTCCCTTATCATCTTGTGTGTAGGTTATAGGTACAGATTTGAGAAAAAATGGAATTACAAGAAGACAGTGCAGGAACTATAGTTTTGGGATTTGAAAACAATTTTAGATTATCTCTCTGAAGAGACTTGGGTGGTTGGCGCCCTAGTCTACAGGGCTTCAAGCTTCTGGATCTAGTTTTTGAGCATCATTTGTAGCGCTTTCTTAGTTCTGACCTTCGAAAAAATCTCACTCATGGACTTGGGCGGTTACCGAATTCATCCTTCGACACCTCTACTTTTGGAAAACAGGTTCCAACATCTTACTGATCATCTCTATAATTTTGGTTTTTGGATTTCTATTGTCGATCATCTGTTTCAAGCTGATTATCTCATAACTAGGGTTTTATTCATACTTAGCCTAGGGTTTGATAAAAGGCTTAGTTGAATCTTATCTTTCCTTAACAAACAAGAGCACAAAATCTGTAGCTGAGTCCTCTTGCATCTTGAAGTGACTTAAGCTTGGTTTTGTCCTTAAATGTTATAGTGAAAGGAAGGTTTGATCTAGTGTACTCATTCCATCCTTCCCCCTTTTACCATATAACATAAACTATAGAAAATAAAAATTATTTTAAAAATAAATTAATATTTTTGAAAAATTAATAAAATACTATTTTACTTCTAAAGTTTAACTATTCAAAAATTTAGGGCTTCTTTTAGAAACAAAGAATTTTGCACCTCTTTTTTTTCTCCCTGCTCCATGAAATTAATTTTTCTCCTTTAGAAGGTTTGGATTTAGCAAACAATGTGAAACAAAAAGGCTTTTCAAATTTTCTAGCACTAATTTTCACCAAAACAATTGATTCTACAACTTCTTTTACAATTTGAATTGCCCAACAATAGTCTTGAGCACCATATGACCTTTTCAACGTGTAGATGTCAATGATCATACAATTTTGAAAATATAATATTGCAAAATCCAAACATCTCAAATAGATTTCAATGATTTCAAATTAGATAAAATGTTTTTGGCTCAACAAATTGGAAATTCAACATTGTATGACCTATTCTATGATCTTTTCAACATGAACTTTTGTTTAATTTGAAAGCAAATTAGTCAAAAATACCTCCATTCATCTTAGCAATTATTAATATCTCAGTATTTCTGCACAAAACTATAATATACTGCACCTCCTTTGATTTTGAAAAACTTATCAATGAATGGAGCATCGTATGGTCATTTTGGTATGGCAATTACATCAGAAGAAAACAAAATTTTCAATGTTCTTTTTTAAAATCTATTTTCTGCCTTTCAACATATTTCTATTTGAATTTGTAGATATAAACATTGATTTAAATGCCTGAATCTTACAGATTTGGATGCCACAATAATTAGAATTGGCTCTCCTCCAATTTCCTTTCAACCTCCAGATTGCATACACAAGTTTGGGATTTATATTGCTCTGATACCATGATAAATTTGTGAGAGCAATGAGCAGTTTGATATATTAAATGCAGCAAATATATATACAAAATAAAGTGGTTTTAATAACCATTTAGTCAGGCATACCCAACCAACCAACCATCCAATCAACAATAACTATGAAATAGTTATTAGTTGGAGGAAATAAACTATGATGTAATAGAAATATTACAAATATTTTGGTGCAGGAGCACCCCTTCAAAACAGACCATAAGTCTATTTATAGTATGTTGACTTCTTGATGTAATAAGGTCCATTGGACCAATGCGTATGTTTTAGATCAATCTAGGAGGATGTGCAGGTAGTTAGAAGTTTGTTATGCTAGTTGTCTTAGCTGTCTCCTCCCAGCCGCTGGGAATCGAGTTTGTAGTACTTGCGAAGAGTTGCTATTTATGCCCTAGATCAGTTTGTTTTAGACACAGTAGACAGAGTTGATAGTCTTTGTGAGCTTTTGGGATAATAGAAGCAGCGACATTGTGATACAGTGGGATTGTAGTATTTGTATGCATTTCTGATATTGAAGATAAGGAGATCCTGTTAATTCCATTTTGTTTGATCCTCATTCTACCTGTGCATGTGATTCTCTTGTTGCAGGCGAAATGGATTCATTCAACCATTCCACCGGTTGATTCTCTAAATAGGTGGAATGGACATGTACAGTAGTTTAGTTTGCATTTTTGCTTTTCTATTTATGCATTTCATGTTCGTGGGATCGATTGTTAGCATGCTGTGAATGATCCTAGCATCTTCATGTGCTAGGGTTTAGAAGGATAAATTCTAAGTTTAAATTGCCAAGAAGTGGTTCAGACCGATCGATATGCTTTCTATGTGAAATCCATGCTTGTAAACATTTAACGGATATATAGTATTGTATGAGATATTATAGTTTGGGTATATCGTATTTGCATCTATGCACCTATCACGATCCAGAACAGATAGTCGAGGTTCACATAGATCTCAGGATCATCATCAGGATATTTTTACATAACCTGATAATTCATATCCTGTTGCGGAGTATATAAATGAGTCTTATATCCGGGTGACGTAGGCATCAGAGGAAGTAACAGTGCATGTGACGTCATCGTCATCACGACATTCCAAATATCACCCGATAAAGGTTTATCTTGCCGACAACAAGTGTTTTGGCATAGGTATCGGTATGAGATATGATGTCAGAGATAGGGATAAAAGTCTTGCTGAAGGAATAGGTCTTGGTGATAGAAAGTTTTGGCATCAGTGTGAGATAAAGTGTCAGGCAGACATTTCACGGTTAGACCGATATCACAAGTGTTGCCGATAGGCAACTTAACCAAAGTGAAAGTACATTGAGGAGATAGTGGATATCAGGAGAGTGATATTAAGTTATACCGATAGGGAAAGCCTTGTCGATAGGCACACAACCGAAGTAACCATCGGGGTGACATCGGTTGTCAAAGTAAGTTAGTTTTACAAGGCCGATGAGCAATATCCTATCGATAGGCAATAAGGCAGAGGATATCTATCGGTGTAAGGTAGAGATTGGCGTGACTATTCTCCTATGTGCCGATGGTTAATATCTTACCGATGGGTAAGCGTATGCATGTCTCAGGGAGACATTAAGGGCATCTTGCCGATATAAGTAGTGACAACCATTTGGTGGGTTCTAATGGAGTTTCCACCCTATTTGTAATGTAGTGCTGGCCACTCTGCATCATAGTGGTATCAGAGCAAAGGTTGAATCTTTGGGGAAGATTTAAGATAGTAAGATGTCAGATGAAGAAGGAACATCAGAGTTTTCGACAAAGATGACCAACGCTGAGTTGGCAGTTCTAGTAAAGAAGCAGATTGTCGAGAGCAAAGCTGTGAAGGCTCAGAATCAGGAATTGAGAGGTGAATTGGAAAAGTTGAGGGACAAAGTAGGTTCTGGTAAAGAAGAAGATAGGGAAGAAGAAGAGATCCCTAGGTGGAATGAGGAGGTCGTTCTTACAAACCGAAGACCACTGTTGAACGCCCTCAAATCCATGGAGAGGAGAACCATGGATGTGAAACTAGATTTGCTAGTGTTTATAGGAAAGATGGATCCTGATTCAGTGATGGAGTGGATAGACTCCTTAAACAATTTCTTCGAGGCAAAAGAGATACCAGAACACCAGAGGGTGAAGATAGCCCAATCAAAAATGAAAGAGGCTGCATTAACTTGGTGGAATTTCATCCAAGATGATAGAGTACAAGAAGGAAAGTGCAGAGTCGCTACATGGAAGAAGATGATGGATTTAGTGAAGGAAGCCTATGTTCCATTGGATTACAGTATCCAATTACACAAGAGGAAGCAAAACCTGAAGCAGAAGGAGCTAGATGTTAGCTCATATACAGAGGAATTCATGAAACTTTGTGTGAAGATAAAGGTAAAAGAGAGTGAGGAAGAAAAGGTAGCCAAATACCTTAATGGATTGAGGTTCAACATTCAGGAAGATTTGAATCTGCATAAACCAGATACAGTTCAAAAATGTTTTTAGTTGGCATTAAAAGTGGAAGAGAAGTTAAAGAGAAGACAAGAACACAACAATAGAGGAAGAGGAAAACAACAAAGAGGTGAAAGAAGTCCTTTCAGAGGCAAAGGACATGGATTTGGATATCAGGGAGAATCCAGTCATGATAATAGTAAAGGGGATAACAATCAAAACCAGAAAGGAAGCTACAATCAGTAAGGAAACTTCAGAGGCAGAAGACCTTTCAGAGGAAGATCCTAGGGCAGAGGATCTATCAGATGTTATAACTATAATAAAGAAGGCCATATAGCCAGCAGATGTCCAGAAAAGGCAACAAGCTCAACAGGAGAAAGGAGAACGAATCTGATCCAAGAACCTGATAGTCAAAGTGCAACAAGCTCAAATGCTTTTCAAAGTGTGAATGCTCTTGACAATTATGGATATCCAGAGAGTGGAGAATCTCTGATGATGAGGAGAACAATGACTACCATGAAGGTACCTAACAAAGAACCCCCACAAAGAAAGTCTCTTTTCAGAACTACATGCAAGGCAGGAGGTAAGGCATGTAAAGTTTTAATTAATTTTGGTTCTACTGAAAATTTTGTATCTGATGAAATGGTAACAAAGCTTAAGCTTAGAAGATTGCCTCACCCATCCCCATATAAGGTCTCATGGCTTACCCAAGGTCAGCAAACAGTTGTAGAAGAGCAGGCTTGGGTAGAATTTTAGATTGGAGCATATAAAGATAGGTTATTCTTTGATATTACTAAGATGGATGCTTGCCATCTCTTATTTGGAAGACCTTGGCAGTATGATTTGAAGGCACGGCATGATGGTGTTAGAAACACCTATACAATCACTAAGGATGGTAAGGTGACAGAGTTACTACCATTGACAGAGAAAGAGGAGCAATCAAAAGGAAAAGAGGTGAAGGTAATGCTGATGGAAGGCAAACAATTCATAAAAGAAGTAGTAGCAGAAGGTACAGTTGCCTATGCACTCATTCCATGTCTCACAGTGAACAAAGAACAGTAGCAAGAAGTCAAGACAGAGAAGAAGCAGAGGTTCATAGACCCAGCTGTCCAAGAGCTATTGGATAAATATAAAGGCATCATTTCTAATGGAATGCCAAGATCCCTACCACCTATAAGGGATATCAGCCATTGCATAGATCTAATCCCAGGATCTACACTTCCAAACAAGGTAGCATACAAGCTTACTCTAGAACAGAATGCAGAAGTAGCACGACAAATTGACAAATTGTTAGACACATGTCTGATTGGTAAAAGTTTAAGCCCATGTGCAGTACCGGCTATACTATCACCAAAGAAAGAAGGCACTTGGAGGCTTTGCACAGATTCCAGGGCTATTAATAAGATCACAATCAGGTATAGGTTTCCAATACCTAGGATAGAGGATTTACTTAACTGTTTGGGAGGTGCTAAGTATTTTACAAAAATAGACTTGAAGAGTGGTTATCATCAGATTAGGATTAGGCCAGGAGATGAATGGAAAACAACATTCAAAACCAATGAAGGGTTGTATGAATGGAAAGTTATGCCTTTTGGTTTGTCTAATGCACCTAGTACTTTTATGAGATTGATGAACGATGTTTTGAGAGAATTCATGGGAAAGTTTGTCATAGTCTATCTAGATGACATCTTGATTTTCAGTAACACAAGGGAAGAACATCTCAAGCATATAGATTTGGTCCTCAAGAGGTTAAATGAAGAACAACTGATGATAAATTTGGACAAGTGTTTGTTCACACAGGAGGAGATCACATATTTAGGTTTTGTCATTTCCCAAGGCTACAAATGGATAAGGAGAAGGTGAGTGCCATATTATCTTGGCCAACTCCAAGGACCATGAATGATGTCAGAAGTTTCCATGGGTTAGCAACCTTCTACAGAAAGTTTATAAGAGGGTTTAGTCATATTTGTGCACCCATGCTTGATACCATAAAAGGAGGATAGAAGTGCAGATTTGCTTGGACTAAGGAAGCAGATGATTCTTTTGAAACATTGAAGAAGAAGGTGGCCCAGCAGCCAGTCCTTGCACTTCCAGATTTTAACAAAATTTTTTAGGTAGAATGTGATGCAAGTCACATGGCAATTGGAGCAGTACTCAGCCAAGAAGGTAGACCAATTGCATTTTTCAGTGAGAAGCTCAATGATGCTAAAAAGAAGTATTCCTCATATGATTTGGAAATGTATGCTTTAGTCCAGTCACTCAAGAAATGGAGGCATTACTTGATGCCAAAAGAATTCATAGTATTCATAGATAGTCAAGCTCTAAGTTTCATAAACAGCCAGGAAAAATTGAACCACAGACATATGAAATGGGTAGAAACTTTGCAAGCTTTTACTTTCACATTGAAGCATAAGAAAGGAGTCAAGAATAAGGTGGCAGATGCCTTGAGTAGGAGAGCTCTAACAGTCAACTAGATTCAATTGGAAAGTGTTGGAATTGATTCATTGAAGACCATGTACACTGATGATGAAGATTTTGGAGAGATATATCAAGTATGTACTTCTTTCGGAGATAAATATCATGCTGAGTTCTCTGAATTTCTGATCCAAGATGGATTGTTGTTTAAAGGTGGACAGTTGTGTATTCCAAGGTGTTCTATGAGGTTGAACATCATAAAAGAGAAACATTGTGGAGCTATGGCAGGACATTTTGGTTTGGATAAGACTCTTGATCTTGTCAGAAGACATTATTATTGGCCTAAGTTACAATCAGATGTCAGGAAATTTGTAGAGACATGTGTGATATGTCAGAAGGCAAAAGGAAGATCAACTAATGTAGGTTTATACTAGTCTTTACCCATTCCTTCCAGACCATGGGAAAGCATAAGTATGGATTTTGTCTTGGGTTTACCAAGGACAAGGGAAGGATTTGACAGTGTTTTTGTTGTAGTGGACAGATTCAGCAAAATGGCACATTTCTTGCCATGCAAAACCACTGCTGATGCTTCATATATTGCAGATTTGTTTTTTAAGGAAATAGTCAGAATACATGGATTGCCATTGAGCATAGTGTCAGATAGAGATGTGAAGTTTATTGGTCATTTTTGGAGAACTCTGTGGAAGAAACTTGGAACAAATTTGTCTTTCTCATCTGCATATCATCCTCAAACGGATGGACAGACTGAAGTGGTAAATCATTCCTTAGGGAATTTGCTCAGATGTTTGACAAGATAACACGGGGACAAGTGGGATAATATCCTATCTTAGGCCAAATTTTCTTATAATGATACTGTCAATAGGAGTACCGGGAAATCACCTTTTCAGATAGTGTATGGTATGCACCCAAGAGGTATTTTGAAATTGAGAAATTTACCTACAGAAGATTCTGTTAGTGCAGATGGAGAAGCTTTTGCCGAAGCCATAAAAGAGGTCCATGATTAGGTCAAGAACCAACTCCAACAAACTACTTTGAAGTATAAGATGTATGCTGATAAAAAAGAAGAAAGATGTACAGTTTGATGTTGGAGATTTGGTATGGGTTCATTTGAAAAAGGAAAGACTTCCTAAAGGCAAATATACTAAACTCATGCAGAGGAAGATTGGACCATGTCAGATTTTGAAAACATGGCCAGAATGCTTATAAGATCCAACTCCCTCCAGATCTTGGATTATCACTTAATTCAATGTGTGTGATTTAACTCCATACCAGCCTAATCCCAATGAAGAACATGAACTACTACAGGACACAGCAGCTGATGACATTCCAAAACATGATCCACCATAGTTGCAGAAGATTTTAGACACAAGAGTGATTAAGAAAACCAGGAACAAAGCCTATGTGGAATATTTGGTGTCTTGGCAGGGACAACCTGATTCAGAAGTAGTGTGGATGACTGAAGAATAGATCTAGAAACATGGTGCAGATCTACATACTCTCATCTCAAGTGGACTTGAGATTTCTTCTTCTGGGGAGTATGGTGCAGGAGCACCCCTTCAAAACAGAGCATAAGTCTATATATAGTATGTTGACTTCATGATGTAATAAGGTCCATTGGACCAATGCATGTGTTTTAGATCGATCTAGGAGGATGTGTAGGTAGTTAGAAGTTTGTTATGCCAGCTGTCTTAGCTGTCTCCTCCTAGCCGCTGGGAATTGAGTTTGTAGTACTCGCGAAGAGTTGCTATTTATGCCCTAGATCAGTTTGTTTTAGACACAGTAGACACAGTTGATAGTTGATAGTCTTTGTGAGCTTTTGGGATAATAGAAGCAGCGACATTGTGATACAGTGGGACTGTAGTATTTGTATGCATTTCTGATATTGAAGATAAGGAGATCCCGTTAATTCCATTTTGTTTGATCCTCATTCTACCTGTGCATGTGATTCTCTTGTTACAGGCAAAATGGATTCATTCAACCATTCCACTGGTTGATTCTCTGAATCAGTGGAATGGACATGTACAGTAGTTTAGTTTGCATTTTTGCTTTTCTATTTATGCATTTCATGTTCGTGGGATCAATTGTTAGCATGCTGTGAATGATCCTAGCATCTTCATGTGCTAGGGTTTAGAAGGATAAATTCTAAGTTTAAATTGCCAGGAAGTGGTTCAGACTGATCGATATGCTTTCTATGTGAAATCTGTGTTTGTAAACATTTGACAGATATACAGTATTGTATGCGATATTACAGTCTTGGTATATCATATTGGCATCTATGCACCTATCGCGATCCAGAATAGATAGTCGAGGTTCACATAGATCTCAGGATCATCATCAGGATATTTTTACATAACCTGATAATTCATATCCTATTGCGGAGTATATAAATGAGTCTTATATCTGGGTGACATAGGCATCAGAGGAAGTAACAGTGCATGTGACATCATCGTCATCAGGACATTCCAAATATCACCTGATAAAGGTTTATCCTGCTAACGACAAGTGTTTTGGCATAGGTATTGGTATGAGATATGATGTCAGAGATAGGGATAAAAGTCTTGCCGAAGGAATAGGTCTTGGTGATAGAAAGTTTTAGCGTCGGCATGAGATAAAGTGTTGGGTAGACATTTCACGGTTAGACTGATATCACAAGTGTTGCCGATAGGCAACTTAACCAAAGCGAAAGTATATTGGGGAGATAGTGGAAATTGGGAGAGTGATATTAAGTCAGACCGATAGGCAAAGCCTTGCCGATAGGCACACAACCGAAGTAACCATCGGGGTGACATCGGTTGTCAGAGTAAGTTAGTTTTACAAGGCCGATGAGCAATATCCTACCGATAGGCAATAAGGCGGAGGATATCTATCAATGTAAGGTAGAGATCAGCGTGACTATTCTCCTATGTGCCAAGGGTTAATATCTTACCGATGGGTAAGCGTATGCATGTCTCGGGGAGACATTAAGGGCATCTTGCCGATATAAGTAGTGACAACCATTTGGTGGGTTCTAATGGAGTTTCCATTTGTAATGTAGTGTTGGCCACTCCGCATCATAGTGGTATTAGAGCAAAGGTTGAATCTTTGGGGAAGATTTAAGACAGTAAGATGTCAGATGAAGAAGGAACATCAGAGTTTCTGACAAAGATGACCAACACTGAGTTGGCAGTTCTGGTAAAGAAGTAGATTGCCTAGAGCAAGGCTGTGAAGGCTCAGAATCAGGAATTGAGAGGTGAATTGGAAAAGTTGAGGGACAGAGTAGGTTCTGATAAAGAAGAAGATAGGGAAGAAGAAGAGATCCCTAGGTGGAACAAGGAGGTCATTCCTGCAAACCAAAGACCACTGTTGAACACCCTCAAATCCATGGAGAGGAGAACCATGGATGTGAAACTAGATTTGCCAGTGTTTATAGGAAAGATGGATCCTGATTCGGTGATGGAGTGGATAGACTCCTTAAATAATTTCTTTGAGACAAAGGAGATACCAGAACACCAGAGGGTGAAGATAGCCCAATTAAAAATGAAAGAGGCTGCATTAACTTGGTAGAATTTCATCCAAGATGACAGAGTACAAAAAGGAAAGCGCAGAGTTGCTACATGGAAGAAGATGATGGCTTTAGTGAAGGAAGCCTATGTTCCATTGGATTACAGTATCCAATTACACAAGAGGAAGCAAAACCTGAAGCAGAAGGAGCTAGATGTTAGCTCATATACAGAGGAATTCATGAAACTTTGTGTGAAGACAAAGGTAGAAGAGAGTAAGGAAGAAAAGGTAGCCAGATACCTTAATGGATTGAGGTTCAACATTTAGGAAGATTTCAATCTGCATAACCCAGATATAGTTCAAAAATGTTTTCAGTTGGCATTAAAAGTGGAAGAGAAGTTAAAGAGAAGACAAGAACAGAACAATAGAGGAAGAGGAAAACAACAAAGAGGTGGAAGAAGTCCTTTCAGAGGCAGAGGACATGGATTTGGATATCAGGGAGAATCCAGTCATGATAACAGTAAAGGGGATAACAATCAAAACCAGAAAGGAAGCTACAATCAGTAAGGAAACTTCAGAGACAGAAGACCTTTCAGAGGAAGATCCCAAGGTAGAGGATCTATCAGATGTTATAACTGTAACAAAGAAGGCCATATAGCCAGCAGATGTCCAGAAAAGGCAACAAGCTCAACAGGAGAAAGGAGAACGAATCTGATCCAAGAACCTGATAGTCAAAGTGCAACAAGCTCAAATGCTTTTCAAAGTGTGAATGCTCCTGACAATTATAGATATCTAGAGAGTGGAGAATCTCTGATGATGAGGAGAACAATGACTACCATGAAGGTACCTGACAAAGAACCCCCACAAAGAAAGTCTCTTTTCAGAACTACATGCAAGGTAGGAGGTAAGGCATGTAAAGTTTTAATTAATTTTGGTTCTACTGAAAATTTTGTATTTGATGAAATGGTAACAAAGCTTAAGCTTAGAAGATTGCCTCACCCATCCCCATATAAGGTCTCATAGCTTACCCAAGGTCAGCAAACAGTTTTAGAAGAGCAGGCTTGGGTAGAATTTTAGATTGGAGCATATAAAGACAGGTTATTGTTTGATATTACTAAGATGCATGCTTGCCATCTCTTATTTGGAAGACCTTGGCAGTATGATTTGAAGGCATGCCATGATGGTGTTAGAAACACCTATACAATCACTAAGGATGGTAAGGTGACAGAGTTACTACCACTGACAGAGAAAGAGGAGAAATCAAAAGGAAAAGAGGTGAAGGTAATGCTGATGGAAGGCAAACAATTCATAAAAGAAGTAGTAGCAGAAGGTGCAGTTGCCTATGCACTCATTCCATGTCTCATAGTGAACAAAGAACAGCAGCAAGAAGTCAAGACAGAGAAGAAGCAGAGGTTCATAGACCCAGTTGTCCAAGAGCTATTGGATAAATATAAAGGCATCATTTCTAATGGAATTCCAAGATCCCTACCACCTGTAAGGTATATCAGCCATTGCATAGATCTAATCCCAGGATCTACACTTCCAAACAAGGCAACGTACAAGCTTACTCCAAAACAGAATGCAGAAGTAGCATGACAAATTAAGGAATTGTTAGACACAGGTCTGATTGGTAAAAATTTAAGCCCATGTGTAGTACCAATTGTACTAGCACCAAAGAAAAAAGGCACTTGGAGGCTTTGCACAGATTCCAGGGCTATTAATAAGATCACAATCAGGTATAGGTTTCCAATACCTAGGATAGAGGATTTACTTGACTGTTTGGGAGGTGCTAAGTATTTTACAAAAATAGACTTGAAGAGTGGTTATCATCAGATCAGGATTAGGCCAGGAGATGAATGGAAAACGACATTCAAAACCAATGAAGGGTTGTATGAATGGAAAGTTATGCCTTTTGGTTTGTCTAATGCACCTAGTACTTTTATGAGATTGATGAATGAGGTTTTGAGAGAATTCATGGGAAAGTTTGTCATAGTCTATCTAGATGACATCCTGATTTTCAGTAACACAAGGGAAGAGCATCTCAAGCATATAGATTTGGTCCTCAAGAGGTTACATGAAGAACAACTGATGATAAATTTGGACAAGTGTTTGTTCATGCAAGAGGAGATCACATATTTAGGTTTTGTCATTTCCCAAGGTAAGCTGCAAATGGATAAAGAAAAGGTGAGTGCCATATTATCTTGGCCAACTCCAAGGACTATGAATGATGTCAGAAGTTTCCATGGGTTAGCAACCTTCTACAGAAAGTTTATAAGAGGGTTTAGTCATATTTTTGCACCCATGCTTGATACCATAAAAGGAGGACAGAAGTGCAGATTTGCTTGGACTAAAGAAGCAGATGATTCTTTTGAAACATTGAAGAAGAAGGTGGCCCAGCAGCCAGTCCTTGCACTTCCAGATTTTAACAAAATTTTTTAGGTAGAATGTGATGCAAGTCACATGGCAATTGGAGCAGTACTCAGCCAAGAAGGTAGACCAATTGGAGCAGTACTAAACAAAATTATGATTCTCTCAGGAATGTAGTGAAATTGCTTGGTTGCTGCATGGAAAGTCGACTTCCATTGCTTGTTTATGAATTTGTGCCGAATGGGACACTCTTTCAACATCTATAATCCTAAGAAAATCACTTGTCGTGGGAAAGACGGCTGCAGATTGCCATTGAGACTGCAGAGGCTGTAGCATACATGCATCATGAAGCTTCTCAGCCAATTTTCCATCGCGACATAAAATCGTCTAACATTCTCCTAGATTATACATTCACTCCAAAAGTCGCAGACTTTGGTATTTCTCGTCTGCAACCTTCTGATTTGATGCATCTCAGTACTGATTATCCGTTGGGCACTCCAGGTTATGAGAATCCCCAATTCAAGTCAAGCCGCCAGTTTACAAACAAGAGTGATGTTTATAGCTTTGGTGTAGTTTTGGTGGAGCTTCTCACTGGTGAACCAGCGGTGATGTCTCATGTTGAGTTGTCTAGAGATGGCGATATGTATTTTTTATATGACTATTTTCTATCTACATTTAATGGCAACCGCTTAATCCAAATCTTAGATTCCGGAGTAGTGAGTGACAAAACCCTAAAACAGATGAAGAATATGGCAAATTTAGCAAAAGCATGTTTGCAAATGGAAGGAAGGGCAAGGCCATCGATGAGAGAGATAGTGGAGGAGCTTACTTGGATAAGAGGAGGCATGAGACAACCAGGGCTTTATAGGGATGTGACTCTTGTTGAGCATAGGGGCGCTTCAATGCAGGCAACGTTCAATCATCATGCTGGGCAAACCTTCAGTGAGACTACTTCCCTAGATTATTACACTTGTCAATCTGCTAGTATGATTACATCGGAGGGCCCTTCCACTTCGTTGATTCAAATGTCAAATCTACATTGAAGATCATCAAACAAAAACGACGAGGATGGTAAGCTATAATTCTATTTTTTTTTCATTTTTTTCATTTTATTCTTTCATTTATTTAAATATAAAGATTAACAAATTGCAGCAATGTTGTACAAATAAAACAACATACTTTAAATTACTATTTTAATGTTTGGCTTTTGATGTGTTAATCTCAGCTACAAATGTTCACTATATAGTTGCATGTGTATATTCATGACAAGTGAGGATGATTGGGGAAAATAGGATGTTGAATCCATTTCATAGTTTTATGTTCATGGACTACATTCATTTCAACCATTTCTAGTCCTCCTACTAGAATAATTTATGGACAGCCATCATGTGTGAGAGTTTTAATGTTGATAACTAATTTGAAGCCATCAATTATATGATTATAATAAATTGATGTATAAGGTCCTGTACTACTAGTTATGGGTGCTAATATCATTGTACTACAACTCATATTGATTATTTTGAATAAAAATTGTTTAGTTGTGTCATACATAATGTTTGTATTAAACACTACAAAATACAATCATATATATAAATTGATTGTCACAACATCTAATTATCAAAGGCAAGTGTGATGAATAAATTACAAAATGGTTTCATTATATATGCAAACAATATTTGGATTGCTTTGTTGTGTGTGTCATATTGTCTTTTCTTTGTAAGTTATCAAATTAAAATTTCTCTTTTGTTTTAATGCTACACTACAGTGTTACATGAATGATGGTTTTGTTAATGATATGCACCAGTTATATTTAAATGGTTCATATGACATTAATACCACATCCATTAAAAAATTTAGTATATTGTTTATGTATTATTGAAAAAGAAAAAATAAATCCTCGTGATATCTAGACTACTACACGTAATAATCAAACAATCAAAACATTGATACATATACTAAAATGAATGCTAAAATAGAGGTGCTTAGTTCTCTGTGTGACAATAGATGTTCTACTAAAATGCACATTTGTATGATCCAAATTAGGCTTTTGCTATCATATCTACAACAATGGAGATCCAATGACTTATAAAATGGCATCGCTCTATCAAGGTTTAGAACTACATGTGTGACCCTAATTTGGACAATCATAGCCTTGAACTAGGAACTTCTAGTCTTCAAAAACCTATGTAGTGTTGAATCCATTTCATAGTTTTATGCTCATGGGTCCTACATTTATTTCAACCATGTTTTACACCCTAGGTGTGATAGAGGTGGAAATGAAATGTTTAGTTGAACATATGAGAGGTATACTTAATTAGGGGTATACAAAATTCATGATACAAAGGTAAAAATAAAAAATAGGGGTATCGTTTAAGATTCCATGATGAAAGGTTATATAAGATAAGTTTATTAAGTGAATCCCCTGGGAAGAGGAAAACAAGTAATATGGGGAAAAATATAATCATGTGAGATCAATAATCATATAAAAGTGTCATAGATAGATCATGTGACAAGCATAAACTAATGTATCAAGATGTAATCATCAAAGGACATGTAATAAGAGACGATAAGGTGTTCTATGTAAATAGTTCCCCAAGTGAGGATAAATAATTATAGGCCAAGAAGATTCTAGAAACCACAAATGGTTTCCCAAAGCCATGGGCTAAAAACCATGATCCAACACAATAAAAATGGTCCAACATGAACCCATGTGCCCCCTCTATGAGTAACTTCTCTAGGTATAGTAACTAACTCATTCATGAAGACCTTTGACCCCTAGGATTAAAGGAGTCAAAGTGTAACTCCCAAGCACTCAATGTGGGTACAATAATCAAACTTATACACCACTTATAGATGGCTATTTTTAGCTGGTCAAAGAAGCCTTTCCTAGTCCACTAGTAATCCTCCTTTTCAATGATCTCTTACAACTATCATAAGATGCATGATAAGTGTCATAATGTGCTAATTGAGGAATCTTGATATTCCCTCCATGTGTAGTGTCCCTTTGAATGAGGGCCTAATATTTACAACACATTACACTAATTAAATAATTACAACATTACGATTTACAAGGTGTACAACACCTAGCCGTAACAATCTCACTTGTTGTATACATTATAAATGATCATAATGGGTCTCCAACAAAGTCAATAAACTACTAGGGGATAAAATGTGCATAGCCATCCTACACCATCTATACTCTATACTTCTCCATTCTCATTGGTTTTGTTAGTGCATTTGCAACATTCACAAAAGTATCTACATTCTCAATCATAACCTTCATTTCCTCTACCATGTCAAGAAAAAAATGGTATTGAACATCGACGTGCTTTGTATGTGCCAAATTGATGGCACTATAATTGTCATAATAAATCCAAACTATATCTTAAATCAACCCAATATTTTAACACAACCTCTTAAGCTAAATTGCCTCCTCACTATTAGTGTAATATTTTATTATCTCATGCATTATTTACATTCATATGGATAATTCATATAATCTCATGTGCATTGTTTATATGCGCATGGATAATTCCACATGACATTAAGCCTACTTAGGTTTCTTAGTTAGTGAGAGTTCACTTGCCTTTGCATGTGAGTCTTGAGGAAGTTAACTTGCCACCAGTTATTGCATGGGAGCTGACTACCTAGTCTTCTCTACTTATTCTGCATGGTGGTTACTTCTCTCTCTCTCTCTCTCTCTCTCTCTCTCTCTCTCTCTCTCTTATATATGTACATCTATTTTGTGGGTAAAGGAAATTGTGTGGTTGAATCCAATATTCATGTCTTTCTCTTCTTGCTTTGCATTTTTGTGTTAAATTATAATATAACTTGCAACAAAGAGCGTGTGATTACTTGACTCTTGTGGCTCGAACTGGTACAGGCATTTGATCCAAAAGATCTTGGCACACTCCTATACTTACAAGAATTAGTATCTTCCATATACTCTGCCTTTGTAATTGAAAGATAAACCAAAACCCATCTCTTATTCATCCAACTCATTGTACCATTGAACAGGTTAAAGACATAACCACGAGTAGACCTCCAACTATCCACATCTCATGCCTAGTCTGAATCAATGAATCCATATATAACCATTGCCCTACTCAAATAAGGTCTTCCTTGGTAGTAAATAGAATACTCTAAAGAACTACTTAAAGGTATCTAAATACCCTCTTAATTGCAATCTAATGTTCCTTACCTAGATTGGTGTTGGGAGTAGGTGTCATACACCTTGCAAATCTTAATGTTTAGATTGATTATTTATTTTCCCTCATCCAGAAAGGGTGTCCTACTTGAGGTAGACTCCATGCCACATGTTAGTTGCATTATGACATGTGTAAGAGTAGCTATGCCATTGTAAGATGTAAGAGATTTTATGGCACATGTCAAAGCATGTAAGAGAGGAGTTACAAAGTGGACTATAACTTTAAACCAACTTATGATTTGTAAGAATGGCACATCATAGAGTATCTTGCTAAAGAAAGAAAAGTCGAAAGTGGAGGACCCAAGTTTGGTGAATGGTTATGATGCATAAAGAAATATGCTAATCTTAATTTGTTGACCCATCATTGATTTTAGGCATTGGAATTTTTCATGGAGATATGGGTGCCATTTTTTGTCCATGGTATCATCTGATGGTTTTGTGAAACCATTTGTGATTTTGGGTTTTGGCTTCTTCTATTTCATGGATGCTTGGGATGGAGATTGTAGAGACCTATGATTTTGTTTGGGGTTATGTTGCCAAAATATCTCCAAAAAATGTTGGTGTGATAGAGGAATGAGACATACTCAGATATTGTATGTAACTGTAGGTTGATTATGGAATATACATTGAGGCTCTTTTGTTGTTGGGTTTTTTCCTAAAAGGGTTTTCTAGGATATACACTACGTTATCTATGTTTTTATGTATTGCATATCTTTTCATGTTATTGCATATGTGATGTATCTATCTAAAATTGGTGTATCTTTATTATTTAGTACTACTCTCCTCATAGATTAAGTACAAAGTGGCATCGAGCTTCCTTTCATTTTGTATCAGAGTGTGGCTAGATTTTGAGATCCAAGGTTAGGGAAAATTATTTTTTGTTGCTATTAATCTTGATTTGAGTAGGGGCTATGCATATGAGATCAATCTTGTTTAGGGGAAAAATGGTGAGCACATCACGATTAGAGATTGATAGATTCAATGGCACAAATTTTGAGTTGTGGAAGCTTAAAATAGAAGATCTACTCATAGATCAAGATTAATGGATTGCGGTCTCTAGAAACAAACTTGCATCTATGAAGGATGATGACTAGGTGGTCTTAGATCACAAACCTAGATGCCTGGTTAGGCTTTGTTTGGTAAATTGAGTGATCCTAAGTGTATTAGGAGAAACCACCATTGAGAACTTTTGGAAGAAGTTGGCTAACCTATATTAGGTTAAATCCCTAGTAAATAATATTTTCTATGGAAGAAACATTCTTTGAGGATGGGTGATGGGGACTCAATTGCAAATCACTTGAATTGTTTCAACATCATTGTTACCTAGTTATAGTCCATAAGAATGCAAATGGATGATGAGGATAGTTGTATCACTTTGCCTATTATTTGCTAGACTTGTGGGATAGCTTGGTTATTAGTAGTACTACCACTAAGATTACACTTGAAGAACTAGTGGGTACTCTACTCTCAGAGGAGTTGAGATGAAATACTTTAGATTCCATCCAAGGTGTATTATTGATTCAAGGAAGATAGAAGAAAAAAGATAATGGTAAGAAAAAGAAGAAAAACAAATGAAGATCCAAGTCTATAGGGAGATATAAGTCTCTTGGTAAATCCAAGGTTAAATGCTAGAACTATGGTAAGAAAGGACATGTAAAGGAGGAATGCAAGGAGAAGAAGAGGGATAAGGATGGATCAAATGATCATTTAAACTCAAAGAATTCTTAGAATGATGTTGGTGATACGTTTGTTTCAGCCTTGGCTATGCATGCATGTGAGCATACATGGGTGATCAACTCTAGAGCCTCTTTCCACATGACTCCCCAAAAGGAGTGGTTTTTGTAACTATGAGAGCTTCAATGGTAGAAAGGTATACCTTGCTGATAATTATTTCTCTAGTATTGTTGTACATAGCCAATTCAAGAATATATTCTCTGATGGGAGGATTAAAGGTATCTTAGGACTTCTACACATCCCAACTTTGGCATAAAACTTGTTATCTATTGGCAAGATGAATGATGTGGGAGTGCAAGTATTCTTTGGAAAGGAAATGTGTACTATGGTTCGTGAAGCTATGGTTCTTGTAAAGAGACTTCAAGTTGGAACTCTTTTCCACATTGATGTTAGCACCTACATTTAATGTAATAGTTAAGTTTTACCTGTAGAACCTAAAGAAAATTTGTGGGTTGCAAAGAGGTTTACAACATATACACATTTAGTATTGGAACCTATAGAATTATTATAGGTTAAACTTGTAGAAACATTGTGAATTGTAAAGAGAATTGTAGTCTTTGTCCTAGAGCATATAAATGTGCATTGTGAGTTCCTAAGCATGCTCTTACCTTAGAGAGAAAGTTACCTATGAGAAGACTATGTTGTGGCATGAGTGCATGGTACATATTGATGAGAAAAGCCTTAGAGCCTTAAATTATAAATATTTTAGAGGGGTTGGTTGATGATTCTTTGTATTTTGACTTTTGAGAACATTGCATATACGGAAAGAAAAATCATGTTTAGTTTTATCTGAGCTTTGCTCTATCTATAGGAATTTTGGATTTAATTCATAGTGATATTTTTTGTCCAATAGATATACCTTAACTTGAAAAATCCTAGTATTATGGTTCTTTTATTGATGATTTTCCCAAGAAGACATGGGTTTATTTTTTGAGGTATAATTTAGAGGTCTTTAGTTGGTTCAAAGAGTTTAAGGCTCTCTTGAATAACCAAATAGAAAGGAAGATCAAGGAGTTGAGAATGGATAATAGAAGAGAATATTTATTAGTGTAGTTTGATAGATTTTGTAAGGACAATAGTATTGCACAACATATAATATAATCTACATTACCCTCAATAGAATGGAGTTACGAAGAAAATGAACATGATGTTGATAGAGAGAGCTAGGAGCATGCTTAGTGGAGCTAATTTAGATTAGTAATTCCAAGAAATAACACATTGCTTGTTATCTAATTAACATATCTCCTACATTAGCTCTTGTTGATAAACCTCATAAGACGTTTGCATAGGGAAAATGCCATCACTTTAGCATATTTGGGTATTTGGTTGCAAGGAATATACTCATGTTCTTAAGAGGAGGAGATCTAAGATGGACTCCAAAACTATTAAATTTATTTTAAATCAGGTACAGTGATAATTTGTGAAGGGGCACAAGATTTGGAATCTTGTAACGAGTAAGATTGCACATATAGTCAGTATGCGATCTTTAGGGAGATCAAATATATTCCTATTGTTGAGAAACCAAGGGATGATGTGAAGTAAATTGTGTAGCTATAGTAAAAATTTGGGGAGGCTACAGCAAAGGTTTAGTGTCATGACCCCATTTGTTTACTCTCCATGACCCTCATTTTTAATTATAATTTGATACAATGACATATCAATAAGTAATGTTTTATTTTTCAGTTATCCTTTAATATAATGTAATAATTATTTTTCAATTAAAATTCTAAATAATTAATGTTAAGTATGAAAAAGGAGAACGATGACAATTAGAGTACTCACTAGATCAAACTTGTTTCCATATAACTTTTAAGGACAAGACCGAGCCAAATCACTACCAAATGGAGGAGGACTCGGCTACAGTTCTTGTGCTTAGGTAGGTTATCTAGATGGATCAGATTTAATTTAGTCTTTTTATCAAACCCTAGATTGATAATGCATGGAACCATAGTTCTACAAAGATCAACTTATAAGAGAATAAGGTACAACAACAATCTAGAAAAAAAATACATAGGGATGATTAGGAAGATGATAAAACCTATCTCCCAAAAGTAGAGGTGTCAGAAGACAATAGGACTGCCCAAGTTCTAATTGATAGAATCTGCAGAAACTGTAAACTTGAAAGATGTTGCAAATGCTACCCTGATGCCAGATCTAAAGTTAGAAAGAGCAGAAAGACGAGGGCGCCACTGCCCAAGTATTGGATAGAGGAATATTCTATGGCTGTTGTCGGATCTCAAAACCCTGATCTTCACTTAGTCTTCCTGTATCTTCACATTCTACAGATCTCACTCCTATAGCTTGCACACAAGACAACAAGAGAGGGTTTGGGGGGTTATGGTGTTTAGGGACTTGCCTCAGTCAAATCCTGAGATAGCATTCAAGCTTTCCAACACTGTTGATTGATAGAGAGTGCATGGCCTCATGGGGGCAGAGGCTGAAAACAATGATAATATTGATTAATCAAATGATGATAAACAAACAATGATATCATCTATGTGATGATCCCTTAGAATGATGAAGATCTCTCAACTCCTAAGGTGGATAGATGATAGCTCCATGCCTACAACAAACACACAATAACAATACCCAAATTTGCTCTAGAATCACAATGAATGCTCTTGCTTGCTTCACTTCAATATCTGAAGTTGGCTATCTCTATCTAAGTTACAAATAAACTCAAAAACACACTTATATATGTTTTCCCGCTAGCAGTCATCAAATTAAACTAAAAGAACCGACAAGGAGAAACCTTGAGAAAGGTGTTAAGCTGACATAACCTTAAATTAGACTCAAGGACATTGGCGGTACCGCCCATGCCCATTAACCCTATTTAGGTCTAGGATAAGGTAAAAGCATGGGGCCCATACTCTAACTTCACTTGGGTGTCAGGTAATTTTGCATCGGGATGAACATTTAGAATGTATAATGTAATAAATGGGACCTAGGAGCTAAACAAGGAGGTAAAAAGACAAGTCGACACTTTTTACTCCATAACATTTAGCCCCCACTTTAATGTGTGCATAATCTTACAATCAGTACATGCATTAAGCGAAGAACTTTGAGTGAGAATGTGATACACTTAGAACATGAATTGTCGAATTGGAGAAAATACTCACAGAGAGGACATAGGAATTGGGTGTTGTAGAGTCTACGTTAGCAACAAGAGCTTCTGAATTGGGTGCACTATAAGGTAGC
The DNA here is from genome assembly GCA_027924645.1 of Cunninghamia lanceolata. NCBI lineage: Eukaryota > Viridiplantae > Streptophyta > Pinopsida > Cupressales > Cupressaceae > Cunninghamia > Cunninghamia lanceolata. Next base: position 37,083,796 of record BSBN01000193.1, on the reverse strand, counting down.
TTAAAGGAGCTTGACGATTTACGTGAAATGAAAGAAGACATTGATAGGAAGAATTAACAAACTATTTCAATTCTGAAGGAACAAGCCAATCAGTTGGTTGAGATTGATGCTCTTCACAAGTCAGAGCAGGTTCTTAGAAAGGGATACTTCGAACATGATGGAAAATATGAAAGGCAAGATCATAGTTTATTGACTTCAGAGAGTTGGTAGATATGAGTTGGACAAATTGAAGAAGGTGGGGAATTCATTTTTCATCGGATGCAGGACTTTTGCCCCTTGTTGGATATGCCTAGTGTCTTCAACTTTCCCTACTAATCTTGAGGGCCATCCTTTTCCCACGAAGTCCGGTAACACCAAAATCTCTCGTCAACATTGATTAAGCGCAACATATGGAGTTCAAATGGGTCTTTTGTTTGGAGTGACTTATTCAAATGCACATAATACATGTCAATGCCAATCAAAAGGGGAAGAGACAATCATGTTTAAAGATAGATGCTTTTGATAACAGCCTCGATAATCTTGAATTTTTATATCCTTGATGATTAGTTTTGTACCATGACTAAAGCTTTGTACTATCATAACCCAAAACTCTATTTTAAGTAAAATGACCAGAAATTGGATTTTATAGTTCCGCATGATGGTATCTCGTGGAAAAGCAAAATCCCGTAGGACAAAAGGTTGATAAGCATTATAATGGCATGATCTCAATGACAGGATACATCTTGTCGGCCTTCATATCTCCATTAGAGCCCCAAATCCCAACAAGACATCATTTGACACTAATGCATTAAAGCTGATAAAGGTATAAAAAAAAATTTCGTTGTTCAAACTTGCAAATTTATTCCACTCAAATGCCACTTGGCACCGATGTCAATTTATTGCTGACAATATCCTAACCCTAATCCACATTGCAATATCGGACATCGTGTTCATTCTTGTTTCCATGCTTTCTTGATGATTGATATAAGGTAATCTCAAAAATGTTTCCAACCATTCATAGATGCTAGATGCATGTCAGCATTGCGCATCCAACTATCAATCCTTCTTTTTGCAACACGTTACACTAATCATAGCATATGGCAGGGACATCACACTACGTGTCTCTTGTTTTCATTGTCTTGAAATCGAGTAATTTGTTTTTTGATTTGATTCAACTGGTCATGTATTTGTATCTTTGTTCCTTTTTAACCTTCCTTATAGCTGGACACATATAGAATAAAACCTTGAAATAACGAACATTGCTGAACATCTGGTCACATTAAAAATATTATTTTCTTATTCTTTTGTTTATGCCAAGATGGGGGAACCACATAAATTTTATGTCAAAAAAAAAAAATGAAACGTAGACTTTTCTTCAGCATTTGAATATTCGAATTTAATTGTTTCTTCGGATCGGTGTTTTTTGTTGGGGGGGGGGGGAAGGAAAAACTAAAAGTGAGGAATCTCCCCTGGGCACGTCGTTGAAGGCAAATTTCGTGTTTCGTGTAAAAAATATTGTATGGTGCCGTGTAAATGAACTCCGAGCTCTCTGGATTGAATCTGCACCTTTCACCTTTGCAAATTTCTATCACTGCTCTCTCACATTTTCCAAGAATCTCAACTGTGCAAGACGTGGTTTACTCGGCGGTAGTCTACTTATTATTTGCTTTAAAGTAAATATTTATTTTATTTTTATTAATTATAAATCAGATTATATTTATTTTCTTGGGTTTTGATGATTAGATCACGTGCTGTGAGTCTTAAGTCACTTGACTCGGAGAATAAGCAACACAATTCGGAGTTGTGGTTCTGGTTCGATTTTTAATTTGTCTTTGTTTGGTGGGCTATACCGCTGCAAAATGTGACCCTGGAATATACCATGATTACAACTTTCCAATTTTTGTCAAAAGTTTGCGCCCTTGCGTTTCACGTTTTGAAAGAATTGCCTAATTTCGTGTACGAGGCAGTGTAAATGCAGTTGGAGCTCTATGGAACGCACACCAAGCTCTCTGATTTGAATGTGCACCTTTCACCTCTGGAAATTTCTATCATTGCTCTCTCACAATTTCCAAGAATCCAATGCCATTACCTACTCAACTGTGCAAGATGTGCTTTACCAGGCGGTAGTCTCGTTTAATAGTCAAATAGTTGATAGTAATTTTAAGTTTTAAATTTAAGAATAACCAGCGGCAAGAGACTCTTTCTGGGGTTTTCATGATTAACTACCAGGTCATGGCAAATTGCAAGACATTCCAAAAGAATACATAGTAGGCACACTCAATTACTTTAAGCCTTGATGCCTGTGTTCACCGAATACATGTGACATTACAGAAAATATGAACAGACAGCAGGCAGATAGATGCACAGGCTCCTGATTGCCATTTCAAAGTTGGCAGCCCAGTACAACCAGGGATTTGATGTCCCGTCTTATCATCTCTGACTCTCGCTTCTCTCATCCACATTATTCCTTGTACGAATAGATAGGTAGAGCCGTCTTCCACATGTTTTTCTCTACGATTCTGCGTTTCGTTCACAAATGGGTCCCCCTTTACCATGATTCCCAGCGACGAAACAGATCACACTGTATTGATAATCTTTTCTGCATGCAATTCAAAAACATATTCGGTCCCACTTGAATGAGTGTCACTGTTTCTGAATTTGACTTCAACGGCTTGGATTGTTTCAATGGTCGTCCAAGCCGTAGGTACAGCTAAACACTTTTAATGTCCATCGGACAGCATAGGGATGTTCGAATTCTCTCTCGGCGCAATTTCCTTTATCTTTGCCGTATTTGCAAGAATCCAATACATTCGCATCATTATTATCCTTGGTCCCCATACCCCTGATCCCTACATCAAAATCTGCATTAATCTATTTTGGGTCATTTTTGTGATACATAGGATCAATCTTACATGATGCTCCGGAGAGTTTCCAGAGAGTTTCCAACACCTGTTTTGTCTCAGCTTTCTTCAGCTACTGGTTCCTGTGCTTTTTGTTTATGGCAGCGGCTTTAGGACAAACTTTTCAGTGCTGTCCATGTTTATAATGTTGGCTGTATATATTTACTGTTTGGTGTGTCTTACAGCTTCTTGTAATTCCATGTTATATATGTGTCTGTGTTTGGCAGTAGTGCTGAATATTTCTGTTGTATTGTTATTACTTGTTGGATATACTCGAATAGTGGCTTATCAGTCCATGTGGACTGTTTTTATTTGTAAAATTGAATATATTCAATACAAAAAAAAATATAACCTAAAATTCAAATTTAAAATTGTTGAGTCCCACCTTTTCCCATTAACAGGTGGGAGCTATGTTGATACATATTTATGTGATGATTTTTTACTGGAGAGGTGTTCTACACTCACATTAAAGGTTGAAAGATTCAGATTCGTGTAAGTAAACAAAAAATTTAAAAACTAAAAAAAATAGAAAATAAATAAAATCAAATAAAATCAAATTCAATGCATGGTGGTGGTGGCATGGGAGAATAAACCAAATCAAATCAAATAATATTCAATGCATGCTTGTAGTGGCATGGGAGTTGCAAATAAAATAAAATAGAATAAATTCAATGCATGAGGGGTAGTGGCATGGGAATTACAAAAGGTTTCACTATTTTTTTTAATCAATTTACCACACATAGGTAGACATAGGTGCCTCTAGAAAGATATCTCTCAGCTACTTTAAATATATTTTTCAAATATAGATATACTAGTTATGTCAATATTTAAAAACATTCATTTGAATATTAATTGATGCCCTGATTATCATAAGATATTGAGAAAAACACTTCTACTCTGAACATTAAAAATAATTATTGAATTTTTACTTTTGGAAAGCTTTGCTAGAAAAAAAAAAAAAACTCTCCCCACAAATAATTTTGTAAATCACACCCTCTAAAATTTGGAATATACATGATAATTTTTTTTTCCAATTTTAGTCAAAAGTTTGCGCCATTGAATTTGCCCTTTTTGAAAGCTTTGCCTCGAAAAAAAAAGTGAGGAAAATCCGCACTCTTTATCAGACCCTCCCCAGACAAAGTTTGGAATCTACCATTCCAATTTTTCTCAAAAGTTTGCACTATTGAGTTTTCACTAATTAAAAGCTTTGCCCCGAAAGAATTGCAAAGGTTGCGCAAATTTCCTGTCAGAAATATTGTACGGAGCGGTGTAAATGCACTAGGAGCTCTCCGGATTGAATCTGCACCTTTCAGCTTTGGAAATTTCTATATGCCTTCTCATTGTTTGTAAGTTATGGGAAACTATTAAATTAGGTAGTCGTCGGTATCATTAGTTGCTAACACTCTGTCACAACTTTGAAGAATCCAATGCCATTACCTCTGCCGTTGAGTTAACTGTGTAAGATGAGGTTAGCATCTTTTCTTGGGTTTTGTTGATTAGCCCATGTGCTCTCGATCTTAAGTCATTTGGCTTAGAGTTTAAGCGAAAGCAAATGCAAATGCATATCGGAGTTGCGGTTCGATTTTTAATTTGTCTCTGTTTAGTGGGCTATACCGCTGCAAAATGTGAACCTGAAATATGTGGCTCGATGAATGTGAGTTACCCTTTTTGGATTGACAATCCTGATTGTGGATACCCTGGTTTTCAGATCAAATGCAAGAAGAATTCTACTGGGATGCGCGCTCCGTATCTTCCTGCCTTGTTAGGTAAGAATAATAACAATTTAGTGCCTTCTGATTATAAGATTATGGAGATCAATTATACGGGTTACCTCACAATAAATTCTTCCTCTCTCAAAGCCTGGTCATGTATGAGAAAGAAGGCTAGAAATGGGGTAATAACTTTTCAGCTACCTTCAAAGGGGCCTTTCACTATTTCCATGTCGAATAGATTCGTGGTTATTGGCTGCAATATATTCGGTGCTTACACATACGAGAATTGGGGCGACGTGAGATGTGTATCCGTATGTGTATCTCAAAGTTATCCACCATACTGCCGCTACGGTTGCTGTGAAGTTATCCTTCCAAATAATTGGAAGTGGATAAATTTCACCGGCTCAGGTGTGTTTGGTTATGATAGCAAGTGTGGCTTCTCAACTGTATTGGACCCCTCTACCTTCACCCAAGGCGACAATGAAACAAACCTCTTTTGGGGCTCACAAGGCATCAAGGCTTCTTACGGTCTCCGCCTTAACTGGGGTATCGGCCTTCAGAATTGCTCCATGGCTAAAGCAACTACCAATTATTCTTGCTCCTCCAAAGCAGAATGCAATGACTCGCCTTCGGGAGAAGGGCACGTATGCAATTGCCTTCCTGGATATCAACGAAATGGTTACTCTAACGGCACAGACTGCACAGGTATGCCGTCTACACTTTTGTTAATTAGGACAATATCATGGTTTCTTAACTGAGATTAACTCCTAGATTTGTATTCTTAAAGTTGTTAGAGAGTGTTTTTTTAAATTTTAAATTTTGTATGATGAATTAATCCCATCGCCTAATAATGATGATGAATGATCAGACGTAGACGAATGCAGTAATAGCAGCTTGAATGTGTGCGTTGGACGGTGGAAAGGAGGTATATGCCACAATTTGGCAGGCGCTTACAATTGTTCATGTGCCAAGGGTTATATTGGAGATGGGTTTCAGAACGGGACAGGCTGTACCTCCACAAACTCAAAGAACTCCATCATCCCAGCAATTATAGGTGATTTGTCGATATTTAATTTAAATATTTACAGGCCTGATATTTAATCTGAACATACACGACAGCTTAAACATCTCCGAAGTGTGCAGTGTTCATTTCTCAACATGTTTCTTTGTGCTCTTTTTATTTACCTTCGAAAAAGCATAGTCAATAAAAAAATCTATTTTCCGTTCAGGCTGTGCTTCTTCGTTTGTTGGAGTTTCTGTGGGAGCTTGTGGATTGTTTTGGTGGCGCAGGAGGCGTCGTTTGCGACAGAATTTCAAGCAGAATTGCGGGATCCGGTTGCAGAAACACATCGCTTCCAAAGGAGGGAAAGATTTCAGAATATTTTCTGAAAGAGAGCTGCAGAGAGCTTCCAAGTCTTATTCAACAGAATTGGGAGGAGGCAGCTTCGGAACAGTGTACAAAGGAGTTCTTTCTGACGGCAGACCCGTGGCGATTAAAAAACCCAAATCGACTTCCAATGAGTTGATCAACGAAATTATGATTCTCTCCCATATAAGTCACAGGAATGTAGTGAAATTGCTTGGTTGCTGCATGGAAAGTCGACTTCCGTTGCTTGTTTACGAATTTGTGCCGAATGGGACACTCTTTCAACATCTAGAGTCCCGAGAAAATCACTTGCCGTGGGAAAGACGACTGCAGATTGCCATCGAGACCGCAGAGGCTGTAGCATACATGCATCACGAAGCTTCTCAGCCAATTTTCCATCGCGACATAAAATCATTAAACATTCTCCTGGATGATACATTCACTCCAAAAGTGGCAGATTTTGGTCTTTCTCGTCTGCAACCTTCCCATGAGACACATCTCAGTACTAAATCTACATCGGGCACTCTCGGTTATGAGGATCCCCAGTTCAAAACAAGCGGCCAGTTTACAAACAAGAGTGACGTTTATAGTTTTGGTGTAGTTTTGGTGGAGCTTCTCACTGGTGAACCAGCGGTGATGTCTCCTGATGAGTTGTCTGGAGATAGCAATATGTACTTTTTATATGACTATTTCCTATCTGCATTTAATGGCAACCGCTTAATTCACATCTTAGATACCAGAGTAACGAGTGACAGAACCCTAGGACAGATGAAAAATATGGCAAATTTAGCAAAAGCATGTTTAGAAATGCAAGGAATGGCAAGGCCATCGATGAGAGAAGTGGTGGAGGAGCTTGCTTGGATAAGAGGAGGAACAAGACAACCAGGACTTCACAGGGATGTAACTCTTGTTGAGCACAGGGGTTCTTCAGCGCAGGCAACATTGAATCATTATAGTGGGCAAGCCCCCGGTGAGACTACTTCCTCGGAGGACCCTTCCACTTCGTCGATTCAGATGTCAAATATGCATTGAAGATCATTAAAAAAAAAACGGCTTAGTATGGTAAGCTATAGTTATTTTATTTTTGGTTTTTTCATTCATTTAAATTAGTGTTATTTTTTTCTTCTTTCATTCCTTTAAAGGTTAACAAATTGTAGGGCAAACATAATCCCTTTTCTACAATGTTCTACAAATTAAACAATATATTTTAAATTACAATTTTAATGTTCGGTTTTTATGTTTTAATTGTAGTTATAAATGTTCACCATATACTCGTATCTGTATATTCATGACAAACAAGATGACTGGGGGACAAAATAGGATGTTGAATCCATTTCACAGTTCTATGCTCATGGGCTACATTCATTTCAACCATTTCAGGTCCTCCCATTAGAATAATGTATGGATTGCTATTGTGTGTTAGAGTTTTAAAACATTGATAACTAATTTGAAGCCATCTATTATATAAATGTGTTAGTACATTGTTGTATGAGGTTCTATACTCCTAGTTATGCGTGCTAATGTTATTGTACAACTCATATTTATTGTTTCGTACAAAATTTGAAACATCATGCATATGCACTACAAAATATAGTCTCTCTCTCTCTCTCTCTCTCTCTCTCTCTCTCTCTCTCTCTCTCTCTCTCTCTCCGTGGCATGCATGATGCATAGATTAGGAAATAGTTTCATTATGTATGCAAACAATATTTGGGTTGTTTTGTTGTTTGTGTTATATTATCTTTTCTTTATAAGTTATCAAATTAGATTTTTTTTAATGCTACACTACACTGTTAAATGAATGTTGTTTTTGTTAATGATATGCACCAATTGTGTTCAAATAGTTCATATGACATTAAATACCACCATCCATTAAAAAATGTAGTACATTATTTATGTATTATTAAGGAGGTAAAAATAAACCCTCATGATATCTAGGCTACTACATGCAATAATCAAGCAATCAAAACACTGATACATATACTGAAATGAATGCTAAAATAAAAAGTTAAGGATAGAGATGTTTAGCTTTGTGCGTGACAATAAATGTTTTATTGAAATGTACATTAGCATGATCCAAATTAGAGTTTTTCTATTAAATCTAAAATAAAGAAGCTCCAACAACTTGTAAAATGACCTTCGCTCTATCCAGGTCTAGAACTACATGTGTGACCTTCATTTGAAAATCATAGCCTTGAAGTAAAAACTTCTAGTCTTCAAAACTTATGTAGTGTTGAATCCATTTCATAGTTTTATGCTCATGGGTCCTACATTTATTTCAACCGTGTTTTATATCCTAGGTATGATATTGGTGGAAATGAAATTCTTAGTTCAACATATGAGAAATATAATTAAATATGGGTATAAAAAATTCAAGATATAGAGGTAGAAATAAAAACTAGCGATATTATTTAAGATTCCATGATGGAAGGTTATATAGGATAAGTTTTCTAAGTGAATCACATAGAGAGAGAGAAGTATTATGGGAAAAATATAATCATGTGAGATCTAAAGCAAAGTAAAATAGTTTTATTCATGCTTATTATCAAACGTGGAGATACATCATGTATATATGCAGCAGAGTTGATAGTTACAACGCATGTTACAATTACAACGAACTGAGGGAAATGAAACTGAATGAACTGCAACTGCATAACTGCACCAACTGAACAATGTAGTAACGCCAACATTCCCCCCTTATTACATTGTTCCTACAATAGTACCAAGGTACCCCCCCTGAATGCTAAAATACTCAACAAAGCTGATTACATAATATGAATACATATTTTATAGAAGATCTTCCCCCAAAGAACAAATCCTGAACCAAGCGAGGCTCCATCATGCTGTCTCGTCTACCCTCGGAAAGGCGTCGCTTTGAGCTGTGTTCTTGAGCTCTTTAGTCCCAAGCTCTCAAATCACAGAGTCTTGAATTATTCGACAATGGCCCCTAAGAGATACGACAGATCTTTGCCATGTTGTCTAGTGACCGCGAAAGGGTATAATTCAAGATCATATACTCTTTGAAGCTCGCTGGACAACAATCCATATTGAGCTCAACACCAAACCCCAAACCTGTCTCCAAAACAAAATCTTCACAAAACATACATTCTTCAAATCTGTCAGCTCCGTCAGCATCAATAAAGAAAAACAAAACAACCAAAACCAAAAACGCTTCTCATGCAAAGCATCATCTCAAAGCGAGAAGCTAACTTGAGATGATGGAAAATCCTCCATCCTCCGATGTCGCCTGCCTCCAATGTGACCTTGCTTAAAGGGCATATCCACAGAAATTAATAGCACCATCTGGTGGATCCTCATCCTCAATATCTGGTGGATCCTTATCATCTTCAATGCAAGCAAGATTTCCTTCATTTTTGAGCTTTCCTTTAAGAACATCACTCGCTCGAGTTCTACAATCCCAAGCTATGTGACCATTTTTCTTACAATAAAAATATTTGATTCTCTCTGATCTCTTGTAATTGTTTCTTGAAAATAACGCTTTCTCCTGAGGATCATCTTCTGAATCTTCTGTTGTTCTCTTCTCTTCTAATAGAAGAGCAGAAATCATACCTTCTAGAGTTTGTGAAGATATTTGACTGAGAGTAAAAACAACATTGTTATATTTTGAAGGCAAGCTATTTAATAGGATGGCCCTAGCATCATCATCATCTACTGTAACCTTAACCTCTGCTAGTTGTCTAATGAGAGACTGCAAGTTACTTATATGATTTGACATTGTAATTCCAGCTTCCATCTTAAATCGAAATAATTGAAGTTTTAGAGAAAATTTTGCATTAACAGCTTTTGCTCCAAACAATTTATTCAGATTATCCCAAATTTCGGCTGATGATTTATCCAAATCAATATGGTGCAATTCAGTGTCAGAAAGAGCAAGACCAATTATAGCCTTGGCTTTATCATCTCTACTACTCCAATCTAATAACTTATTTGCATCTGTAGGTGCTTTTTCCTTTCCACTTACTATTGCCCATAAATTTTTATTCATTAGTTGCATTTGAATTTTCATTCTCCAAGTATGAAAATTGGAACCAGAATACTTGTCTAATGGGATCTCCATTTAGATAATACTCAAAAGATTGACTTTTTACTCAGACTTATATATATTTTCTTATAAAATTTGCACTTCTATACACACTTCAATACATACCAGTTTGAGATGATAATGGACATCCACTTTTCTTTGATTGTCGGGTTTTGCAGACTATGTCTTCCTCTTTTAGGTGCCTTATGGAGAGTGCTACAAATGGCTTGGATAGAGAAACTTCAGTCCAGGCAACAACCACTTACAGCAGAGAGCACAAATGACTTCAATCTGCCTACAAAGGCCTCCAAACTTGATGCACAAATGACTTCAATCTGCCTACAAAAACCTCCAAAACTTGATGCTTCCTTCCAAGGCTGTCATTCGTCGAGTCTCCATCATTCATTTCAGAACATGAGTGATGCGCGAATCTGATCCATTCGCCCTTCTATTTTAGAATAGTCGAGTTCATCGAGAAACTGATGTTAGTAGCAGGTTCGCATAGACCATCAATGTCAAAACCAGAAGTGAGCCATTCTCTAGACTATACGTTATCTCCTATTCACATCTTTTGTACAGGACACAAGTTCGTTGAATTGAAATAAATCTGTAGCCTTATGTATCCACTCCGAAATGTATTGGCACGTCCCTGTTCATCAGATGCTTATTCCTGCGCTCCCTATTTTGAACAGCTATTTCTGTCTACTACACGCTGTAATCCATGAGGCGTTGCCTCTCATCCTCGTATAGGCACAAAACAAAGTGCGCTCTGATACCAAATAAAGCAAAGTAAAATAGTTTTATTCATGCTTATTATCAAACGTGGAGACACATCATGTATATATGCAGCAGAGTTGATAGTTACAATGCATGTTACAGTTACAACGAACTGAGGGAAATGAAACTGAATGAACTGCAACTGCATAACTGCACCAACTGAACAATGTAGTAACGCCAACAAGATCATTACTCATATAAAAGTGTCATAGATATCATGTGACAAGCATAAACTAATGTATCAAGATTTGATCATCAAAGGACATGTAATAAGAGACAATAAGGTGCCCCCAATAGTTCCCCCAAGTGAGGAGAAATAATTATATGCCAAGGAGATTCTAGAAATCACAAATGGTTTTCGAAATCCATGGGCCAAAAACCATGAGCCAACACATAATTGAAATGGTCCAACATGGACCCATGTGCTCCCTCCAAGAGTAACTCCTCCAAGAATAATAAATAACTTAGTAAGTGCATGGAAATGGTATACAAAAAGGGGGTCAAAAGTGGCCACTTTTTTGCTGGAATCAGCTAAACCTGAACTTGGATGAGTAATTTGAGATGCATGCACTCAAAATTTGAAGATATGGAAATAATAAGAATTTGAGTGCTCTGAATCTAGTTTCTAAACTACTAAAGTTTAAAAAACTAGTTAAGATTAAGAGGACAAAAAGTTGCATGCGCACAAGTGTTCTTATTTTTCTCACTAAAATATAATAGTGTTTGGTGTGTGCCCCCTTATTTTTTTTGTTGCATTTAGTATTTTTAAAAATTGGTTGGTAGAAATGTAGCTAAGAGTGAGTACTAGAAGTTGTGTATTTTTTTTATAATTTTTTATTGAATATTTTTTTTGTGTTTTTTCAAAGTGGATGCATCCTGAAAACTACATCCTTGAGCATGTGCATCACATAACTTGCACAAAAATAATTGATTTGTTTTAAATGTATAAAGAATGAAGCATAGAACAATCCTATATATATTTTTTAAATTTTGATAAGCAAATCAGAAGTTATAAAGAAAAATCAATACATATATGATTGAAGAATATGAAAACATTGTTCAAAGAAAATAAAAATAAATACCTTAACTTATTCAAAAAATTTTAAAAATATATGGTTGGAAAGATAAGAACTAGCTCGTCGTTTTGGTGTTGGTTTCATCAAATTTTGTTATAAAATGAGTAAATTTGACGACGATGAAGTTCAAAAATATTATTGACAATGAAAAACACATCTATAGGAGGTATCATAGAGGTCCAATCCTTAGGTTTGGTTGCCCAAGTGAATCCAAGCCTAAAAAGGTGGGCTAAAATTTTGAAAAATCCTAAAATGCAATCATGTTTTAGGTTCCACAAAACATGAGCACGTTTTGTGGAACATAAAACGCACTAATGTTGTAGGTTCTACAAAACACGAGTGTATTTTGTCGAACATAAAATGTGATCACGTTTTGTGTTCATGTAAAACATGCTTTTTGTTTAGAATTGAAAGAGGAATAAGTATCATATTTAAGGTTGACACAAGGTGAACTCATCTCAATTGATCTTTACCCATACCCAACCATAGTAGATCTAGTAGAGCTAATTGTTGACCCCAACTTCTCCACCACTTGTAATGAATCAAGATTTAGATAAAGACAAGCAGAAGGAACTAGAGTAGAGACACTAACTAGGAGGTGCAAGGATGTGACCAGTGCAAGGATAGGAGGTGGTCAAGCACCTATGGTTTGCTATGAGGAGGTGGTCAAGCATCTATGGTTTACGATCGTGGCCCCATGTTTCTAAAAGGACCTAAACTTCTCTTATAAGGGCACAAGCAATAGTGGAATTGAAATCATAATAGGGAGGGGATCTCCCTCGACTAGAGAAGCCCTAATATCTATAAGGGTGTAGATACCTCCTCTCTATAATAAGAGAAGTTCACAAAGAGGTAAAATGCTTTAAGAAAGCAATAGAAAGCTTGACCCATAGAAAATAATGCTAGAGAGAGGAATGTGATTCAAGAATGTTGTGCTCCCTCAACTACTGTAGATGGAGTAATGCTCAATTTAGAGTTGAAGAGACCTAAAGGGGCTAGAGATTCCAAAGAACATAGGGAGAGCAAAGAATCCACCTATCTATATAGGGAGTAATATAGAGGTAGGGGCATTGATTACACCTTGGTCAAAAACTTGAAGGAAATGATAATTTAACCATTCTCTCAAAATGTCAAGTAGGATATCCGAAGTGTCAAATTTACTAGCCTCACCATCTTCTTATTCACATAGTCATCAATAATGAGATAGGAGACCAAGATGAGTACAACAATGGACAAAAGGAGAAACCTTCCAAATACTTTGCAGTAAACAAATTTTATGGAAGTATACTCATGGTGTACTCCTTGTATCCAATCTCATAACCCTTCTCATTGTCCTAAAGGGATCCAGTTCCATGATGAAGTAGATGAGAGTGGAAATTCTATTTAGGAATATGATGAGAAAGGTGACCTATCCAAACTATGGTATAATCATTGGGATTTGATGACACTTAGGTTTCTACTATGGATGAAAATGAGGAACTGTCCCTATATTTATAGAGTTAGTTGAATTGATCTCTAGCCTAGTTCAAGGCTTATCTATCTTCAAAAGAAATATGGATTACAACAAAATCCTAGTGTTAAGCCTTATCCAAAAGGTCTCACAATTATTAATGAGATGATTGCTTAGGTACACTCCAGATATGCGTCTAGGCATAGGAAAGTTGGAAAACCCTCAAATGGATAGACTAGAATAAGAATGAGTCTATCTCTCTCTCTATCTCTATCTCTCCCTCTCCCTCTTGATCTTTCTATTTATCTCTCTCTCTCTCTCTCTAAGTTTATATATCTATCTCTCTCCCTCTCTAACTCTTTCAATGCTTGAAAAACAAAGTAATCAACTCTTTCAACTAATTGAAAATGAAAAATGCAAAAGCGAATATAGCAAACATTTCAACTTCATCAAAGCAAGCAAAAACCCAAGTAATCACTATCTTTCAATTTCTTTATCCTTCACTTGTCTTTTCACACCAAATGTGTCCTAGGATTGCAAAAGATTGGATTGAGTTGGTCCTTGACGAAATTCAATAAAATGTGCTCACACTTAGGAAAATAAGAGAACAAAATGAATAGAGATGGATAAGAGAGGGTACTTTCTTAAGAGAACCCACTTTATTAGACAAAATAATTGCACACATTGATGATATACTCACAATTTACTAGAATTGCAAAGAAATGTTTAAACACCCCAATAGTTCAAGTGACAACCACTCCACATTCCACACCTCAAATCAACACCATAGTCTACCACTAGGAAATACTTCCTCATGAAGTGAGTGGACTTGGTGACATGACTCCCATTCCACACAACCATATCACTACCATCTATGAGACCCTATGCAAACAATATTTGGGTTGCTTTGTTGTTTGTGTTATATTATCTTTTCCTTATAAGTTATCAAATTAGATTTTTTTTAATGCTACACTACACTGTTAAATGAATGTTGTTTTTGTTAATGATATGCACCAACTATGTTTAAATGGTTTATATAACATTAAATACCACCATCCATTAAAAAATGTAGTCCATTATTTATGTATTATTAAAGAGGTAAAAATAAACCCTCATGATATCTAGGCTACTACATGCAATAATCAAGCAATCAAAACACTGATACATATACTGAAATGAATGCTAAAATAAAAAGTTAAGGATAGAGATGTTTAGCTTTGTGCGTGACAATAGATGTTTTATTGAAATGTACATTCTAGCATGATCCAAATTAGAGTTTTTCTATTAAATCTAAAAAAAAGAAGCTCCAACAACTTGTAAAATGACCTTCGCTCTATCAAGGTCTAGAACTACATGTGTGACCTTCATTTGAAAATCATAGCCTTGAACTAAGAACTTCTAGTCTTCAAAACTTATGTATTGTTGAATCCATTTCATAGTTTTATGCTCATGGGTCCTACATTTATTTCAACCATGTTTTATATCCTAGGTATGATATTGGTGGAAATGAAATTCTTAGTTCAACATATGAGAAATATAATTAAATATGGGTATAAAAAATTCAAGATATAGAGGTAGAAATAAAAACTAGCGATATTATTTAAGATTCCATGATGGAAGGTTATATAGGATAAGTTTTCTAAGTGAGTCACATAGAGAGAGAGAGAAGTATTATGGGAAAAATATAATCATGTGAGATCATTACTCATATAAAAGTGTCATAGATATCATGTGACAAGCATAAACTAATGTATCAAGATTTGATCACCAAAGGACATGTAATAAGAGACAATAAGGTGCCCCCAATAGTTCCGCCAAGTGAGGAGAAATAATTGTATGCCAAGGAGATTCTAGAAACCACAAATGGTTTTCGAAATCCATGGGCCAAAAAGCATGAGCCAACACATAATTAAAATGGTCCAACATGGACCCATGTGCTCCCTCCAAGAGTAACTCCTCCAAGAATAATAAATAACTTAGTAAGTGCATGGAAATGGTATACAAAAAGGGGGTCAAAAGTGGCCACTTTTTTGCTGGAATCAGCTAAACCTAAACTTGGATGAGTAATTTGAGATGCATGCACTCAAAATTTGAAGATATGGAAAGAATAAGAATTGGAGTGCTCTGAATCTAGTTTCTAAACTACTTAAGTTTAAAAAAATAGTTAAGATTAAGAGGACAAAAAGTTGCGCGTGCACAAAAGTGTTCTTATTTTTCTCACTAAAATATAACATAGTGTTTGGTGTGTGCCCCCCTTATTTTTTTGTTGCATTTAGTATTTTTAAAAACTGGTTCGCAGAAATGTAGCTAAGAGTGAGTACTAGAAGTTGTGTATTTTTTTTGTAATTTTTTATTGAATATTTTTTTTGTGTTTTTTTCAAAGTGGATGCATCCTCAAAACTGCATCACTGAGCATGTGCATCACATAACTTGCACAAAAATAATTAATTTTTTTTAAATGTATAAAGAATGAAGCATAGAACAATCCTATATATATATTTTAAATTTCGATAAGCAGGTCAAAGTTATAAAGAAAAATCAATACATATATGATTGAAGAATATGAAAACACTGTTCAAAGAAAATAAACATAAATAACTTAACTTATTCAAAATTTTAAAAAATATATGGTTGGAAAGCTAAGAACTAGCTCGTCGTTTTGGTGTTGGTTTCATCAAATTTCATTATAAAATGAGTAAATCTGACGATGATGAAGTTCAAAAATGTTATTGACAATGAAAAACACATCTATAGGAGGTATCATAGAGGTCCAATCCTTAGGTTTGGTTGCCCAAGTGAATTCCAAGCCTAAAAAGGTGGGCTAAAAATTTGGAAAATCCTAAAATGCGCTCGTGTTTTAGGTTCCACAAAACATGAGCACATTTTGTGGAACATAAAACACGCTCGTGTTGTAGGTTCTACAAAACACGAGTGTATTTTGTCGAACATAAAATGTGATCACGTTTTGTGTTCATGTAAAACATGCTTTTTGTTTAGAATTGAAAGAGGAATAAGTATCATATTTAAGGTTGAGCACAAGGTGAACTCATCTCAATTGATCTTTACCCATACCCAACCATAGCAGATCTAGTAGAGCTAATTGTTGACCCCAACTTCTCCACCACTTGCAATGAATCAAGATTTAGATAAAGACCCAAAAGGAACTAGAGTAGAGACACTAACTAGGAGGTGCAAGGATGTGACCAGTGCAAGGATAGGAGGTGGTCAAGCACCTATGGTTTGCTATGAGGAGGTGGTCAAGCATCTATGGTTTACGATCGTGGCCCAATGTTTCTAAAAGGACCTAAACTTCTCTTTTAAGGGCACAAGCAATAGTGGAGTTGAACTCATAATAGGGAGGGGATCTCCCTCGACTAGAGAAGCCCTAATATCTATAAGTGTTAGATCTAGGGCACACAACTGAGAGGGGGGGTGAATCAGTTGTACAAAAACTTGCTTCTACTTCAAACACTTGATTCTTCTTGTTAGTTAATAGCATTCAATTAACCAACCATGAAAGCATAATGCATAAACACAGGAGCAGATAAACATCAACACATTGGACACCAAGATTTTGACGTGGAAAACCCGGTTAAGGGAAAAACCACGGGGTGATTAACCTAAGGATTATTCTCTGTTAGAAGAATAAGAAAAATGAATGGCACATGCCAATTAGGGCTCATTGCCCGAGCACACTGCTCACAAAGAGGCACATTGCCTACAAGAGACACACTGTCTACAAAGTGATAAGAATCACAAAATTGAACTGGAGATTGACATCTTTACCATGTCTGGATCAGTTCCATTTAAGCCCGAGATACTTCTGCTCTGCCCTTCGCTCTTTCACTATACCACACTCATTTGTTGCTCAACACACTTTGAAATGAACTCACAAACCTTTATTTATACAAGACATCGACTTAGGAATAATCATCTAAGTCGGCACTCAACCATAAGGACATTCGCAAGATGATTAATACATCCGGTCGGCCACCACAAGAACATTCGCAAGATGAACAACTTCATTCGGTCGGTTAGTCTGAACAAGAACTTCATTCGGAAGAATATCTTCAATTCCGGGCTCTACCACCAATGCAGACCGACAACATAACCTCAACATGATCCAAGAACCTTCACAAGCTTGCCTGATTGACTAGGTACATCCGCACTTCCTCTACTCACTGGAATCTCTTCTCCTCTTCATCCAGAACTTCAAGAACACAGTTTGTCGCCACTGTCATACTGAAGAAGGTGCTTCCGAACCTCCAAACCACGTACTAATTGAGATGACACATCACAAAGACATCCCAAACACTTTGTCCAATCCGCGGAATAGGACAATGCACTTCTGGATCTCACCAGACCTTTTTGCAACACTCTGTCACTCCGGAGCATCTCCCGGAACCGGTTCTACTTGACCGATCACAACTTTTTCATATCTTCATGTGGACCTCTGAAATCTTAACTGGATCAACTCAAGACTCATATCTACAAACCCTTTAATCCGCATCCTCTGATCCTCAACCTATTGAGTACATTTGCCTTCTTCTCATCACTGTTCTTCACTGTTCCTGATTGAGACTAATTTTCTCAATATCCTCAACACACAGCTCATCCAATCATTCTTACTAATGCAATATGAGTATGTTGACATCAATGACAACACTGGTTAACCTCATACTTGCAACAATCTCCCTTTTTGTCATTGATGGCAACATATGATGTGAAAAACCATCAAGACAAGAACTTCTCCTTTCTGTCACAACTCCCCCTTTGATCATCAACCACTTGTTTTTCACATGTCTTCTCTCCCCCTTTGACATCAATGGCAAAGGGCTCATACTTGCACTTGTAACACATCAGAATCATACCATTTGCTCCCCCTTAGTAGTAGCTCCCCATCATCAATCCGGATCACAAGATATGACTGTGATATCCACCGGACTGATGCACATCAGTGCATCCTAGTTCATCACCGGAGGGGCCATGACCCCTAACTTCTCCTGGAGATACTCAAAAGAGTCGTTGGGAAGAGGTTTAGTAAAAATATCTGCAATCTGATCCTTGGAGGGTACATACTCCAATCTGACTTCTTCCTTGTTCACTTGTTCTCTCAAAAAGTGAAACTTGATAGATATGTGCTTAGTCTTAGAGTGTAATACCGGGTTCTTAGAAATATTAATTGCACTTGAATTATCATAGAAAATTGTGATAGGCTTCTCATATTCAACTTTAATGTCTCTTAGCATCTGCTTCATCCATAAAATCTAAGTGCAACTACCTGCTGCTGCAATGTATTTTGCTTCAGTTGTAGACAGAGATATTGCCTCTTGTTTCTTGCTTAGCCAAGAAACCAACCTTTTTCCTAAAAAAAATGCTCCTCCACTTGTACTTTTCCGGTCATCCACATCTCCTGCCCAATCTGCATCTGTGTATGCATGAAGAGAGAAATCCTGATCTCTGGGGTACCATAGACCATACTCAACTGTTCCTTTCAAGTACCTAAAAATTCTTTTGATTGCCATGACATGAGATTCTCTGGGATCAGCCTGAAATCTTGCCACAAGACCAACAACCTACATTATATCTGGTCTAGTCTGAGTGAGATACAATAGTCCTCCAATCATTGATCTGTACTTGGTCTGATCTGTCTTAGGAGAGTCATCATCTTTGCTCAACTTACATCCGGTTGCCATAGGGGTGTTCATTGGCTTTGAATCTTCCATTCCAAATTTCCTCAACAATTCTTTTGCATATTTGGTCTGACAGATAAAGATGCCTTTCTTTGTCTGAGTAATTTGTAGACCCAAGAAGAAATTCATTTCACCAAGCATTGACATTTCAAACTCACTTTTCATTTGATTTGCAAAAGTTTTACACATACTGTCTTTTCCTCCAAAGATGATATCATCAACAAATACTTCAACAATCAAGATGTTTTCCTTATCTATTTGGAAATATAGATTACTATCAGCAGTACCTTTGTTGAAACCAATTTGCACAAGATGTTTATCCAACCTTTCATACCATGCTCTTGGGGCTTGCTTCAATCCATACAGTGCATTCTTCAACTTGCAGACCATATCATCATGATCAGACAATTGAAATCCATCTGGTTGTTCAATGTATACTTCTTCTTCCAAATCACCATTTAGGAAGGCAGACTTGACATCCATCTGATATACCTTGAAGTCTTTGAAGGCAGCATATGCAAGAAATAATCTGACTGCTTCAATTCTTGCTACCAGAGCAAAGGTTTCTTCAAAATCAATTCCTTCTATTTGAGAGTAGCCTTTGCAGACCAATCTGGCTTTGTTTCTGATAACTTCACCAACTTCATTTAGTTTGTTCCAGAAGACCCATTTGGTTCCAATCACATTCTTGTTTCCAGGTCTGGGAACAAGATCCCAAGTGTGATTTTTCTCAATTTGCATCAACTCTTCTTCCATTGCTTTGGTCCAGTTTTCATCATTGCAAGCTTCATTTATTGTCTTAGGTTCAATCTTTGAAATCAGACAGTATTCATTTGAATTTTGAGCAATTCTCCTCCTTGTTTGTACCCTTTTGCTTTTGTCACCTATGATCTGATCTTCAGAGTGATTTAAAGTTACATACCTTGGAACTTTGGGAGTCTCTTACACTGCTGTTTCTTGATCAGGTTCATTCAGACAAACTTCTTCTTCCTGATTTACCGGATCAGTCTGAATCTGACTTTCAGGAAGGGATTGAGTTCCTTGAATCAGAGCACCATCCTGATCATCTTCATCATATTCATAAAACCTTGAGGGCTTCTCAATTCCTTCATCAACCTTCACATTTGTACTTTCTATCATCTTTTTCAGTCTCTTATTATAACACCGGTATGCTTTGCTTTGAGTGGAGTAACCCAAGAAAATTCCTTCATCACTTCTAGCATCAAACTTTCCTAGATCTTCATCTCTTTTGATGTAACACTTGCTACCAAATACTCTGAAATATCTCACAGTAGGAGTTATACCAAACCAAAGTTCATAAGGAGTTTTACCGGTATTGTTTTTGATTTGAACTCGGTTAAGAGTGTAGACTGCAGTGCTGACAGCTTCTCTCCAAAACATCTAAGGAACATTTGCTTCCATCATCATTGTCCTGGAAGCTTCCTGGATGGTCCAGTTCTTTCTCTCAACTACTCCATTCTGATGTGGAGTCCTAGGAGCAGACAACTGTCTCTTTATGCCATGCTTCTCACAAAAGTCTATGAATTCACCAGATGTGAATTCACCACCTGTATCAGACCTTAGACACTTCAGTTTTAATTCAGTTTGATTCTCTACCATAGCCTTGTAGATTTTGAACTTCTCAAAGGCTTCTGATTTCTCTTTCAGAAAGGTTACCCACATCATCCGGGAATGATCATCAATCAGTAACATGAAATCTCTATCACCTTGCATACTTTTGATTCTTGTCGGACCACATAGATCAGTATGAACTAATTCCAATAATCCGGTAGAGGATTGATCTTTGCTTTTGAAAGAGACTCTGCTCTGTTTACCTAGCTCACATTCTTTGCACAAACTATTTGTAGGTTTCACCAATTTTGGAAGATCTCTTACAGCCTGAATATTGCTTATCTTGATGATGTTATCAAAATTTACATGACACATCCTTCTATGCCATAGCCAACTCTGATCAACTTGAACAAATAGACAACTTTTATTTGAACCAACTAGATGGAAGATATTACCTTTTGTTTGAGTACCAGATGCAATCTTAGTTCCGGAGCTTTCAAAGATCTTGCATCTTCCATTTTTGAACTGGAGATCATAACCTTTGTCTACTAACTGTCCAACACTGAGAAGATTGTGCTTCAATCCTTCAACATATAGTACATTACCAGTTTTGCTCTTTCCATCAAAAGAAATAGTTCCCCTACCTCTGATTCTACCTACAGAATTGTCACCAAACTTTACCATTCCTCCTTCATACCTTTCTAAATCTAAGAACTTGTTCTTGTCACCTGTCATGTGGTGAGAGCATCCACTATCAATAACCCAATCATCCTTTTCTTCTACTTGGGCAGCCAAAGCTCTTTCTACAACCTTATGATTGACAGATTCAGAGGATATTGGTTCTTCTTCCTTGATGGCAATAAACACCCATTCATTTCCAGATTTGTCTCCTATCTCTGATTCATCATCTGTTACTCCTTCATTATCAGCTTCTTCATGAACATAATAACAGTTCTTTTGGAACCTTTGTCTGTTGGAGTTTGACCTTACAGATCTTTCCAGACATCTTGAAGCAAAATGACCAATCTTATTGCAGTTGAAGCACTTAAAGGGTAGTTTTCCTTCATACTTACTGGACCCTCTTGGCAGTCTCTTTGCAATGAGGGCTTCAAGTTGAGCTATTTCTACTTCTTCCTCTTCCATGTCTTTCCTTGCTTGATCATACCATGACAGCTTCCTTGAAGAGTTCTCTCCCGGATCAAATCTTTGTTTGCCTTTCACATAGGCACTGGCTTTGAATGCAGATTCAGTCTTGGGGGGATCATCTCCAAACTCAGTCATTTCAAATGCAACCAGTTTGCCAGCTAGTTGCTCTCTTGTGACAGTTGTATGGGCTCTGAATTCATCAATGGCATCAACCTTGATTTTGTAGGCAACAGGAAGGGATCTGAGAATTTTGCAAACAATTTCATTTTCATCCAGAACTCCACCAGCATTCCTGATTCCACACACTAGCTCATTCACTCTTGGCATAAAGGTAGTGATATTTTCATCATCTCTCATCTTCAATCTTTCAAATTTCCCTTTCAGACTTTGCAACCTTGCACTCTTGACAAACTCATCTCCTTCATACAGAAGTTCCAGTTTAGTCCAAATCTCATAAGTAGTTGGTAGGTCAATAACATTTGAGAGATCTGAGTCATTCAATGCGATTAGAAGAGCTTCCTTGGTCCGTAGATTGTTTTCAGCATCTGTGATTTCATTTAGAGTTGTCGGACCACCCTGTGGAGGAACATATGGTTTTGAGACCATGGTCAAGTATGCTTTTCCCATACACTCCAAATTGCATTTCATGCGACCTTTCCAGAGAGTGAAGTTGGTTCCATCAAACTTCGGACTATCCTTCTTCTATGATGACATCCTGGATCTCCTCAAGCGGTTAAGCTCCTTTCAGAGGAACTTGGCTCTGATACCAATTGTTAGATCTAGGGCACACAACTAAGAGGGGGGGTGAATCAGTTGTACAAAAACTTGCTTCTACTTCAAACATTTGATTCTTCTTGTTAGTTAATAGCATTCAATTAACCATCCATGAAAGCATAATGCATAAACACAGGAGCAGATAAATATCAACACATTGGACACCAAGATTTTGACGTGGAAAACCCGGTTAAGGGAAAAACCACGGGGTGATTAACCCAAGGATTATTCTCTGTTAGAAGAATAAGAAAAATGAATGGCACATGCCAATTAGGGCTCACTGCCCGAGCACACTGCTCACAAAGAGGCACACTGCCTACAAGAGACACACTGTCTACAAAGTGATAAGAATCACAAACTTGAACTAGAGATTGACATCTTTACCATGTCTGGATTAGTTCCATTTAAGCCCGAGATACTTCTGCTCTGCCCTTTGCTCTTTCGCTAACCACACTCATCTGCTGCTCAACACACTTTGAAATGAACTCACAAACCTTTATTTATACAAGACATCGACTTAGGAACAATCATCTAAGTCAGCACTCAACCATAAGGACATTCACAAGATGATTAATACATCCAGTCAGCCACCACAAGAACATTCGCAAGATGAACAACTTCATCCGGTCGGTTAGTCTGAACAAGAACTTCATCCGGAAGAATATCTTCAATTCCGGGCTCTACCACCAATGCGGACCGACAACATAACCTCAACATGATCCAAGAACCTTCACAAGCTTGCCTGATTGACTAGGTACATCCGCATTTCCTCTACTCACTGGAATCTCTTCTCCTCTTCATCTGAAACTTCATGAACACAGTCTGTCGCCACTGTCATACTGAAGAAGGTGCTTTCGGACCTCCAAACCACGTACCAATCGAGATGACACATCACAAAGACATCCCAAACACTCTGTCCAATCTGCGGAATAGGACAATGCACTTCCGGATCTCACCAGACCTTTTTGCAACACTCTGTCACTCCGGAGCATCTCCCGGAACTGGTTCTACTTGACTGATCACAACTTTTTCATATCTTCATGCGGACCTCTGAAATCTTAACTAGATCAACTCAAGACTCATATCTACAAACCCTTTAATCCGAATCCTTTGATCCTCAACCTATTGAGTACATTTGCCTTCTTCTCATCACTGTTCTTCATTGTTCCTAATTGAGACTAATTTTCTCAATATCCTCAGCACACAGCTCATCCAATCATTCTTACTAATGCAATATGAGTATGTTGACATCAATGACAACACTGGTTAACCTCATACTTGCAACAATAAGGGTATAGATACCCCCTCTCTATAATAAGAGAAGTTCACAAAGAGGTAAAAACCTTTAAGAAAGCAATAAAAAGCTTGACCCATAGAAAATAATGCTAGAGAGAGGAATGTGAATCAAGAATGTTGTGCTCCCTTAGCTACTATAGATGGAGTAATGCTCAATTTAGAGTTAAAGAGACCTAAAGGGGCTAGAGATTCCAAAGAACATAGGGAGAGCAAAGAATCCACCTATCTATATAGGGGTAATATAGAGTTAGGGGCATTGATTACACCTTGGTCAAAAACTTGAAGGAAATGATAATTTAACCATTCTCTCAAAATTCCAAGTAGGATATCCAAAGTGTCAAATTTACTAGCCTCACCATCTTCTCATTCACACAGTCATCACCAATGAGATAGGAGACCAAGATGAGTACAACAATGGACAAAAGGAGAAACCTTCCAAATACTTTGCAGTAAACAAATTTTATGGAATTATACTCATGGTGTACTCCTTGTATCCAATCTCCTGACCCTTCTCATTGTCCTAAGGGATCCAGTTCCATGATGAAGTAGATGAGAGTGGAAATTCTATTTAGGAATATGATGAAAAAGCTGACCTATCCAAACTATGGTATAATCATTAGGATCTGATGACACTTAGGTTTCTACTATGGATGAAAATGAGGAACTGTCCCTATATTTATAGAGTTAGTTGAATTGATCTCTAGCCTAGTTTAAGGCTTATCTATCTTCAAAAGAAATATGGATTACACAAAAATCCTAGTGTTAAGCCTTATCCAGAAGGTCTCACAATTCTTAATGAGATGATTGCTTAGGTACACTCCAGATATGAGTCTAGGTATAGGAAAGTTGGAAAACCCTCAAATGGATAGACTAGAATAAGAATGAGTCTCTCTCTCTCTAATTTTATATATCTATCTCTCTCCCTCTCTAACTCTTTCAATGCTTGAAATGTAAAGAAAATAACTCTTTCAATGATTGAAACCAAAGTAATCAACTCTTTCAACTAATTGAAAATGAAAAATGCAAAAGCAAATATAGCAAAAATTTCAACTTCATCAAAGCAAGCAAAAACCCAAGTAATCACTATATTTCAATTTCTTTATCCTTCACTTGTCTTTTCACACCAAATGTGTCCTAGGATTACAAAAGATTGGATTGAGTTGGTCCTTGACGAAATTCAATAAAATATGCTCACACTTAGGAAAATAAGAGAACAAAATGAATAGAGATGGATAAGAGAGGGTACTTTCTTAAGAGAACCCACTTTATTAGACAAGATCATTACACACATTGATGATAGACTCACAATTTACTAGCATTGCAAAGAGAATGTTTAAACACCCCAATAGTTCAAGTGACAACCACTCCACATTCCACACCTCAAATCAACACCATAGTCTACCACTAGGAACTCCTTCCTCATGAAGTGAGTGGACTTGGTGATATGACTCCCATTCCACACAACCATATCACTACCATCTATGAGACCCTCTTTCCATGAGAAGAGAGTGATTAGCCAAATTCTTCTTTTCTTAGCTAGATTTTTTTGGAAGAGCAGGAGTAATTCAATCCATACCATCAATAAGGGTGTAACACATATTGCATGTTCTGTTTTGAGTCCACCTCATTCACTTTTTGTGATGGGAAGATTTAGAGTATTACATATTTTGGTGAAACTAACATGAAAGGAAAATCCTTCTAGACAATCCCTCTCATTTTCTTTCTTCCACCTTTCACCCACCTTATCTTCCCATTTTTTTGTGGTACTTATGGTACCCTTGAATATGTCTAGACCAATAACACAATAGGGACAAGGTCCCTTAGACCTAGCTAGCCTTCCTTCATTCAACTGGTACATCCTTCCCAATCCATTAGTACCTATCTCAAATTGGTATGATTATAAAGATGTTAACTCGAATGGTGGACAACAATGACCACATTACTTCATCACTTCTAATAACCTAGTTTGGAACCAAGATACTATGATTCAACCAAATCTAGATCAAAATAGAGCACTCAAGTGCTTATTAGATAAAAATTGCATCATTAGGGTCCCATCACAAACTACAAAGACACTACAACTTGAATCGACAATGAGATGAGATTCTTAGAGAAAGACCTAGAGGAATCTTGTATAACATGAGAGGCTCCCCATATAGCTTAGCAACATGAATGAAATGAAGCATGCCAAGGGGTACTAGAAAGCTTCCTTGAGAAAAGAACCAACATGACCACTCAACCCTCGCTTACTAAACAAAACCCACCTCATGATGGAGAAATATAAAACATAGGAGATGCTACCTCAGGAGCTCTCATAGACACCATGATCCAAAAGATCAAGATCCTTGAAGCTAGGATCCTTGAAGAGAGAGGTGGGGAGATAGAGAGGGAAACATAGATAGAGATAGAGAGGGGGAGAGAAGGGGAGAGAGAGAGGGGGAGATTAGGAGATATAGATAAAGAGAGGGAGAACGTGGAAGTGAGGGAGGGAGGGAGAGATAGAGAGGGATGGAGGGAGAAATAGAGAGGGATGGGAGGAGAGGGACTAATAGAGAGAGATGGAGGATAGAGACATTGAGAGAGAGGGGAGACATAGGGGGAGATTGAGGGGTATAGATAGAGAGTGGGAGAGATGGGGGGGATTGAGGATTATGGATAAAGAGGGGAGAGAGAGAGGAAAACGAGATGGAGGATAGAGACATTGAGAGAGAGGGGGAGATTGAGGGATATAGATAGAGAGTGGGAGAGAGGGGGGAGATTTAGGGATATGGATAGAGAGGGAGAGAGATAGGGGGAGGGATGGAGGGAGAGATAGAGAGTGGGAGAGTGACAATGAGAGATAGATATAGAGAGAGGTAGAGATAGAGATAGAGATGCAAAATGTGGAAGCATATACAAGGCACATGAACTATTTGATAGAATGCCTCAAGGAAATTGTGTTCTCAGTTGCAGGATACTAACAAAATGGATTTGTTGAAGAGTCTTTCAAAACTTTCAACCAAATGCAATGGGCATATGTATGCTCACATTTTGTGTTCAACAAAATACGCTCATGTTTTGTGGAACACAAAATGCGCAAAGTCTTTAGAAACTTTCAACCAAATGCAATGGGAAGGTGTGCTCATGTTTTATGTGAACAACAAAATGCACTTATGTTTTGTGGACCACAAAACACACTCACATTTTGTGGACCGCAAAATGTGCTCGCATTTTGTGGACCGCAAAACGTGATCGTGTTATGGCCATTTAAACATAATGTGAGCGCGTTATTACAAAAAATACTCATTTGGTCATTTTTATATACCATTTCCATGCACTTACCCAACTCATTCATTAATAACTTTGACCCCTAAGATCAAAGGGGTTAAGTGTAACTCCAAAGCACTCAATGTGGGTATAATAATCACACTTACACACCACTTACAAATAGCTATTTTTAGTTGCTCAAAGAAGCCTTTCCTAGTCCAGCAGTACCTCCCCTTTTCAATGACCTCTTACAGCTATCATAAGATGCATGGTAAGTGTCATAATGTGTCAATCAAGGAATATTGGTATTCTTTCCATGTGTGGTATCCCTTTGAATGAGGGCCTAATATTTACAACACATTATGCTAATTGAGTAATTACAACATTAAGATTTACAAGGTATACAACACCTAATTGTAACAATCTCACTTCTTGGATACATTATAAATGATCATAAGGGGGCTCCAACAAAGTGAATTAACTACTAAATAATAAAATGTGCATAGCCATCTTACACCATCTATACTTCTCCATGCTCATTAGTTTTGTCAATGCATTTGCAAAATTCATAGAAGTATCCACATTCTCAATCATAACCTTCATGTCCTCTGCCATGTCAATAAACAAAATAGTATTGAACATCAATGTGCTTTGTTTTTGCATTGAAAGTATGATTATGTGCCAAGTTGATGGCACTCTAATTGTCACAGTAAATCTATATTGTGGGTATATGCATAGAAATGGGGGGCCATAAGGGGGTCAAAAGTCACCGCTTTTTCTTGTAATTAGTAAAAAATAATCTTAGATGAGAAATTTAAGACAACCACACTCAAAATTTGAATATGTGACAAGAACAAGATTAGTATTGCTTGGAATCTAGTTTCTAAACTACTAGTTGTTTTAAATGGTGGAGATTAAGAGAGTCAAATATGGGGAGCACACTAAGTGGTCATATTTTTGTTAGTAAAATATCACATAACATTAGATGTGCTCCCCCTAAAATGTTAATTTTTTAAGTATTTCACAAAGCCCTTTAGTGGAAAGTTAGCTAACATCACATAGTTTATGCCTAATATTTTTGCAAAATTTGTAATGAATATATAGTTTTTTACTAATTTTCAAAGTAAACACATATTGAAAAAAAATTGAGTGTGCCTCCCCTCTTAATTTTGAAAAACTAATCAAAAATATTTTTTTGGATGTGTATAGAATGGATTCCAGAATGTAATTTATTTCAAATTTAGATGAGAGGATCAAAAATAGCACCAGAAAACTATACATAGATTTTTGGCAAAAAATGAGACACTAGCAAAAGAAATTGAAGATGAAAACCTTAATGCATTTGAATTTTAGAAAAAACTACATGGTTGGAAAGGTAATAGAGAGCTTGACATCATCATGGAAAATTTCTTAATAACATCTAAAAATGTGCAAGCCTGACGGAGAGCATGCTCAACATTTGCTTGCTTGTTTTTGTATATTTTATACAAGACACATATTTGGGCATGTCACATGTAGGTCCAACCCTTTGAGTTGAATGTCCAAGGAAAATCCAACCCTAACAATTGGAATTTCCCAAAGCAACATATAATGCGCACACATTATGAAATGCTTATAAAATACATATGCCAACTATAACATGTGCACGTTATAAAATACACGCATTTTGATTTACACAAAAAAATAGGGCAATGATCTGCAAAAATGAGAAACTAGTGATTTCAAACCCACATGCTCTATTTTTCCATGTGCTCTACATATTCTATGGCATACATCACACTTTTCATTATTTTGAAGAGTTACAATCATTGTTTGACTAAATTAACTTATTTCTTTGTCTTGTGTTGACGTAGAAAATTCTAATTACATGTTTTTCATTTGAATTTGATATTACATATCATTATTTTTTATATTTTAAGGAATTTGAATAATTGTTTGACAAGACTAATTAGTTTTTTGTCTTGCATTAACATAAAACATTCTAATTACATGTTTTTTGTTTGAATTTGATAAATTATCAATCATTATTTTTATTATTTTGACAAATTGTGTTAGATTGATAAAAAATATAACATCATGCTAAGGAAATGAGAAAAAATGCAAACACCAGAGGATTGTGAAGCTAAGAATGTGAAGAAAAGAGAACAAATTAGACAACTTCATGAAAATAAGAAATTAAACCCCAAGGTTGAAGATATACCATCTTTTCCAATTCATTTAGATCCTAAAGCACCCATTGGAGCCATGAAGATCCTTGGTCTAAGAATAACAAATACTAACAATGAAAAATCTATTGTAAAAAATCTAATCAATGCATATCAAACAGTGTGTTCAACCTCATGCACCAAAGATAGTAATGTTATATGATGTATAGTTACATGAACTATAGTATGTAATCAAATAAAGTAATCTTTCTTAATAAAGAAAATAAGTAGAATACTAAAAATAGATAGAAAAACATTAATGAAAGTTATTGGGAGGTGTCAAAGAGTTGAAGATACAAATAACAAACTTGAGCTATGGGTATTCTCTAGTAGACTTTCAGGGAAAGATAAAGTCATAGTTGAAGCCTTACAATTATTGATTAAAGAATTTTAGAAAAATAACATAAGAGAGTTATCCTCAAATAAAAATTAGCCAAAGATATTTTTAAATAACAAAACTTTTTTATATTAAAATAAATCACACACACACAACTTTTTATTGTAGGGTCCACATTGAGTTTTTTATGCATTATAATATTTTTTGACATATACGTGTTATTTTACATATTAATGATATTTTGTAGGAGTGTATGATAGAAGCTTCACCTAGATTGACAATATATTTCATTTCAAGTATTTTTATAAAAGTGTATCTATGGACAATTATCTTTTTAAGAAATCACATGTTTGGATGGAACATGTGATAGTTGTGGTGCTTTGCAATGTTTAAAAAATTGTGTACACACAGATAACACACATGCAATTGGAAATGAACTAGTAAGTTTTGGAAAATATAAGTTAGTGGCATACACTTTAAAATATGTTAAAGAGCCCAAGAGCTGTTAATTAATAAATGAATAAATAAGAGTATCATAATTTATGGCTCTTTTGAGAGAAGATTGTGTATGAGTATGCAAGACATACACATAGATCTTGATGGTTGGACTTTCAATTCAAGTTATGCAAGGGCACATTTCTTCTTCATACCATTGTGTCAATTATAGATTTTGTAGAGAATTATAGACTGTACCCATTGAATGGGGTTCAATCATAGTACTACAACTCCACTCAAGTTGTTATATTTATGCATATAGCATTCATTCATGCACTTAATGATACAAAAGAAGAAAAAAGATCTTGAGGAAGTATTATTTTTATATTAGTGATGATTGCACATAATCTACAGAGTTCATGCAAGGTTGCTTTAAAATTTTCTATGGTAATTGAGTAGTAGGAATATCATATTTAGTCAGTATATCATATGGTTGAGTAAGATGCATATGAGGAGTAATGTAAAGAATTTATAGAAATTTTCTAAGGTCAAGCATAGAAAAGTGGAGCATAATAGTGCAAGAGCATGTATTAAAAGAGCCATAACATGAGAAGAGTTGAAGTACAAAGATAGTGTGAAGTTGATAGATACAAAATTTATTGTCGAATGATGTAACTCTACAATGGATACATGTAATGAAAGTAAATCTACAATTTGTAGATTTTTTTAGTTGGTAGAAGAAGCTAACATTGCAAAATATGAAGGACATTAGCCGAACACACACCGAACCAACAAATGTTTTGCATTTACAAGTGTGACATTCACATGTTGCATTGCACTCACGTGCACACAAGGTGTCACAACAAGGACAACACCAAAAGCGGCATCACCATTGCACTATGCAAGGTGGCACAAGCGGAAGAATTCACCCATCATGTGACAACTCACCACGATGACCAAGCGAGAGGTGGATCTCACTCCATAATGAGGATCAGATACACATCTACGACCTCACTCCCTCACAAACAAACAGAGTAGGATGAGGGTAACAGTCACCTTAATCCATTCCATGACTACACAAGATATCCCAAACACAATAGGGTGGCTAAAAGCATTAATCAACATCAAATAACTGAGTCTAAACATGCTAACATAGCTAGATTCTAACATGTAAAATCTATCAAAACATGCGAACATCCTCACAAATTAAGGCATGGAAAAATACAAGATGATATCCAATAATTACAATATTCAGAGGGCTTCATCCTAAACATAGATGAATCACAACCAACATCATAAATAAACTCATAGCATTAATTACATCTTATTACAAAGGTCTCAAAAGACCTACTTTACAAAGGTTACAATAATCAATAATGATAATATACAAGTACATAAACCACCTAAAAACCAACACGTTCTCCAAGGTACAACAAGGCACGAAGCACAACATAATCAACCTGTGAGAAGATAAGGGAACCATCCAACACTTAAAGATCATCATGAAGGACCAATGGGGGAATGTTGCTCACCTCCCAACCATATTGCCATCGTCGAGTGCAATATAGCTATCTATGCAACTCTAGAGGCAACTCTCGAGCTACAGAGAAGGTGATCATGGTAAACCCGCTAAGAGCATCTCACACATCCAGGGTATACAAGCAACATATGGCATACATGCCAATCAATTCACACAATAGACATGGAACAACTACCAATATAATGCATGCATGTAACATGTGGCACACTTGCCAATCCAATGCATATAAATAACACATGGTACCACTACCATACAATATGATATAATGTACAAAACACCATAAAACATGAATCAACCATTGCAAACACAACAATGCAAGGTACACAACACACACCGAGTCCAACTTAGGCGGTGACAAGCATAAGGAAGAGAGAACTAGCAAGCCTAGGATAAGGAATGTCAAATCGAGGGCATAATCAACCTTGTAATAATAATGAGGGCGTAATCAACCTCATAGCTAACCAGGGTGTAATCAACCTACGGATGCTCTTTACATCCAAACTGAATCACAGTAGAACAAGGCATTACCCCCTGGAGTTGCCAGAGCAAGAGAGGGTGTTATCACCTGGAGTTGCCAAAGCAAGACAAAGTGTTATCATCTAGAGGTATTGGAGTTTGGTGTAGATGATCTTATTATTAGTTTTGCTTAACCCATGTGTTAATATTTATCTTTTCACAAATCCTTACATGCTGGACCCACTGACAACTTCATGTTGTGGTATGTGTTCAAGGAGCCACTCCTTACCTACTGCTAATCCTCTTCCTTAACATCCAATATGTTGATTTAACAAACCGAGCGTGGCATTGATTTCAATGCACCAAAATGTGACATTTGACAAAAACATAACATATTCTCAAATGATGCAGATTCACATTTCATGAAGGAGACATTTAATCTTACATAAAAATACATCATGAAATGATTTTAATCTCAATTTTACTCATTTTCAAAACATGCAAATACACATAAACCCCCAAAATGGCCATGTTTGAATGCTTGGTTTTTAGGGCATTTTTCTAACTTTTGACTCACAAAGTGTATGCAAGAATGAACAACTACCTATTGTAGATATGATGCACAACATCTCAAAACCGCAATAAAATCATGTGGTCCATTTCCTAAAAAATGTGCCATAGTTTTGACTTTTTGTCATGGTTTCCAAAATGAAAAAGCATAAGAAAATAATGGAAAAACTACTCAAAATTAAATATGATTACTCCATCCTACTATGCAAACCAATAACAACCATTCAAGGTAGCATACTAAGGAGAGAAACACTTAATTTAAATCAAAGAATGCAATGAAACCTTACCTCTCAATCAAATTTTGAATCCAAACAATTGAAGGAAGAAGCAAACAATCTTTTCCAAACACACACCAATCCAACAACAAGCTATCCTAGTTCCAAATCTATCTTCAGATTTGCAAACACTTCAATCCTTCAAGCATGGAGAAATTTCCAAATTTGCAAACACAAGAGGGTTTTCAAGAATGGAGAGCAATTTTGGAAGTGAAGAATGAAATAAATGACAAGTCTTTTTCCCTTTTAACCTCCAAAATCCCTAATTCTTATTTTCTATTTGTTAACGTATTGTAGCCATTTATGCAAAGATGCGAAGCTCAGCAATCCTGTGTAACATGGGATCAAACTCAGGCAGTGGGTGACCTATGGTGAGCTTGAACATCCAGATTATGGGCTGGTTCCCTTGTAAAATTTCAATGGATTTATAACTTGATATGAAAAGGGGTTGAAAGGATCTACTAAAAGCACTAGAACTGTAATTTAAAGTGTGGTGATGCACCTAATTTGATGGAAAACTGCAATTTTAACTCACAATAGATCTCAAAAAATCTATCCACACAATCCACTTTTGGCAATATGATCACAAAAATGATTCTAAGGGAGGCTGGAAATAACTTTCTTTTTGAAGGAAAATAGGGTTCTCACAACATGAAAGAAAATTTATTCCAATTGCACAACTTAAGACCTGTGATTTCAATCCTTTTCAATACATGCAAGTACAAATGAGGTCTAATGATTTTAAAGGTTTTGATATTAAACACAATAAAATCTCATCAAATCATTCACAAAAGCAACATTAATGAAAAGGTAGACACTTGATTCAGCTGAAATATGAAGGAACACTCGCATAAAAAGACAAAGAATAGAACCTGTAACTTGTTGTAATCTCTATAAATCTAAAAAATATGAGTTACAAAACATCCTCTCAGCAATGTGTAAGAGAGAAAAAAGACAAGAACTAGAAAAACCTAAGTTTTTCTTACAATATATAATATGCTCTCTCAAAAAGACCTAAAAGGTCAACTGCAGTTAACTACCTCTAAAAATAATCTCTCAAAACTGATCCCCGAGCAAGCATGAAAATCCCTAAAAATAAGGGTTATAACTGTTTCAAATCGAGCTAAAATAGCTCCAAACTGCTCCTCTCTATTAGTTTGACCAAAAGGTGGAGGTCAAACTCTCCAATTTTGACCCAAAAACCATGCAAAGAACTCCAAAGACTTCAATTAACTCTATCCTCCAAATTTGCATGATTTTGGGATGAGAAAACAATGTGAGCAAAAAATAAAGTAATTTAGGATGATTACTTTACTATGAGTTACAATTTGTTCTATCTTTTTGACTTTACAACATGTGACAAAATAATAAAGTAATTTATAATTATATTACTTTATTATTTGTTTACATTGTTTTAGTTCCAAAGTCATGCAAAAAATGAATGCATTTGTCTTTTAAAAGATTTAAAAAACAAATAATAACTCCTTATCTCTCCCTTGCATATATAGTGATTTCCTCATGGAACACACCTCATGCATTTGTATAAATTTCATGCATTATCTTCAACCTTATAACTCCTATGCATGCATGATGTATCAACACTTAATACATCTCAAAAATCAAGGCTATTAACCCTTATGTCTCCCATGCATACATACATGCATTACATATTAAAACCTCTTATAGCTCCCATCATCATACCTCATTATTTATCACATACTATACCTTATGTATATGCAATATATATCACATCCTTTCCTTGCATATATGCAACACCTTATAACTCCTCATGCACTAAGGTATAAAATTCACCTTCGAAACATGTTGCTTGTTTTGTTTTTTTGACTTCAACTTCATGCTTTGCAAAAAAATAATATAATGCATAAAGTCTTATCTTTACATCATTGTTCTATGTTAACCTTCAAAAAATCAAAAGGCTTAAAAGAATCTAGCCCTTACGGGTCCCTGTGGCATCATGTGGTTTGCATCATTAGGTTTGAAAGACTTAGAAGTCTTTACCATGATGACAAAATGGATAACAATGATTTTGTAAAAAGAAGTCAAAAAAGAAGAAAGACAACTAAGGCATCGACCAAAAGGAAGGAAAACCCTAAACTCTTGTCATTTTCACTTGTGTCTTGTTTGTGCTCCTCCTAAGCCGCCACCATGTCTGTTAGGGTTTGGAGCTATCTTCATCATTCTTTGTGGTTTCTTGAAGGTTCTTGATGACGTTCTTCTGTGTCTTTCCACAGGAAACTTGAAGGTTTAAGACTGTTTTTCACTTTTCGACCCATTTTTCTTGATTTCTGGATGCAAAAAATGCATTACAGACCGCGGCCATCATAGAGATTTTGATGCATCATTTTCTATGCTTTATCTTCTCACTATATTTTGCTTTGCTCTGGTTTTGAGGCCATCATGGCCAACTGGTTTGTGAGTTTTGAGAGCTCAACTGTGAGCATACCCACAGCCTATAGCAAGCATTCTTTGCCTGGAACAAGATAAGGTAAGATTTCTTTTCACCCTGCACCATTTCTAAGTGTTTCTGCATAAAAATGTTAAGGGTTTGAAGCAAAACTTTTGAGGGTTTTAACATCTTTGAAGGAAAAACTTCTTTTAGGCCGCCGCCATAGCTAATTGTATACATGGTATCATCTGCATTTGTTCTTAGATCTGTGGGGAAAGGAGATTTGACCCATGACAAGATAATGAAACACTTGTGAAAATGAAGACTCTCTATGCTTGATTTCTATATTTTCTGAGAGTTCTTCATATATTATGACAAGGGTCAAGAAGCAACATTTTCCTCTAGTAGCCGCATGAAACTGGGTCTCTCTCTATTTTATATCTTACTGTTCTTCCATTTTGAGACTACAAAATACATAAAAGACCATTCATTATTCACCTGTAGATGTTCTTTCCCTTACATTTTGATGTGGGTTTTGATATTTTGTGGAAAAAACATTGTTTTTGGCTGCGGCCTGAAAACCCATATATACATATGATATTTTATTTTCTATACCTCCATTCTGTCACAAAAGGCATTTTGTAGCTATCATGAAGAAAATAAGGCAAACAAAAAAAATTCTTTTATCATTTCTTGTTCTCCTGTATACTTTGTGGTCTTTTATGACAGTTAACCCTTTTTAAAAAACAATAGTCTTTCTTTCTTTCTCACTGTTCCATTTGGGCATAATGTCCCTATATGTATCTTTTGATCTTGTATATTTCGTGGCTTCTTCTTTTCTTGCTCTTTCATAAAAGTGAAGGTGCATCTACTGCTCCGCCCCTATTGTTCTACTTTGACTGTGTTCATATGCTACATGTGCTTCATGTTGACTGTACCTGTATATGCATCTTTGTATTTCCTTCATGGCTGAGACAATGTGTTTGCTGAACATGAACACTACAATATGTAGAAGGCATAGGTATTGTTAGCACTCATTTTGACCTAGGGTTGATTTGTCATGATCAGGGGGTTTCTTCATTTGAACCCTTTATCTTCTTGCCCATTTTTTCTAAGTGTTGGACCTCCTCAGCATTTTTCAGCTGCAGCATCATATTTTCCTGAGGAGGAGGTCATCATCATCATCTTGTCTTCGATGAAGGTCAGCATCATCATGTTCTCCGTCGACTGGTTTCTCAACGTCATCATCATATTTCGCTATCAGGTGATGTTTGGTTTTTATCCTGATCCTGCTGATGAGCTACAGTGCGCCCTGATCTGCTTGCGAGGGTGA
Source organism: Cunninghamia lanceolata (assembly GCA_027924645.1). Classification (NCBI taxonomy): domain Eukaryota; kingdom Viridiplantae; phylum Streptophyta; class Pinopsida; order Cupressales; family Cupressaceae; genus Cunninghamia; species Cunninghamia lanceolata. Next base: position 37,047,213 of record BSBN01000193.1, on the reverse strand, counting down.
TTTTTCAAAGAATCCGGTGATCTTGCACTTATCACCTTGCGCAAACATGATGATGATGCTGCCCCGATTTTCTGAAGGGGTTATTCTCTAAGTTGTTCGACCTAACTTGTTTTTTCTTAAGGGTTGTCGTCATCATCATCATATTTCCAGTTATCATCCTGCTGCTTGCGGAGGTCATCATATTTTCTGCCTTCATGATATTTCGCCGGGGTGATATTTTTATCATCGGGTGATCTTGGTTATGATCATCCTAATGATGTTGTTGAAGAGTTCTAAGTGCGACCCGATATTCACTAGGGTCATCATATTTTGAACGTCAGGATGATCTTAGTCAATATCATCCTGATGATGTTGTATCACTTCTTGTTCGTTGTTTTGTCATCCTGATGATGCTAACGTCATCCTTATATCAGGGTGATATCTATTTCTCTGCCATCCGCATCATGATATTTTTGAAGGAGGGGGTGATATTTTCATATCACCCGGATATATGTTTGTTCCAGCATCATGATGATGCTGATATCAAGGAGATATCCGCCTGCCGGCTTCGTGCATTATCTACTGGGGGTGATCTTTTCAAGCATCATCATATTCGTCTATCGCCCCGATCTTATAGAGGAGCTACAGTGCAACCTGATATTTGTGCATCAGGAGGATATTTCCAAATATCCGGTTGTCTTCCGAATATCATGATGATGTTAATATGATGATGACGTCATCAAGGTCCGGGGGGGTCATATTTCTAACACTGATCATCTTATGATGATCCCCTGATATTTGCAAACATGATGATGACGTCATCCGAATATGAGGAGGTGCGCAGTAGGCAGATATGATGATGACGTCAGCAGGATATGATGATGACGTCATCAGGATGTTCATCGGCCAGACTTTTGGTTTAAGCTCAGCAGGAGGATGTTCCTCCGATGGATCAGGTTGTGCCGATTATCATGAAGGTTATATTTCAAATATCATGATGACGTCAGGGTGATATTTCGAACAACAGGATATCATGCTGCTGGAGGATGATGATGATGAAGTCTTATACTAGTGTCGTCAGGAGCAAAAGCACCGACATGATATATGCTCATGACCTAGTATATAAAGTGTTATTGAGGTCATCGCGGGGTGCATGTGGGATAATTGATATCCTGCATATTCAAAGTATCATGATGATGAATCTCGGCGGGAAGTGGTTACGATGCAGAATCAATGTTCTTCCCGAGGCCGCGGGTTGGTGCACCATCAATGGTGATTGTTGCAGAGGTATGGGCGATGGCGTGGGTGGATCTGGTACCCGACTGAAGGTGTACATCAGCGGACAGTGGCGCAGGGCTCGAGAAATCTTCCTGTCTCCTCCCCTACCTGCTGCATTCAAGTTTGGGTGCCAATCTGGTAGTGTTTGAGCGCCATCCTTCTGATACTGTGTATCTGGCGGGATTTTGGTCAACCATGTAATTAATTGCTGAGCACCTACCTGGTTGTTATAAGCAGGTTGTGTTGCTCATTTGTGGTTGTTGAAAGTTGAAGATTTTGGCTCTGTAATGCATAACAAGCTGATCTGGTTGCTCTGTACAGCTTACCTGTGAGTTTATGTATCTCTTGTTGTTTGTTTTTGGCATGAACCCACTGATTTCATGATTAAACTTATATGAGAAATGCTGTTTAGCATGTGTTGTGTTAATTCTGTCTCCAGTATTGCATGTATTCTTCTTCTGAATCTGGATGTTTGGTAATGTTTAGATTCTAGAGCATAGAATTCCTATGTTGACTGTCTGATCTTTTAACTTCTACTCAAGGGGTAGATTAAACTGTTTTCAGGTTGAACATTGGGAAGGGTATACTGCAGTAGGGATACCATAAGTAGAGATAACCTAACACTCTGTATTGGGAGATGTCTATAAGGCAGATATCACATATATCCCCTTGAAATCCAGTTTCAGCTGTTCATGCTGATCATTCACAGGTGTATGTCTACTGACTCCAGGCCCTGGATAGGCACCAATCATGCTTTGTTTTGTGTTATAACCATATCCAGCTTTGCATCCAAGCTTAAAATCCAAATCAAAATCTAAAACCAACATTAGGACATTAGAGTTAGTTTTAGGAACCTCAGTCCTCTGTCTACAACTGCAAATAGGCCCAAAGCTAGCCCCTTTGCTCTTATCTTTCAGTTTTGGTCTACTTACAGGAGGACTCATCTGCTTTCTATCAACATCCCAGCCTTGCATGCATATCCCCATGGATGTTGAGTAGGGAATACCCCCCTAGGTCTTGCAGAGCCTGAAGAAGAAGAGGAGATAAAATATAGAGTCTATCTCCTACACTGTTGACCCCCTGGCCCAGAGATCCTGTTGATCACTGATGGCTACCTTGTAGGGAAATCTGGGAATAAGCATCCAGTCTGGGAAAAAGTCAACAGAAATTGGCGACTCTGCTGGGGAACCTTGTGAAAGAACCCTGGTTTTCAGAAGAAAACAGTTCCTAGTAATAGGTGGCGACTCCGAAGTAATCTCCCAACCGGTCAAAATAAAATTTATATGCAGGGGAGAAGATCCCAACAAAACCCTTTATTTGAAGAGTTACCATTAACAAAAAGAATGATGTATAGAAGAAAGGGAACTGTCTCAGTTAGTCATGAGAGCTCCCCCAGAAAAAGTGATGATGTACAAGATAACCCTAGGCCATCAGGACAGCATGCGCCTTATTTTTCAAATGCAGAAGCTGATATCCAAGGTGCATATGAGAGGCAACAGGGTGGTAGCATGAGAATGAGGTCAGAGGTGTTCCAAGAACGCCCTTTTCTAGACCCAAGTGAAAGGTTTGAAGAGGCAGAGTCTCTGAGGGATGATGAAGATGATGACCAAAATGGTATGAGACCATCTACCTCCAGACCTAAGGATGAACAATTGGCTGAAGAAATCAAAAGTCTAAGAGCAGAACTAGAATACCTGCAAGCCATGAAAATCAGAAATGATATGAAGCAGAAAGTGCAAGCCTTAAGAACTGCCCAAAATGATTCAGTTCCTACCCTAGAGAATGCAAGTATGCAAAGACATCAGCAAAGATATGAAATGCAACATCAGCATCATGATGAGAGACAAAATGTGAATGATGCTAGGATACCACTGAACAATGCAGGAAACCAGAATGCAAACAGAAATGTTAATGTTAATCAGCCAAACAGACAGCCCATGCAGTTAGATAGATTCAGGCAGCTGGTGTTTGATGGTATTCCTGGGTATTCTAACCCCATTGACAAGCATCTAAGGCTGCAAGTGCCTAAGTTTTCAGGAAACAATACAGTGTCAGGAGAAGATCATCTAAAGGCCTTCCAAAATGTCATGGATAATTTTGAGGTTGAGCATGAGGACGTTTTCATGAAGTCATTCATGCAATCCTTAATAGATGAGGCAAGAGAATGGTACAGGAATCTGCCTGACCGGAGTATTTCATCATGGGATGATTTTAAAAGGATATTCAAGGAGCAATATGGTGATAAAACTGACCCTAGCTTTTTTGTAAATGAGTTCACCAGCATCACTAAAGGGTCAAATGAGCAGGTTGCTGACTTTAATGCAAGATTTACTAAAGTGTTGAACAAATTGCCACATCACATGAGGCCAAATGAACCAATGTGCATAATTTTGTATATCAATGCCTTTGATGCAAAGACTGCATATGGACTAAGAGATAAAGGTCCTGCCACTCTCAGGGATGCTTTCAGAATTGCAGTAAATATTGAAAACAATAGGAAAGCATCAGGCAAGACAAATAGAAGGGATGATGTAAAAATTCTGCAGAATCCAAACAAGCCTCAGAACACTCAAGGTAGTACATCTGCTCCTGAAGATAAGATAGACAAACTGGCAAATGTTGTTAAGGACCTAAGTTATAGATTAGCTAGAAATGAAAAAGGGATGGGTCCTGATAGGCAAGTCTATCAAAGGCAGGAAAAGAGGCCATCATTACATGATATGCCTTATAACACCAATTGGCATGATGGTAAGCCTGTATTCCCACGTAACAACACAAATCAGAGGGCTCAACATGCCAAGGAAACTCCTGATCCCCTAAAGAAAACTATAAATATTGCTGATGATGCTCCGTGGTGTATAATCTGTCAGATGCCACATTCACAGTCACAGTGTATGATTGCTCAATCCTTGTATGATAATGCTACATCTTGTAATGAATGCAATGAGCCACATCATGTGCAGGATGATGATGTTAACATGATGTCCGTAGGCAATGGATACACTCTGTATGATGCTGATGACAATACAGATCATCAAGTTCAGGCCTGCCAACAGTCCCCATATGATGAAGATAATGAAGATAACTATGTATATGCTCAGAACTCACACAATTTTCTGAATAACCTACAACGACCTTCTGATGAGGAAATTAGAGCCTTCACAGCTGCAGCAGTTGCTCAAGTCAAAAGCAACTACAATCTCAGAGGTAAAAATCAGGTAGGCAGCCCACATCAGCCAGAAGATATTTCTGCAGGTCAGCTGGTGCATGGTCATAAAGGAACTGAACCACAAAAAAGGCAGTGGGTAAATAATAAACAGAACTTTAGACACAGAACAGGTCATGAATTTCAAGGACCAGAAAACAGAAACCCTCAGGCTGAAGATCAAAGTAGAGGTTCCCAAGACAAGAATGATGATCAGGGAACTATGAAAATGAAAACTAAATCAGCTCAGGATAAAAGCAAGATTGTGGAGCAAGCTACAACTGTTGTACAAAACTATGCTCCATTCGATATAGCCCAGATCCTCTCTCAGGTAAAGGTCTCTGTTCCACTTATGGAACTCATGAAAGTGGAAGAGATCAAGAATAGGACAATATCCCTAATCTCAGGGGTACCTTTTCAAGTTAAACAAAATGATCAGACCCAGGGTGAGAAACATGTCATGTGTAATGAAGAAGATGAGACTCCTGAAGTCTATTTAGGAATGACCATGACAAAATGTCCTTCACAGGTGGAACCATTTTATGTTTCCCTGGTTATAAATGGTAAAATAATTAGAAATTGTATGCTTGACTCTGGAGCATCTACAAATGTCATGCCTTTGGCTATCATGCAACAAACTGGATTAAAGATTGACAAGGCATGTGGAAAGTGTTATGCTATGGATGCCAGAGAGGTACCAGTTATTGGAATCATGAAGGATGTAGATTTCAAACTGGCAGCATTCCCTGAAAAGAAATATAAAATGAATATAACAGTGGTTGACATCAAGCCACAGTATGGTATGCTGTTGTCAAGAAGATGGGCAGCACTAATTGGTGGAAGTATGCAGCTGGACCTGTCATATGCCATGATTCCAATGAATGGCAGGGATGTCAAGCTAAGCAGAGAGCAAAGATCATTAGAGACAGTGGAAGACCAAGAAGCAAATGAACAGATATGCTTTGTAGACACTGACTGTGATAACTTCAAGGTTGTCTCAGATGATGCAGAAGACAAAAGGAAAAATGCCTGTATTGAAGAGCTGGATCAGCAAGGCTTATGGACCATGTTTTTTGATGGAGCTTGTGCAAAAGAAGGCTCTGGAGCTGGAGTTGTTTTCCTGTCTCCAACTGGTAAGCTCCTCAAATTCTCTTTCTTGCTGAGGTTTGATTGCACAAACAATATTGCAGAATATGAGGCTTTACTCTTAGGCCTAAATATTGCTCTCAAACATGGGATTAAGATGTTAAGAGTATTTGGGGACTCTGAGCTGATTGTATCCCAAATCAAAAATAAGTATGCTGCAAAAAATAAAAGATTGAAACAATACAAGCATGCTGTTTGGGATACTATTGAACTTTTTGATGCATTTTCAATTGGCTGGGTAGAAAGGTCAAAAAATGTTATGGCTGATTTCTTAGCCAATGTTGCAATAAGGCCAGATGACATCACTCTGTCAGGTGTCACAGATATAGAAGTTAAAATTAGGCCTGCCATACCAGAAAATATATGCAGTTGGCAAGTGTTTGATGATGATAGGGATTTGCTGAAATTTTTGCACTGCATAGATGAATATGAAAACCAACAGATTGATTTCCAAGCTTTTGTAGAGACTGTAGATGGAAAAGAAACTCTTGTGGGGAAAGAGATCATTCAGTTGAGGACTAATAAAATCCCTAGAGGGTTGGTAGCTTTGGAAAGAGTTTTTGACAGTAGAGACAAAATGGTCACAAAGACATCCCCCACAAATAAGGAGGATTTAGAAGAAATAAATTTGGGGACATCTCAGGCCCCTCAGAAGGTATATATTGGTAAACAGCTCAAACCACACATTAGAAGTATGCTGATTGCATTACTGAGAAAGTATAAACATGTTTTTGCTTGGTCATATGAGGACCTAAAAGCTTATAGGGAAGACTTATTCCAGCATGTGATCCCATTGAAGCCTGAAGCTAAGCCATTTAGACAAAGGCAAAGGCCTATTAACCCTACCTTAGCTCCCAAGATGCAAGAAGAACTCAAAAGGCTCAGGGAAGCTGGAATAATTGTGCCAATCAAACATTCAACTTGGGTGTCTAATCTTGTCCCAGTCAGAAAAAAGAATGGTGATATTAGGCTTTGTGTTGATTTCAGGAACTTGAATGTATCCTCTTTGAAGGATAACTATCCACTGCCTAATATGGAAGCTATGTTGCAGAGAGTGACTGGTTGTGAACTCCTATCCATGATGGATGGATTTTCAGGATATAATCAGGTAAAGGTAAAGGAATCAGAACAGTATAAGACTGCCTTTACCACTCCATGGGGAACGTATGTGTATGTTAGAATGCCATTTGGACTAACAAATGCAGGTGCTACATTTCAAAGAGCAATGGATGTTGCTTTTGCAGGACTGATTGATTCAATCCTGGCTGTATATCAGGATGACCTGACTGCTTACTCAAAGAAAGAAGAGCAGCATTGTTTGCATCTGGAGCAGATCTTCATAAGAGCACTAGAATATGGTATTTCTTTAAACCCAAAGAAGTGTGCCTTCGGAGTAGTTGAAGGAAAGCTTCTGGGACATATTGTTTCCAAGGATGGAGTCAGGATAGATCCAGAGAGAGTGGCAGCCATTGACAGGATTCAAATGCCAAAAACTGTGAAAGGAGTTTAGTCCTTCTTTGGACAGATAAATTTTGTTAGAAGATTTGTTCCCAACTTTGCAGAAACCACAAGGAACATTTCCAAGATGATGAAGAAGGATGCAACTGTCAACTGGGAAAGGGAAGCAATAGAATCATTTCAGAATATCAAAGAGGCAATTAAGATGGCCCCTGTTCTTAAATCTCCTGATTTTTCTAGGCCATTCCAAGTGTTCTCATTTGCTTCCTTTCATACTGTTGCTGCATGTTTGTTACAGAAAAATGAAGATGGTTTTGAACAGCCCATCGCTTTCTTCAGTATGTCCCTGCAGGCTTCTGAGTTGAAGTATGATATTATGGAAAAACAGGCATATGCACTAGTTAGAGCCATCAAAAGTTTCAGACCATACTTGGTAGGGTCATATATAATTGCATATGTACCTCATGCAGCAGTCAAAGACATATTCACTCAGCAGGAGGTGACTGGAAGAAGGTGCAGATGGATAAACAAACTGCAGGAGTTCAACATAGACATACAAGTTACTAAGTTGATAAGAGGACAAGGATTAGCCAAGATGATGGCACAGTCAAACTTGGAAGCATGCCAAGTTAATGCAGTCCAAGATGAGAGTGTAAATGTATCAGGATCTGAATGGTACAAGGATATTGTCTATTATTTGCAAAATCTGAATTGTCCTTCCCATTTCAGTGACAATCAAAAGAGGACTCTAAAGTTACATGCAATCAGGTATGTCATTGTTCAAGGTGAGCTGTACTGGAAAAACCCTGATGGTGTGCTGCTGAGATGTGTGGATGAGAACATGGCTAACAATGTTTTGATTGACATGCATAAAGGATTGTGTGGTGGACATTATACTGCCCAAACAACAGCTCATAAAATTCTCAGGGCAGGATATTGGTGGCCCACTCTCTTTTCAGATGCACAAAGGTTAGTAAGGAAGTGTGACCCTTGCCAGAGATTCTCAGGAAAGTTGAAATATGATGGTGCTTTACCCCTCAGAACTGTACCTGTGGATGCTCCATTCCAGCAATGGGGAATTGACTTTATAGGGGAAATTGCAGACAAATCAAGTGGGGGACACAGTTGGATTTTGGTGGCAACTGATTATTTTACCAAGTGGATTGAGGCCATTCCAACTAAGAGAGCTACAAGTAAGGTGGTGACAGATTTCATACTAGAAAACATCATCATCAGGTTTGGAGTACCATTTAAGATAATCACTGATAATGCTATGTGCTTCAGATCAGGTGAATTTGTTGATTTTTGCAACAGGTATGGGATAAATCTGTCGTATACATCACCATATCACCCACAAGGAAATGGTCAAGCTGAATCAAGCAATAAGAGCATCATGAAAATTATCAAGAGGATACTGGACAAGAACAAGAGAGCTTGGGACTCAAAGTTGAACTTAGCAGTATGGGCTGACAGAGTGACAGTGAAAAGGGCTATTGGGAAGTCACCTTTTGAGCTTGTATATGGTGCATCAGCTAGACTGCCCATAAACAATCTCCTACCAGTTTACAGATTCATTCAGGAAAATGATGAGGACATTGAAGATCCCATGACAGAAAGAGTGAATCAGCTGGTTGCATTGGATGAAGACAGAAGGAGAGCCCACCAGATCAACCTCAAAAGACAACAAGATATGAAATATCAGTTTGACAGGAGAACTACAAAAAGGAAGTTTCAAGTCAATGATCTGGTGCTCATTTGGAATGCTAAAAGTCAGGAAAAGGGTAAACATGGTAAATTTCAACCCTTATGGATGGGCCCATATCAGGTTTGCAATACTCATGGGGAGGATTCTTATTTCCTCCAGGCCCTAGATGGTGAAATTCTGGAATTGCCTGTGCATGGCCAATTCCTTAAGTTCTATTTTGCATAAATGACTGGTTGCTGTGCACATTTGTAAAAATATGTATGTAGTGTAAATGCCTTGTACAGCTCGTGTTTTTTGGCTTTTTGTCTGGTCTGCCCGGAGATCTGGTTCTCGCTGCAGGTTTTCACCTGCACGTCCCCATTCGGAGCCACTGTTAGCACTCATTTTGACCTAGGGTTGATTTGTCATGATCAGGGGGTTTCTTCATTTGAACCCTTTATCTTCTTGCCCATTTTTTCTAAGTGTTGGACCTCCTCAGCATTTTTCAGCTGCAGCATCATATTTTCCTGAGGAGGAGGTCATCATCATCATCTTGTCTTCGATGAAGGTCAGCATCATCATGTTCTCCGTCGACTGGTTTCTCAACGTCATCATCATATTTCGCTATCGGGTGATGTTTGGTTTTTATCCTGATCCTGCTGATGAGCTACAGTGCGCCCTGATCTGCTTGCGAGGGTGATTTTTCAAAGAATCCGGTGATCTTGCACTTATCACCTTGCGCAAACATGATGATGATGCTGCCCCGATTTTCTGAAGGGGTTATTCTCTAAGTTGTTCGACCTAACTTGTTTTTTCTTAAGGGTCGTCGTCATCATCATCATATTTCCAGTTATCATCCTGCTGCTTGCGGAGGTCATCATATTTTCTGCCTTCATGATATTTCGCCGGGGTGATATTTTTATCATCGGGTGATCTTGGTTATGATCATCCTGATGATGTTGTTGAAGAGTTCTAAGTGCGACCCGATATTCACTAGGGTCATCATATTTTGAACGTCAGGATGATCTTAGTCAATATCATCCTGATGATGTTGTATCACTTCTTGTTCGTTGTTTTGTCATCCTGATGATGCTGATGTCATCCTTATATCAGGGTGATATCTATTTCTCTGCCTATCCGCATCATGATATTTCCGAAGGAGGGGGTGATATTTTCATATCACCCGGATATATGTTTGTTCCAGCATCATGATGATGCTGATATCAAGGAGATATCCGCCTGCCGGCTTCATGCATTATCTACTGGGGGTGATCTTTTCAAGCATCATCATATTCGTCTATCGCCCCGATCTTATAGAGGAGCTACAGTGCAACCTGATATTTGTGCATCAGGAGGATATTTCCAAATATCCGGTTGTCTTCCGAATATCATGATGATGTTAATATGATGATGACGTCATCAAAGTCCGGGGGGGTCATATTTCTAACACTGATCATCTTATGATGATCCCCTGATATTTGCAAACATGATGATGACGTCATCCGGATATGAGGAGGTGCGCAGTAGGCAGATATGATGATGACGTCAGCAGGATATGATGATGACGTCATCAGGATGTTCATCGGCCAGACTTTTGGTTTAAGCTCAACAGGAGGATGTTCCTCCGATGGATCAGGTTGTGCCGATTATCATGAAGGTTATATTTCAAATATCATGATGACGTCAGGGTGATATTTCGAACAATAGGATATCATGCTGCTGGAGGATGATGATGATGAAGTCTTATACTAGTGTCGTCAGGAGCAAAAGCACCGACATGATATATGCTCATGACCTAGTATATAAAGTGTTATTGAGGTCATCGCGGGGTGCATGTGGGATAATTGATATCCTGCATATTCAAAGTATCATGATGATGAATCTCGGCGGGAAGTGGTTACGATGCAGAATCAATGTTCTTCCCGAGGCCGCAGGTTGGTGCGCCATCAATGGCGATTGTTGCAGAGGTATGGGCGATGGCGTGGGCGGATCTGGTACCCGACTGAAGGTGTACATCAGCGGACAGTGGCGCAGGGCTCGAGAAATCTTCCTGTCTCCTCCCCTACCTGCTGCATTCAAGTTTGGGCGCCAATCTGGTAGTGTTTGAGCGCCATCCTTCTGATACTGTGTATCTGGCGGGATTTTGGTCAACCATGTAATTAATTGTTGAGCACCTACCTGGCTGTTATAAGCAGGTTGTGTTGCTCATTTGTGGTTGTTGAAAGTTGAAGATTTTGGCTCTATAATGCATAACAAGCTGATCTGGTTGCTCTGTACAGCTTACCTATGAGTTTATGTATCTCTTGTTGTTTGTTTTTGGCATGAACCCACTGATTTCATGATTAAACTTATATGAGAAATGTTGTTTAGCATGTGTTGTGTTAATTCTGTCTCCAGTATTGCATGTATTCTTCTTCTGAATCTGGATGTTTGGTAATGTTTAGATTCTAGAGCATAGAATTCCTATGTTGACTGTCTGATCTTTTAACTTCTACTCAAGGGGTAGATTAAACTGTTTTCAGGTTGAACATTGGGAAGGGTATACTGCAGTAGGGATACCATAAGTAGAGATAACCTAACACTCTGTATTGGGAGATGTCTGTAAGGCAGATATCACATATATCCCCTTGAAATCCAGTTTCAGCTGTTCATGCTGATCATTCACAGGTGTATGTCTACTGACTCCAGGCCCTGGATAGGCACCAATCATGCTTTGTTTTGTGTTATAACCATATCCAGCTTTGCATCCAAGCTTAAAATCCAAATCAAAATCTAAAACCAACATTAGGACATTAGAGTTAGTTTTAGGAACCTCAGTCCTCTGTCTACAACTGCAAATAGGCCCAAAGCTAGCCCCTTTGCTCTTATCTTTCAGTTTTGGTCTACTTATAGGAGGACTCATCTGCTTTCTGTCAACATCCCAGCCTTGCATGCATATCCCCATGGATGTTGAGTAGGGAATACCCCCCTAGGTCTTGCAGAGCCTGAAGAAGAAGAGGAGATAAAATATAGAGTCTATCTCCTACACTGTTGACCCCCTGGCCCAGAGATCCTGTTGATCACTGATGGCTACCTTGTAGGGAAATCTGGGAATAAGCATCCAGTCTGGGAAAAAGTCAACAGGTATCTCCATGATGTAATCACAATGTTCTTTATACCTGTATATGCACCTTATGTATTATGGTTGCATTAACTTGTTCCTTAAGGTAAATGGCATCACTGGGGATAAAGCATTGTGTATTTATACATTACTTGCCCTCACTATCTCTTTTCATTTCTCTTCATTTGATGTTGTAGACTTGCCATGCGTCCTAGTTCCTTGCTCACTCACTTCTCAGTCTTCATAACTGTCCTATGTCATTGCTATGGTCACTTGGACTTGATTGTACCTTGCTCATTTGATTTAGCTATTCCACATGTATGAATGCTCCTCCAATGTGACTGATCCATCATTATGGCTAAAAATCATGTTTCTTGGGTAACATTGTCATTGCTATCTCCTATAGTAGTACATGTATTTGATGATTCTCCTTTTCATATTGTATTTGATACATCTTATATAGCAAAAATATGAATATGATGTAATATCATGATAGTTTATCATTTTCTCTTGGATGTCAAATCAAAGATTCAATTTATCATTAGACAATTACCAAAGCTAGGGAATAGCTCATTCTAATAACTGTCTACTGCCAAAGGGGTACTCTTTCATGATTGTTTCAAGTTTACTAAACATTTCTTAGTTCTGGTAATTGTCTATTGTCAAAATGCATTCTTTTGATGATAACTTGATAAAAAGTGTTTACAATTTGAATATTTCTGCATTAATAACAATATTTGAGCATGCTGGGCTCAACCCTTGTGGGAGCCCATTTTATCCACATGCTATTTCATAAGAATTGAATCAGCAACATGATTTCTCCTATACCTGCATAGTGAACAAACAAGTTAATTGAATGATCTTTCTCATGATGATTTGATTTTGCATACGTTTGATAATGATCCAATTGTATTGATGCATCATGATTGCAAGTTTATAGATCTGTTGATAAGGCTTATGATGAGTTTGTATATCCAGAGCTTCTAACGAAACCTTTCCCAACCTTGCAGGTTCTTCATTCTAATTAGGAGCAAAAGGTTGAAAACATGAAGATCAAGTTGCAAATAGGAGGATCAACCTTCATTCTAAGGCAATGATGGATATCACTCTCCTCATATGTTCTCTTTCTCTACTTTATCTTCAAATGTATAGGTTGCATGCTTTGTTGCATTGGCTCAGTTTATTCATTCCCACCGCTTGTGTGGGACATATTTAAACATCCTCTTGAATATAATCAGTTATTTTATTTTATGCAATGATTTATGTATGTTTTGCTTTTTGAATCAAATGCATAGCATAAAACAACTAAATCTGATTTAAAACACATGTCTAAAACATGATGATGAAATGACAGTTTATAAATACCTTTCCTTTTGCACTGAACTGCGGTATTTGAATAATTGAATAACATCATAACTAAAAGATGAAATCAGTTAGATACTTGTCATTCCTTGAATGCCTGCTCTTTTGTCCTTAGATCAAATTCACTTATCAGGATGGTTTGACAACTCGGCTTGAGCTGTCATATTATCCTGATAAGTGAATTTACATTGCTCTTGTCAAGATAACAGGCATATTATCCACTTTGCAACAACTGCAATCTAGGCCTTGCTAAATTAGGTTGCAAACATAATTTAGTAACACTAATATAATATTCACTTAAGTGATTTTGATAAATCAAACTTAAGACTATTACCTTTGCACAATAAAACATTTAATCATTAGATCTAATCGCCAATAATTAAAATATTTCCTTTGCACTCACATTAGACATTTAATTAAAATGCAGTAGTAATTTAATTTCACTAAAAACACCCAAGTAAATCACTTAAATCGACATGAAATTAGTTAATCAACTAAACTCGATTATTCCAAATAGGCTAAATTTCTATTTGATCCACTCTCATTCCAAAAAGACCAAACAAGCCATACCAAGCATTCAACAATTCTACTCTTTAGCGGGAAAATATTAAAATTTGAAATTAAACCGAAATCACTCAAATTTATTCCTCAAGCATATCATGATGCGATAAACATTTTTGCTAAGGCAACAATAATAATTTTCAATTTAAAGTCATTAAAATACTCTGAAAACACGGAAAACATGTTTTTTAAGAATTTAAAATAAAGTGCAAGAATGCTAAGGAAACACACGTAAATGATTCCATGCACACATTACGGGTTTCCACAACACAAGGATAAGGGCGAGATGGCTTAGCATCCCATGTCAAACTTCTCCACATTTCCCACATTAGTTAACACCTATAATTACTTGCATACTCAAGTGAACCATCAAGCATACCTACTCCACATATAATAGCCGAAGCAACATAATCCACTCCAACGTGGTATAATCATACATGATATACAGTAATCATATTCACTATAATGATCTATGACTAGCATGATCCAAGAACATGATGCATAAACAATAACATTTCACAATGCAAGAATAATATGACAATCACGACTAAACAAGTATAGTGAAAACAATGAAGCTGAAGCACTGCAATAATCTAACATGCACAATCAGATGAACACTAGGGTGGGCATTATAGACACCATTCTCAATTCACTTTTTTGTTCCTTAGGCCTCTTAATGTCTCGAGGAGGATCTAACTAAGGTAAATCTAAGCTAAGCATGTAAAATGTGTAAAAGTAGTGATTTTGTATTTAGATGAATGTAAATCTTGTACATATGAAAACTAAGATGTAAATTTTTTGTCTATGGATGTTCCCTAAATGACTCTTCACTAATACAACTATTGTACTTTCATACTTTTAACAAGACAATAAAAGTATGTTTTCAAGAGTAAAGGCAATAAGAATAGTTTGAAAGAAAGAATGCAACTTTTCTCTATTGCTAGTACATACAAACTTTGTAATGTTCCTATGATGACACAATTTGTTCTAAATGCTAACTTCAATGCCCTAAATGTTCTATAGATAACCAATGTCCATTTACCAAGTTGAATTTTTATGACTGACTAAAGCACCAGCACTCCATAAAATTCAAACAAAAATTAGTCAACTACTTGTTTGATAAAAGCTGAGTTTTTGCTTATTTCAATGTTTAAGATGTAATGGAAAACATGTAAGAAATGTTTATCCAAGTTTAAAGACTAACTTATAGTTCTCAGGAGTGTAAACAAGTTAGTCATAGACTAGAACTATGATATAAAAATTAAGCTGGAATGGAAAATGCTAAAATACAGGAAACTAGAAAAAAATTTATAGAAATAAATTATAGAGCAAAAAAGAGGAGGAAGAGAGGAACCTAGAGCCAAAAGAAGGAATCCATTGCCCAATATGCAAGCGTGTCATGTGGGTGTATGCACTAAGCACTATTGTGTGTATGGCCTAGAAAATCAAACAATTCCTAGAAAATGTGAAAATCCACCCAACAATTCACCCAATCTACAAAATAAAAAAGAGAACAGAACAACAAGATACCAAATAATAGTGGAAATAAAAATAATAAAGATAAGATAACTTAAATCAAATGAAATAATAGAATGGACAATCTAGAAGGGAAGAGATACTAGAAAAACCTCCACGCGGTTGAATATTTTCCTAAATACCTATAGTTGAAGACAAGAAAAATTGTTGGGGTTGTTTGGGGGTTTTCCTTTAGCTCAAACTCCTACTTTGGTATTTCTACCTCCACAATAGCTAAGATAGATAAATAGAAAATAGTACACGTGAATGTTCCTATCTCAAGTGTGCTTGGAAATGGTAAGAGTTGTGATTGTGCAAATAGTGAAAACTAAAATGAAGGAAATAGAAGGTATGTGAGGATCCCAAGGTGTTCAAGGGCACAACAAAATAAATGCTACAATAATAGTAAGCATAGAAGACAATAAGAATAACAAAGAACAAGAATAATATCACCATGAAAGGGTTTGACAAAGCCAAAGAGAGAAATAGAGCTAAAGGGGAATGTTGTAGAAAGCTGTAGAGAGATATAGAGCTTGAGAGTGCTAGAAAATTCTAAGAGAGAGCCAAGAGAGAGCCAAGAAGAATGCAAGAGTGAAAAGCTAGATTCAAAAGGAGAGGATGAGGGAAAAGGAAGGGGCTGATGAGCCATTTGGATTAATCCCAATCTGATATCACTTACTTGTGAAAGTGACAAGTGGCGAAACTTAGAAATGACCACCAAACAAGAATCTGTTGTGGGATGCTAGTGCATTGTGCAGACATCCATGTGAAGTACTAGTGTCTAGACAGTTTGGGCTCAAAAACAACTAGACACTAGAACATCATAGGGATAACACAAAAGTGACAACAAAACTTGACAAAAAGGCAACACAAGAAACAAGGCCTAAGCACCATGAGAAGGAAAAAGGCTAATGCAAGGGATAAAATGAGCCTACAAACGAACTAAGGGAATGTACACTAAAGCAAGGCCAAAATATAGCATGAAATTGCAATGGTATGCAATTTGCAATGTTACAAGAACAACAAATGCAACCGTTAAAACAATGCTTGGAAAGGTCAATATGGAGTTGAAATATGAAAAGAGGATTGTATGACAATTTCCAAGTGATGGAAAGGCTTTTAGAAACCCTAGGCAAGCTAATAATGACTGGTGTGAGTGGATTTCAGACTTGAGGAATCCAATAGAACCATTAGGAAGGATGGATAATAAAAGAACATGCCTAAAAGGTGAATAAAAGGGGGCTCAATATGACTATAGCAATGTGGAACAATAATTAGCTAGTGATAATAGGGCACCTAGAAGGCAAAATACTAAGAATCATCAAGAATTAGCAAGCAGGTATGTCTCTGTGTCATCAGTACATTCAAGACTTTTCCAATATGCAATTTCCTCTTCAGTATCATCGTCATACAAAGGATCATTGTCAACATCATCAAGGGAAAGAAGTATGTCCATAGCAGGATCATCTGTGAATGGAAGTTCATTGGGGTCTCCATACATTTCCCATAGTTTAGTCCAAAGAGCTCTAGGGCAGTCAATGTGTGATAAAGGAACCCACTGAGTGTGGTTCATAACACTTAAACCAATTAATTTGAAGACATGATTATTCTTATTTTCCCATACAATTTTCTGCCAATATGTACTTGGTTTAGGATTAAGTCTATACAAATGTGGCAATAGGTGAATCCATCGGCAGTGCACCAAGATACCATCATGCTAGGACTTGTATTTTACATTTTCCAAAGTAGTGACAAATGGATTACTTGTTATCTCCATTAGTGACTTAGATAAATTACCCCCTTTTTAACATTATGTTAGTTCAATGATTTACAAAATGCCAGTATAATCCCCTAGAATAGTACATGAAAGTGGCACTTTATAAGATGAGTGTGTGAATAACCCTTCGTCTTCGTCAAATAAAAATACAAGAGTTAAATACCCCCTAATTTTGGCACTTTATAACTTAGTGTGTTTTACAATGCAACAAGGTCCAATGCGTGGGAAATGTGAAAATATGAACTTTTGAACAAAGCAACTCTCAATTTTGAGCTACCGATCAAAAGTTATAACACAAACAATTTCTCGTAAAAATGGCCTATTTTAATACATTTGCACTAAAAAACAAAAAAATGCACTATGGATGAGGTGAACCTAGCCTTCC
The DNA here is from genome assembly GCA_027924645.1 of Cunninghamia lanceolata. Classification (NCBI taxonomy): domain Eukaryota; kingdom Viridiplantae; phylum Streptophyta; class Pinopsida; order Cupressales; family Cupressaceae; genus Cunninghamia; species Cunninghamia lanceolata. The sequence goes on along the minus strand of BSBN01000193.1, from coordinate 37,029,763 downwards.
AACCACGCATTGGAATCAACAAAGAGAGAAGAAGATAATGGTTTTATTTGTGAGGGGGTATTAGCCTCCTGCCAACCCGGGCATCACCTTTCATCTTCATCTGACGAAGATACAAGGGTTTATTACAAACCAATAATTCTCTAATCAATTTTGTCCAAATTTTTAAATGCCCCCGCCCACCCCCCCCCCAAAAAAAAATTGCATTTGTTTCCTTTTTTTAGACAAAGAAAAATTGCCTATTTTTAACACTAAAAGACATAATTTTAAATGCCTTTTGCAAAACAAAACAAATTAGGCTAAAATATTTGCCAAGCCCAAAACAATTAGGGTGAAACAGACTAGGGGCACCAAAAAAATGGCGTCCAGGTTTCCTTCACACATGTAGGGGTGTGTGGGCTGAATCGTTTCCTGCAAGGGCGTATGGATGTTGCCAGGTAGGGGTCGAATTGTTTCCTATAGGGGCCAAATGAGTAGGGGTAGGCCAAAAATGGCTATGGTGGTGTCAAACAGGGCAATGGTAGCTAGATTACAGGGGAAAATCTAGAGATTGAGTGGTTAGGATTGCCTACACTTGGGTCACCCCTCCTCTACACATAGACTGACTTCTAATTGTTGCTCCCACAAAGACTGATCTCCAAACAGGGTAAGGCAACTCCTTCTGCAATTTATGGAACCTTTGTACAGGCCACCAAGAGCCAGGGAGATATGCAGGTCGTAGGCCTGGATATGGGTGATTCAGGGGCGAATAACCTTCTAGGCGCCTCTGGATTTGGTTTGGTCGAGCCTCCAATTATAGGTCAATGCCCTTCACTTTAGATTTGTGTTTTTATGGGCAGGGATGCATCTCCTTTGTGCAGGGTTTTACTCCTTTTCCCTTTGCTTCAACTTGCAATAGTGACTAGACCTCAGATCAACAAATGGTGACCGTAGAATGCAAAGTGTTGATCAATCTGTGGGAATACATGACCATCCACGCCCAAAATATAGGTAACCTCTTTTGGATGCCAGACAAGCCCTCTAACATTAAACACCTCCAAATAAATCAACCTCCTTTCTGCACAATCCAATGTTCGATATGTCTCCTTCGAGTGGGTTTTCTGCACACCAAAAAAGAACAAGCAAATGAACTTAAACTTGCTTTGATACCATATAAGAAGCCAGGAATAATAAGCCAATGCTGATTACCAAATTCAAAGTAAATTGATAAGCAATGTAATTGTGTACATATAGGAGTAGAGGTTGAGTCGACTCAAAATTCGACTTCAACACTCAATTAGTTGAGTCAGTTTGACTTGATCAAATTGGGACACCTAACTAGACACCTAAGTAAGCTTATGACACTTGTATTTTACCCATGTGTGGGGTAAAATATAAACTAACATATTTACTTAGTCATGACATTTGATAGATACTTTCAAAAAATTATGTGAGACAAAGGACATAAGGCGATTTATAAAATGTCAAAGGTTGCACATTTATGAGCTTAACCAGGAATGTGAGATGAAGATAACTTCATTTATGGATATAAATTAATTCATTCAATAAACCAACAAGAAAATGGAAATGTAAAATGTTTTGGAGAGGGAGGAGTTTAAAAGACAAAATTGCCTTAAAGAAGGCATTAGAAGAGGTAGATTTTGGCACTAGTGATGAAGAGATAAGAAGACAAAAAGGGATGCATAACAGAGAGAGAAGTTTAGGCTATGTCGAGATGAAGAGAAAAATGAGGCATAACAAAGAGATGGAGGGGTGTGGTAGAGCACCTTAGAAAGAGGGTGAGAGGCCACCCAAGGTAGAAGATATGGTAGATTTTGAAGTTGAAAAGTCTTGAATTAATAAAAAAGTAGAAACGTCGAGGGAGGAAGGGAATGAGCACCAAAGTGAAGAGGTGCTACTAAAGGGAAATAGTAGAGGAAGTTGCCTATGAGGGAAAAGAGAGAGGGCAATGATAGAAGATTGAAGATCGAGAGAAGAGAGAAGGAAGATAACTCTATTTAACAAAATTCTGGAAGGAGTTTGTAGAACCCCATAGTCTGAAGCAACATTATAATGGTGAAATGGCTAGATGTGAATCGTTGTAGAGAAGCAATATGTGATTTTGTTGTTGTAGATTTTGTTTATAAATAACTTGTAGTCATTCTTGAGTTCAATAAAATAATGCATAATTTACATTTGTCACTTATTTGCTTCCATTGTGTAGAAGTTTGAGTTTGATTATGGTAGGTTGTGAGTATTGACAACTCCATTGGGGTTCTTGATCCTTGACTGCATCAATTGGTATCAGAGCGCAAGTTGTTCGCTGGGAGAAGGATTGAGAAGAGCACTAACATTTTTGTTGCAGGTATGAGAGAGTCTTGTAACTACAAAGAACCAAGGATGAATTTTGTGTGAGATCATGTTGGCTATTAGTTGGTAGTTTCATTGAAACAATTGATTTTGAAGATATGTGAAGGTTGGAACTAAACCATTTTATAAGGGTATTCATGACTATATTTCTCTCAATGTGGCAATATTTCATTGTAGGATTATTTACCAGTTGAGAGAAATTAAAATTCTTTATTTCCATCTAGTAGATTACAAAAATAATTAATTTAGGAGATTTATAAAAGATGGAATCAAATGATTTGATAGGAAGCTTCAAGAGCTTATTCTACATATTATGGCCAGTTTTTAGGTGAGGATGTGCATCCAGTCAAAATTTATGCAAGAAGTCATTTTTCTGGTATCAAGTGCAGCATGTTGAATTCACATAATGTTGTTTCTCTTCATTCTCATTCTCAAAATTATCTATCACTTGCAATTATGGAAAGCATGTGAATAAGTCTATTCACCTTGCCATGAATTTTGATAGATAATTTCAAAGAATGATGTGATTCAAAGGACATAAGGTGATTTATAAATGTCAAAGGTTGTGTAGTTATGAGCTTAACTGAGAATGTGAGATGGAGATAACTTAATTTATGGATATAAATTAATTCATTCAATAAACTAGCACCAAAAAGAAATGTAAAATGTTTTAGAGATAGAGGAGTTTAAAAGACAAAAATGCCTTAAAGAATGTGTTAGAAGACGCAGATTTTAGCATTAGTGATGAAGAGATAAGAAGACAAAAAGGGTTGTGTAACAGAGAGAGAAGTTTAGTTTGAGTGGAGATGAAGAGAAAAGCGAGGCACAATAGAGAGAGGGTGAGAGGCTGTCCGAGCTAGAAGATACGATAGATTTTGAAGCTGAAAAGTCTTGAATTAATAGATTTTACACTGTTCTATGATGCCAAACATATATGTTATGCTGAATGAATGTTAGCAAGATTGTGGGACAAGAAAATGATAGATCATGCAAATAAGAATGTTCTTGAGGTGAATGTGAATGTGTCTAGAGTACAAATGTTCTTGTATTGTCCTATGATGCCAAAGTAATGTACTTTTGTGATTGGATGTATGGTGGTCTTGAAGAGTTATTCTTTTGTGCCAATCTACGAGAGATAAGGTGTTTGAATAAAAAGAGTTATGGAACTCATCTATAACCTTTGTTATTATTGTAAACAGAGTAGTACTCTGTATATCCTCATGTTTTGTGATTGGAGTTGGTGCTCTTGGTTTCAGTAGAGTTGTTCTTGATGTAGGGATTGGTGTTCCTATCAGGATATGATTAGTGAGATCTTTGCCAGTGGGGCTTAAGTGTAATCAGTGAGATTTTGGTCAGTGAGAACTAATAAAGATTTTGGTGAGGTTGGATAGTGGTTTTTCCCTGTTAAGGGTTTTCCACTTTACATCTTGTGTTATGGTTTCATGTTTGAAGATTCTGTTGCTTTCTATGTCTTTGGCATGTTGATGATAATTGTATTTACACCATTGGGATGTTGAATGAATTAGTTTTATCAGATCACTGATTCACCCACCCTCTTAGTGATCCATTATATTCCAACATAGATGTCCCTTGTATCTCCATTCTTTGGAGTTGAGAGTGAAGACATTCGATCTAAAGAGCGAGCTCCTTATTCAGAGTGAGCTGATCCTTTAGGGAGATGAGCAGACTAGCCACTTGGATAGAAAGAGAAGAGCAAATTGTCATAATTTTAATCTCCAGAGGAAGGAATGAATGAGATAAAGACAACCAAACATCAAATTTTCCAAATGCATTTGATAATAACTAGGCGACACGTGTTGGAGATCAAATTGTGAGTAGCAGAGGAGCCAAGCATAGCCAATTTCCACGACCCTGGAAAGTGGAACAAAGCTGGAATGGCGGACATTAAGGCAACCCATAGCATTTTAGCATGTGGACAAAACTAGAAGCAGTGTTTGATAGATTCGGTCTTGCCACAGAAGGGGGCAGGAAGGTTGGGGAAAGAGAAATTTGGGGCGGTTCCAACTGAGAGCTTAGCATGAAGAAGTTTCCAGGCAGTGAGTTGGGATTGTGAATCTATTTTGGATTTCCAAATTTGAAGGCTTAATTTATTCCATTTAGCCTGACTATAGTTACACCTCCAGAGAGAATTTAGGTAGTGGACAAGTGGCAAAGAAGGAACCAGTTGTTTATAAACCACCTTGAGAGGGAACATTTATATGCTTCCACCATTAGGCCACCTCCAATCCTTTAAAAAATTAGAATGGCAACAAGAAGAGAGCAGGATAGAGAGGTTTAGGGGCACTAGATTTTGAATTTCCAACACAACTGCTTTTACCCTGTAGCTGAGATCAAAGTAGATCTTAAGTTGCCGCCAAGATTTTCGCATGAAGCTTGATGAGTCCCACAGGTTCCAAAACACTTGCATACCTTTTTTGAAGAGACGCTTTTTCTTGACTCTAGGAATTGTTGCCAATGGTCTACTATTTATTTGAATAGTCGATTCCACCATATTGAAGATTTAGCAAAGTTAAGCCCATGGCTAAAAGATTGATCGTACCAAGTCAACTTGTGAGACACAATTTGCCAAGCCTTCCAAATGTTGTTGATGGGGGCTGATCCATTAACCTTAAAGTATGGAGCTAGTAAAATCTTGCCATTCCAATGCATATTGTCCCATGATTTACCCACAGTTTTTGAAAGCTTTGCTAGAAAGAAAAACAAAGGAATCTCTCCCTACAAATATTTTTTTTAGACCACTCCTTATAAAATTTGGAATATACATGATAAAAATTTTCCAACTTTAGTCAAAAGTTTGCACCATTGACTTTTCTAAAAATTTTCCAACTTTTTGAAAGCTTTGCTAGAAAGAAAAGAAAGGAATCTCTCCCTACAAATATTTTTTTAGACCTCTCCTTATAAAATTTGGAATATACATGATAAAATTTTTCCAACTATAGTCAAATGTTTGCACCATTGAATTTTATAAAAAATTTCCAACTTTTTGAAAGCTTTGCTAGAAAGAAAAAGAAAGGAATATCTCCCTACAAATATTTTTTTTAGACCGGTCTTTATAAAATTTGGAATATACATGATAAAAATTTTCCAACTATAGTCAAAAGTTTGCACTATTGAATTTTATAAAAATTTTCAAACTTTTTGAAAGCTTTGCTAGAAAGAAAAAGAAAGGAATCTCTCCCTACAAATATTTTTTTAGACGACTCCTTATAAAATTTGGAATATACATAATAAAAATTTTCCAACTTTAGTCAAAAGTTTGCACCATTGAATTTTTCTAAAATTTTTCCAACTTTACTTAAAAGTTTGCACCATTCAATTTTTTTTTTTCCGAAAGCTTTGCCTCCCATAAAGTTTGGAATCTACCGTTCCAATTTTTGTCAAAAGTTTGCACTATTGAGTTTTCAATTTTTGAAAGCTTTGGATTATCCCCTAATAATGATGATGAATGATCAGACGTAGACGAATGCAATAATCCCAACTTGAATGTATGCATTAGACGCTCGAAAGGGGGTATGTGCCATAATTTGGCAGGCACTTACAATTGTTCACGTGCCAAGGGTTATATTGGAGATGGATTTCAGAACGGGATAGGCTGTGCCTCCACAAACTCAAATAACTCCATCATCCCAGCAATTATAGGTGATTTGTGATATCCAATTTATACACTACACGTCTGATTTTTAAGCTGAACATACAAGTCATGTGCAGTGTTTCTTTATGGTCTTTTTCTTTACCTTTGAAAAACCATAGTCTAAGAACTTCTATTTTCGGTTAAAGAGCAGGTTCTGTTTCTTCATTTGTTGGAGTTTCTGTGGGAGCTTGTGGATTAATTTGGTGGCTCAGGAGACGTCATTTCCGGCAGATTTGCGGGATCCGGTTGCAGCAAGAAATTACTTCCGGGGGAGGAAAAGACTTCAAAATATTTTCTGAAAGAGAGTTGCAGATAGCTTCCAACTCTTATTCAACAAAATTGGGAGAAGGCAGCTTCGGAACAGTATACAAAGGAATTCTTCCTGACGGCAGGCACGTAGCAATTAAAAAACCCATATCGGCTCCAGAGGAACTAATCAACGAAATTATAATTCTCTCGCATATGAGTCACAGGAATGTAGTGAAATTGCTTGGTTGCCGCAGGGAAAGTTGAACTCCATTGCTTGTATATGAATTTGTGCCAAATGGGACACTCTTTGATCATCTACAGTCCCCGGAAAATTTGTTGCCATCGGAAAGACGCTCTATGTAAATGTCATCCACTTTCAGAGTTGAACCGGTCAAACAGGCAATAGCATTTTTCTATTTCATTCACAACAAAAAGTGTTAAATATAGGAAAACTTTTCATTGGCCAGAATTTATCATTAAATATTGAAGTGGATGACATTTAAGATCAGCCTCGGAAAGACGGCTGAAGATTGCCATGGAGACTGCAGAGGCTGTAGCATACATGCATCATGGAGCCTCTCAGCCAATTTTCCATCGCGACATAAAATCGTTAAATATTCTCCTGGACGATACATTCACTCCAAAAGTGGCAGACTTTGGTATTTCTCGTCCCGATGAATACTGATTATCCATTGGGCACTTCAGGTTATTGGGATCCCCAGTTCACTTGTTTACAAACAAGAGTGATGTTTATAGCTTTGGTGTAGTTTTGGTGGAGCTTCTCACTGGTAAACCACCTGTGATGTTCTCTCAAAATGGCGATAGGTCCTTTTTATATGACGATTTCCTAACTGCAATTAATGACAACTGCTTAAGCCAAATCTTAGATCACAGAGTAGTGAATGACAGAACCCAAGGCCAGATGATGAAGATGGCAAAATTAGCAGAAGCATGTTTAAAAATGGAAGTAACGGCAAGGCCATCGATGAGAGAGGTGGTGGAGGAGCTTGCTTGGATAAGAGGAGGCACAAGACGACCAAGGCTTTATAGCGATGTGACTCTTGTTGAGCACAGGGGTGCTTCAATGCAGGCAACATTCAATCATTACAGTGGGCAAGCCTCCGATGAGATTACTTCCTCATATTATTACACTTGTCTATCTCCTACAATGATTACATCGGAGAGTCCTTCCACTTCGTTGATTCAAATATGCAGTGAAGATCATTAAAAAAATGATTGTATGGTAAGCTATAATTCTTTTAGTTTTTGGTTTTTTCATTCCTTTAAATATAAAGATTAACAAATTGCAGGGCAAACATAATCTCTTTTCTGCAATGTTGTAAAAATAAAATAACATACTTTAAATTACTATTTTAATGTTTGGTTTATGATGTGTTAATCTCAGCTAGAGATGTTCATCATATACTTGCATGGGTATATTTAAAGCAAGTGAGGATGATTGGGGACGAAATAGGATGTTGAATCTATTTCATAGTTTTATTTTCAAGGGTTACATTCATTTCAACCATTTCGGGTCCTCCCACTAGAATAATGTATGGATTGCCATGGTGTGTGAGAGTTTTAATGTTGATAACTAATTTGAAGCCATCAATTATATGATCTGTTGATAAATTGTTGTATGAGGTTTTGTACTACTAGTTATGGGTGCTAATATCGTTGTACTACAACTCATATTGATTATTTTGTATAAAAATTGTTCAATTATGTCATACATGATGTTTGTATTAAACAAGTTACAAGATACAATCATATATAAATTGATTGTCACAAGATATAATTATCAAAGGCATGTGTGATGAATAAATTACAAAATGGTTTCATTATGTTTCCAAACAGTATTTGGGTTTCTTTGTTGTTTGTGTTTTGTTGTCTTTTATTTTGAAGTTATCAAATTAGATTTTTGTTTTTGTTTTAATGCTACACTACACTATTGCATGAATGTTGGTTTTGGTAATGATATGCACCAATTGTATTTAAATGGTTCATATGACATTAATACCACATCCATTAAAAAATGTAGTACATTGTTTATGTATTCTTGAAGAAGTAAAAATAAATCCTCATGATATCTAGGCTACTACATGCAATAATCAAGCAATCAAAACATTGATACATATATTGAAATTAACGCTAAAATAAAAAGTTAAGGATAGAGGCATGCTTAGTTCTATGGGTGATAATAGATGTTCTATTGAAATGCACATTTATATGATTCAAATTGGGCTTTTTCTATCAAATCTACAACAATGGAAATCCAACAACTTATAAAATGACCTTTTCTCTATCAAGGTTTAGAACTACATGTGTGACCCTGATTTGGAAAATCATAACCTTGAACTAGGAACTTTCGGTCTTCAAAAACCTATGTAGTATTGAATCCATTTCATAGTTTTATGCTCATGATGTAGTATTGAATCCATTTCATAGTTTTATGCTCATGGGTCCTACATTTATTTCAACCATGTTTTATATCCTAGGTATGATAGTGGTGGAAATGAAATGCTTAGTTGAACATATGAGAGATATACGTAAATAAGGGTATAAAAAACAAGATATAGAAGTAGAAATAAAAATTAGGGGAATTATTTAAGATTCCATGATGAAAAGATATATAAAATAAGTTTACTAAGTGAATACATCAAGGAGAGGAAAACAAGTAATATGAGAAAAATATATAATCATGTGAGATCAAAATAATCATATAAAAGTGTCATGGATATCATGTGACAAGCATAAACTAAAAGCATCAAGATGTGATCATCAAAGGACATGTTAGAGAATATCTAATGTTGTGTAAGCTGTGTAAGAGCGTCTATGGCATTGTAAGATGCAAGAGATTTTATGACAAAATTAGAGCATGTAAGAGAGGAGTTACAAAGTAGACTATAAATTTTGACCAACTTATGATTTGTAAGAATGACACGTCATAGAGTATCTTTCTAAAGAAGGAAAAGTCCAAAGTGGAGGGCCCAAGTTTGGTGGATGGTTATGATGCATAAGGAAATATGCTAGTCTTAGTTTATTGACCCATCATTGGTTTTAGGCATTAGAATTTTGCATGGAAATATGAGTGCCACCTTTTTTCCCATGGTATTATCTGATGGTTTTGTGAAACCATTTGTGATTTTGAGTTTGGGATTCTTCTATTTCATGAATTCTTTTGATGGAAAAACCATTTGTGATTTTGAGTTTGGGATTCTTCTATTTCATGAATTCTTTTGATGGTGATTGTAGAGACTTGTGATTTTGTACCTAAGGTTATGTTGCCAAAATATCTCTAGATAATGTTGGTGTGATAGAGGAGTGAGACATAATCTACTATTTATTGTATTGTAATTGTAGGTTGATTGTGAAATATGCATTAAGGCTCTTTTGTTGTTGGTTTTCTTCCTAAAAGGTTTTTTCTAGGATATACACTATGTTATATATGTTTTTATGTGTTACATGTCTTTGCATGTTATTGCATATGTGATGTGTGTATCTAAAATTGGTGTACATATCATTATTATTTAGTACTACTCTCTTCATAGATTAAGTAGAAAGTGTCATCTAGTTTCCTTTGATTTGGTTTCAAAGTGTAGCTAGCTTATGAGATCCTAGGTTATGGAAAATTATTTTTTGTTGCTATTAATCTTTGTTTGAATGGAATTAATTCATAAGAGAGATCTTGTTTCAGGGAAAAACGCTGAGCACATCATGATTAGAGATTGATAGATTCAATGGCACAAATTTTGAGCTATGGAAGCTTAAAATAGAGGATCTACTCATAGATCAAGATTAATGGATTGTGGTATCTAGAAACAAACTTACATCTATGAAGGATGATGAATAGGTGGTCTTAGATAAGAAAGCCAAATGTCTGGTTAGGCTTTATTTGGTAGATTTGGTGCTACTAAATGTATGAGGAGAAACCACCATAGAGAACCTTTGGAAGAAGTTTGGTAACCTATACTAGGTTAAATCCCTAGTAAATAATATGTTTCTATGGAAGAAGTATTCTTTGAGGATGGGTGATGGGGAATCAATTACAAATCACTTGAATTCTTTCAACATCATTGTTAGCTAGTTATAGTCCATAAGTATCTAAATGGATGATGAGGATAATTGTATCACATTTCCTATTATTTGCTAGACTTGTGGGATAACTTGGTTATTAGTAGTACTACCACTAAGATTACACTTGAATAATTCATGGGTGTTCTAATTTTAGAGGAGTTGAGATGAAAAACTTCAAATTCCATCCTTGATGCATTAGTTGATTGAGTAAGATAAAAGGAGAAAGAAAAAGGTAGAAGTAAGAATAATTGTAAGGAAATGAGAGCATCTCAGAACATATTTCTAAGAACAGTGTTGTCTTTGATAGACTTAAATTCTTTTCAATTGCTTCAAAAACATGCACAACTATGCCACAAAGCCGAAACAGACATAGAACATTTCCAACATTGACCCTTAGAGGAAATACAAGCAACAAGATCTAATTTCAACAACAGAAACACTAACACAAAAGATAGAACAGAAGACATAGATATACCTGGGGAAAACCCTTACGAGTAAAAAACCCCACACTCCAAAAGCCCAGATTGCCATTGTATTATTCAGCAACAGAAAATACAGTTACAATACAAATCTGGCATTAAGCCTTTCATGGAGATTTACATCTTGCTCCTCTGGAAGAATAACTGACAGCATAACCCTACACAAAGTTCTCCAGCACTCGGATTAGTCCTTCATACTGTTATCATGCCACAAATAGCATATAGCATAGGACATCACCATACACCCAAACTCTATTCTCGCTCACTATTCTTGACCTCTGTTTCTTCTTTTCTCGGTTCAGTCCCTTCACATACTGTTATCATGCTGCGCACAACATATAGCATAGGACTTCCCCAAAGAAGAATACACACCTCACAAGATTAAACTCACAATCTAACTCTCTCTCACCAAGACTGCCCATCTCCAAACTTGTCTAACCATCTAAGCAACCAATCGATTCAGTTACGCTCAGTCCAACCGTCCAAACTGCCGTCTGATTATTCACATTTGTGAGAACTCATTAGTCCCACATGCATCAATTGACAAATATAGCAACAACATATATGCATGAACACACGGTAAGTATATCATCGGTGCTTTTGCTGCCAACGACCCTAGCTGGTCAAACAGCAACGAACCATCGGAGTGACCAAGCCCTTCGATGTGACTTCTTCCTTCTTCGCTGACAATGTTCCTCCTGTCGATGCCAAACACCATAGGACAGACCAAGCTCATCGGAGACCAGTCCACCATCCATATCGATGGTTCCTTGTCCCACTGATACCCAAGTCTTCATCCTTCGTCGGTGTGACCAATGCACATCAGAGAAAGTATTCCAATCCACACCGATAAGACAAGTCTCACTGATACACTGCTTACATGTATGTCAGTCCACACCTTCCATCGGAGAGACACCAACTATCATAGAGACAACACAACACTTTGCCGATAGTCACAGCTACACTGATCGGTGTAGCATAGGCGATCGGAGAGAGAACTTCAGCCAAGCCCAAAAGAGCCTGTCAGGATGATAACAAAGGACAACCCACTATGAACAATGTGCTCGCTGAGACAAAGCACAACTCTCACCGATGCCTGTAATCTGAGTCACAAGTACTCAACATTCTCCCACTTAACGAAGGAATTACAAGAAACCATCAACGCACAGAGCCAAAGTTGAGACTGCCTCCACTCCACTATGCTCACAAGCTACACAGAAGCTCCAGAAACAAGATATAACATCATCTAGAACAACAATAAAAAAACTGACTGCACCCATCCAACTGAACAAAACCCACGTGACTGAAAATAGCACACACAACCAGTGCTAAAACATTCAATCACTTATACCTTGAAGGTATGAACATCAGCAGACTCATGCCACCTACATATGCACCCATCAACTGCAAATACATGCTCTATGTGTCAACCAGTCGAAGAAGACCAAACGCATCCAAGAACTCCCACTGCATGGGTAATGCAAATCTGAAAAATATCATGGCATACAAAGTCCACCAATAGCATCACATTGTAAGTGTAAACATCATGTAGTAACAAGGAAACATCCACCATGATATGCAAAATTTGTAAATCAATAACCTATACATCTCAACACCAGTCCAAAAATCTCTCAAGTTCTTCACACCCAACAATGAAAGAGATAACAGAACCGTCATGCTATCACCCAAGAACATAAGTGAAAGCACATGACCACAAACTAGTGATCACAACATCTCCGAACAAAACCTCAAACCAAATTAATGTGAAACACACCATCAGAAAAATAACTGAGACCAAGAGAAACACTGCACATCATATACCTGTATACAATCCTTCTACATACACCTCTGAATGCCAACTGTGTCAAGTATGATCTCCTTCAAAACACCCGAAAGAGAACAGCATAACAACACCCAAATAAACATTCAATCTCAAGAGATCAAATTCAACATATGTAATCATGCAACTAACATGGATGTAAGCCTCTCAAACCAAAGAAGATCAAACTAATCCATTTCCCATTTCAAGAAATCAGCCCATAAAACCATCTCCTAACAATCCTCATCAATGATTGATATCTTAAACTCAAATGCATAAGGAGATTAAACATGCTTTCCATCTCTCACAATGAATCCTCCAGAACCATCTATGAGCAGTTCAAGATTCATGTCTATGAAAGAAAGCATACAATACCTGAGAGAAACAATGAGGAATACCTCTCAAGTAATAAACTGCCGAGTAGACTATGAGTGGGGACAAGAATGCTCCTCCAAGATGTACAAGCCATCATGACTCCTCTAAGAGCAATCTCCTCATAGGTCTCTGTTGAACTCACGTCCAACCAAGGTGTAGGCTTCTCAGACTTTCTGCTGAAATCTTCATCAAGAGTAACCATCAACAACACTTCTCTTATCTTAAGAGAGGTACAGCCTCACCTTATTCTCCATGTACCCATGGGCATCTACAAATAATCATTTCATACTAAACTCCAAATGCATCTCTGTACCAACATGAAATAATTAAGCAAAAAGATCAATGCACCCAACACACAGAGAATCACCAGACCACTACCAAAGCTCCAATCATCTGAGTCAGGAACTTATTATGACATCATGATCTTACCATCCCCCTTAGGAGATTCCATGCTCCAAGTGAACATAACCATGGTCTCAAGAGCAATGTATCATGCCAAAACTTAAATGCATAAATCAAGAAAAATACCATGACATGAAACAAACCAAACTCTAAACCAACATCACCTATCAAGCACCACCAACACCTCAGCCAATGATTTCATGAATCCTCCATGACTCCAAGATGTTACACATCCTCAAATAGTGCCCCTGCAAATGCGAAAGAACCCTTCTACAACAACATGATCTAAGAGCTCCTCCTAGTAACATCTGTAACACTAAAGAAGATCATTCACCACTAAGTGATGAATGCACAGTCAATGCTAAAGCTCCCACTAAACCGTGACAACTGAGCTTTCCAAGCATCATGACCAAACATCTTCTCATCTGAAAATCCTCCAGGTCCACACATTAACATGTCCATGTGACAATAAAACCAAGTCGCACCAAGATCTCCAAACCAAGAAAATACACTATCACTGTCAGTAGCTTACACAAACCTGTGTATCCAAGCTATTCATGACATTGTGATACACATGCTACAAGTCCCCTTAACCTACTATTTAGGTACTTTACAATTTCCATCCTCTCATCCCGAAGCAGTCACACCAACGCACAAGTGACCAAAGACAAGGTCAGCTAACAAATCTGCATAAACACTGAAATAATCTTGTGGATATAGACAATCCACTTTTGAGTTATCCCACTGCAACCAATGGGTTGCTAATCCACAAACTGCATAACTCGTAGATCCAATCAATATAACATGCAAAACCACTATCACACTAGAAACTGCAAAACTGAGATCTCAAGGAGTAGATAGCAATGTAGACAACATGACTCAAGCACCAGATTACTTACAAATTTGATTCGCCAAACATGTCGACAACCTGAGCACCATAGTCAAGAAAACCAGAAGCATTACCACAGAAATACTGAGTGACATATCACTTACTAGCACTCCCATGTAGAGAAAGCTTTTCACCTCCTCACACCATGCACGAAGCATGCATGCAAAACTGCAACTATATCATCCAGCAACACCTCAAAAGCCATGTTCTAGAAATAGCTTAACTGTAGCTTCACAAAACCACAAGTTTTTCTCTTGATAGTGTAAAACCTGCAAAACCACTGTGTTTGAAAAACACCCATGCACATCCATACCCATTTCACATCTGGAAGACCAAGAATATGAATCAAGAAACACCATAATGGTTAAACCAGAAAAATGGATCATCATGAATATGCATAACCATAGATTTTAGGAAAACTATGAAACCTCTCAAAACCAAGGAACATGATTCTGAGACATGCAAGTACAAAGCATCCACTAAAGGAAACAATAGTTTAAGAACTTCAGGCCCACTTGTAGGCCAACTCCACAACCACCAACATGCACATGCATTCGAGGGAGATAGGCTATTTCAGAAGCTCTCAGACCATCCAATGATCAACTCCATAGCCTACATGCAATCAGGGTAACAAAAAAGTTATGCCTTCCAATACCAGGATAGTTACACCCAGCATAAGCACATTTCTCCATAGCTAAAAAACAACCCAAGCTTCTCCATATCATCAGGGAGCCTCTCACACAGACACCCAATACAGAGATTTGCTGCATCTCAACCATAGAGTAAAATATTCCACCCCATGCATCAGGATTATATCGCTGCCAACTAGGAGCCTCAAATCACATCATTTCAATATGACCAGCTCCAGTTTCTCCATCTTCACCATCCTTCAAGTGCCTGCTGTAACATGAAGACAAGATCAACTACTAGACTTCACTCAAAACAAGGATCAAAACATCAGACGATTCCTTCAGATTTCCTCAAGCCTGTCACACTAAGAAATCACCACAGAAGGAATACCCAGACCTTATACACCAGGAACCCTTACATGCAAACACATGCAGCACACAAATGTACATATGTGAGCAACAAAGAAGATCCCAAAAGAAGGCTCTGATACCACTTGTAAGGAAATGAGAGCATCTCAGAACGTATTTCTAAGAATAGTGGTGTCTTCGATAGATTTAAATTCTTTTCAATTACTTCAAAAACACGCACAACTATGCCACAAAGTGGAAACAGACATAGAACATTTCCAACATTGACCCTTAGAGGAAATACAAGCAACAAGATCTAATTTCAACAACAGAAATGCTAACACAAAAGATAGAACAGAAGACACATATATACGTGGGGAAAACCCTTATGGGTAAAAAACCCCACACTCCAAAAGCCCAGATCGCCATTGTATTATTCAACAACAGAAAATACAGTTACAATACAAATCAAGCCTTTCATGGAGATTTACATCTTGCTCCTTTGGAAGAATAACTGATAGCATAACCCTGCACAAAGTTCTCCAGCACTCGGATTAGTCCTTCATACTGTTATCATGCCACAAATAGCATACAGCACAGGATATCACCCTACACCTGAATTCTGTTCTTGCTCACTGTTCTTGACCTCTGTTTCTTCTTTTCTCGGTTCAGTGCCTTCACATACTATTATCATGCTATGTACAACATACAACATAGGACTTCCCTAAAGAAGAATACACACCTCACAAGATTGAACTCACAATCTAACTCTCTCTCACCAAGACTGTCCATCTCCAAACTTGTCTAACCGTCCGAGCAACCAATCGATTCAGTTATGCTCAGTCCAACTGTCCAAACTGTCATCTGACTGTTCGCATTCGTGAGAACTCATTAGTCCCACATGCATCAATTGACAAATATAGCAACAACATATATGCACGAACACACGGTAAGTATATTATCGGTGCTTTTATCGCCGACTACCCTGGCCGGTCAAACAGCAACAAACCATCGGAGTGACCAAGCCCTTCGATGTGACTTCTTCCTTCTTCGCCGACAATGTTCCTCCTGCCGATGCCAAACACCATCGGACAGACCAAGCTCATCAGAGACTAGTCCACCATCCACACCGATGGTTCCTTGTCCCACCAATACCCAAGTCTTAATCCTTTGTCGGCGTGATCAATGCACATCGGAGAAAGCATTCCAATCCATGCCGATAAGACAAGTCTCGCCGATACACTGCTTACATGTATGTCGGTCCACACCTTCCATCGGAGAGACACCAACTATTGCAAAGACAACACAACACTTCACCAATAGTTACAGTTACACCGATCGGTGTGACACAGGCAATCGAAGAGAGAACTTAAGCCAAGCTTGATAGAGCCTGTCAGGCCAATAACAAAGGACAACTCACTATGAACAATGTGCTCGCTGAGACAAAGCACAGCTCTCACTGATGCCTATAATCTGAGTCACAAGTACTCAATAACAATGACAAAGGAAGACCCAAGTCTAGAGGGAGATCTAAGTCTCTTGGAAAATCCAAGTTTAAATGCTAGAACTGTCATGGTAAGAAAGGACATGTAAAGGAGGACTACAAGGAGAAGAAGAGGGATAAGAATGGATCAAATGATGATTTAGACTCAAGGACATCTTAGGATGATGTTGGTTCAATACATTTGTTTTAGCCTTGGAAATGCATGCAGTGAGGGTACATGGTATTCAACTCTAGAACCACTTTCCACATGACTCCCCAAAAGGAGTGGTTTTCAACTATATGAGCTTCAATGGTGGAAAGGTATACCTTGGTGACAATTATTTCTCTAGTCTTGTTGTACATAGTCAATTCAAGATCATATAATTATCTAATGGGAGGATTAACAATATCTTAAGAGTTCTACACACCCCAAATTTGGCATAGAACTTGTTATCTATTAGCAAGATAAATGATGTGGGTGTGTAAGTATTCTTTGGAATGGAAATGTGTAATATGGTTTATGGAGCTATGGTGCTTGCAAAGCGAGTTTAGGTTGGGACTCTTTTCCACCTTGATGTTGACATCTACATTTAGTGTAATAGTTTAGTTTTACCTATAGAACTTATATATCTACATCTTTAGCATTGGAACCTATAGAATTATTATAGGTTAAACTCCTAGAAACATTGTGAGTTGCAAAGAGAATTACAATCTTTGTCCTATAATATCTAAATGTGGATTATGAGTTCCTAAGCATGCTCTTAATTTAGAGAGAAAGTTACCTATGAGAATGATCCCACAGAGATTTAGGAGCACTAGGGTGGCATCTGTATAGGAAACTATGTTTTAGTTTTTCAAAAAAAATTTAGAATTGTCTACATCTCAGTAAATTGTATTTTTGGAGGCCTTCAGAGTGGAATTTGGGATCAAGACTTTCATTGGTTGCTTTGAGCGGTAGCCACAAGCAAGGCTTGACGCAACTCAATCTATCACTCTTGGGTATCTTTCCAACAATTCTGATAAGTCTGGATTCCAACTAGCTGGCTAGGAGTTATGGCCCTGCCAAGTGGGGTTCCAAAATTCTTATTTTTTTGAAAATTTTGAAAATATGAAAATTTGTTAGTTAGTTGCTTTTTGTCACCTTCCAACTATCCATTTCAAATTCCATGGATAAGGTAACCTTTTAAATTCTTTGTTCATTGTATATAAACTCATTTTGATGCAAAATAAAGCTCTTTGGTTGCCTGCAACTCTCTAGGAGTTTTGCACATTGAGCTCTTGTTTATGTTGTGGCATGAGCACATGGGACATATTGATGAGAAAATCCTTAGAGCCTTAATAATATAGATCTTGTAGAGGGGTTGGTTGATTGTTCTTTGTAATTTTACTTTTGAGAGCATTGTATATAAGGAAACAAAAATCATGTTTGACTTTACCTGAGCTTTGCTAGATCTATAAGAATTTTGGATTTAATTCATAGTGATATTTTTTTGTCTAGTAGATATAACTTCACTTGCAAAATCCTTATATTATGTTTCTTTTATTGATGATTTCTCCAAGAAGACATGGGTCTATTTTTGAGGTATAATTTTGAGGTCCTTAGTTGGTTCAAATAGATTAAGGCTTTCTTAACAAACCAAATGGAAAGGAAGATCAAGGTGTTGAGAATTGATTATGGAGGAGAATATTTATGAATGGAGTATGATAGATTTTGTAAGGACAATAGTATTGCACAACATATAAGATAAATCAATACACCTCAGTAGAATGGAGTTACGAAGAGAATAAACACGATGTTGATAGAGAGAGCTAGGAGTATGCTTATTGGAGCTAAGGGTAGGGCCCCATGTGGTTGCTTAGCTTATTTTGGCTAGAAGCCATTGCTCAACATTTTAAGGAGTTATTTGTGGAGCTAGTGGCCTCATGAATATTTAATTTTTCTGCTTATTTTTTAGCAGTGATCTTTAAAAAAACTAACTGTATAAATTTTTTAAAATAATTTTTATAGAAATTAATATTTTTTATCTGCCAAAGCTTAGAGTGAAGTATACATGTTTTATTGATGATTTTATTTTATTTGGTCCCACCTCCATCATATATTCGAATTCTCCAATCTAAATGGTGATTGAATACAGGGAAGAAAATATAACCTCTATAGTATATAAATTTTCCTTGAAAAATAAAGTTCTTCAAATCATACTCCAGTCAATATTGGTAATGCCTTTTAAAGCTCTCATGATTTGGAAAGAAAATAGAATGCAATTTTTTATCACTTGGGCAACAGTGATGAATCTTTACTTGCAAGGGACTGTAGCAAGGAGCAAGACAAATGTAGAAGTAAATTTGTTAGAAAAGGAATTTTGATGGTGTAGTGGTTTATGGATAAGCTTGTACTCCAAGCATAAGACCTTTAAGAATAGTATGGCATATTTGAAATGATGTAGTGTTACTTGAAAAGATGAACACTAATATATTAATGGTTACTTTTTACTACACAATGATATACTTGTGGAATTTTTTTATTGCACTTCAATGTAAACTATTACTTTCCAAAGAAGATTAAAATTAGTATTTAAAATAAATACCCAAGCATCATAAAATTGGAGAGAATGTTAAATGGAAACCTTTCATGTATTGAATGCCTCAAAGAAATGTGTTCTCATGGAATGGAATGCTTGCAGCATATGCACAAAATGGATCTGTTGAGAATGTTATCCCGTTTGGCATTTTGGCAGTGATGTGGCAAATTGGCAATGATGTCAAATAGTAAAAGGTCAATGCATATTTGTGATTTGGCATAGCATTGGTTTCATTTGTGCCTAAGGATATTGTATAAAGTGTTAAGTCATATGCTTTGATAAAGGATGTGACCTCGAGAGCAATTACCTAGCACCATATGATGTCAAAGTGGCAATTCTTAATGTGGCCCTCGAATAAGCATTTTGATAAAGGCAAAGGCAAGATTAATGTTTTTACTTTGCAAAAGGGATGAAGGATGAAATGTTATTACATAGAAGCTTCAGGTTTCCTATGTAACCTACGAAAAAGGTTTTTGACAACAGTAAGAGGTAAAAGTAGTGTTTTGTTTTTGAGCTCTTTTTAGGGCATACTGGCACATCTAGTTAATCAACTCAAAAGTCACGAATATTGCAATAAGCATTTTATTTTCATCATTCTGCTGTCTCTTCTCCACGAGGGTTTGGTTATCATCATGGAAGTTAATGAAGAATCTATTGCATAACCAATTTCAGAATTCAAATGTTGACTTGGGCAAAATAACAGAATTGAAAAATGTCAATATGAGTTGAGGTCATTGAAAATCAGTTGTAAAATGATGACTCTAGGTGCAGCCATTCCTCTCTTTCTCCTTGTTTATTTTTGATGGCTATTTACATGTCTTATTTTATTTGCTTAGTTTGATATATTCTCTTAAGGGTTTGAGTTAAAGTTCTCAGACTAGTTATAAATCATAGATTTTGTTTAAGATCTTAGTCTGGGGTTTAATGGCTTTGCTTTCTACCCTATTGTGTTATCAAAGGTTGTGGTTGTTCTTATTGTAGTCTTAACAGTGATACACCTGTGTCAAGAGGGTTTCAGTTATGAAGAAAGGCACTAAACAGTTCATGGTAACATGGTAACTATGATTTGTTAAGCGTATGATGACATTTTGATTACAGTTGTAAATAATCCTTAACAATCAGATTATGTGAATGATGATTCTGGTCAGAACAGTGATTTGATGACATAATGATGGTTTAGTTTATGATTTTATGTGGACAGTCTTATGATTTAATTATAGTGATCTCCTAATCATGGTTATGTGTTACAACTTACAATGAACACCTAACTTTGGTTATGAGATGCACAACATCATCTTGAGGCAGTAGTGACACTTTAATTACTTCTTGTCTTACACAAATGGCAGTTATGGATTACATGTCAGTTATAACTGGAAGGGTTAGTTTGACCCTAAACTGTGGTTTAATATTTTTTTTTACTTGAAACAGTTTTATGGAATCAATTATCTCTTCAAACTATTTTATGAGAAGTGGAAGATATTATGAAATATATAAAAAGGGCATTGAGCATAAATTGTATATGGTTGTGTATACACTTGATGTAATATTGAGGATAGATGACTGAATGCATTATCATTGATATTAGTTTAGAGTTTGAGGATCAGTGAAACAGAGTGTCCCTCTGTATTTGTTTTTTTATCCATGATTGCAACATGTATTGAAAGGTCAAGTCAGTGAGACAAGAAATGACCTTTGCCAGTGAGGCATTTTGTGTAGCCAATGAGACTCTGCAAGTGAGGCATTTTGTGTAGCCAGTGAGGCAATTGTAGCCAGTGAGGCATGTAATCAGTGAGATTCTTTTATTAAGCCAGTGAGGCACTTTTTCGAGTGGTTTTTATGCCCCGGAGGGTTTTCCACTCAGGACAATATCTGTGTTATGGATTGTCATTGATGAGTTTGATTCTCATGTTTATTTGCTTATCATGTGTCATTTGTTTTAAAGTCATTTAATTTACTTTGGTCTATATGAACACATACTTGTCTTATATCACTATCTGAAACAATGATACTGTGCATGTCCACTTTATGAACAATCATATTTCACAGTTAGTCTCTATGTGTTAAGATTTATGATAATGAGTCATTATTTCCATTCCCTACATTGAGTTGATGCATTCTTGAATTTGATCAATCTATTTTAGTTGTCCAAATCTTTCATGATATCATCTACAGTCAATGGGAATTATTTTTGTATCAAAGTTTTGAAATACAGATTTTAAGGTCACTAAGTCTTGTTAAAATTTGTATACCACTGATTCACCCCCCCTCTCAGTGGTATTGTACTCCAACAGAGAAGGCTTTAGAAATATTCAAGCAAATGCAATTGGTAGGTGTAGAGCTCGACTTGATATTCTTTCCCAGCATCCTCATTGCCTATTGGTGCAGGGGCACCTAGTTTACATGTTTTAAATAAGGTAAAATGTTAATTTTTTGTGTTTGGAGTCATTTTTGGTGTAATAAGGTCTATTTAGACCATGTCAAATGTTTTAACCTCATGGGGTCAGTTTAGGAAAGTTAAAAAGCTACAAAAGTGGCATTTTTGGTGTGTTCCAAAGAAGGTGAAAGGTCAAGTATTCCAAAAGTCATTGGAATCATTTGTTTTTTTATAGAATGTATGTAAATATGGAGAGGATGTTCGAATAAGGGTGCTGAAGTGATATTTTGAAGAAGAATCAATAAAAAATACATATTTTTCTACAGTTTTCACTATTTTTCTATTGTTCCCGTGACTTGTACGGCCCAGTACAGTACGATCAAGGCTCAAAATCAATTACATGTGGTAGATCTAAGAGTTCTATTTCATTTAAGCCTAGTTTGGTCTTTTGACATTCATTTTTGAGCGAGTTTGAGCCCATTTTGTAAAATCTGCCTGTAAAACCTCATTAGCTAGGGTTTGAGAGGGAAATATGGAATTTTGAACCATTCCACCTGTGGAAAAAATTGAAAATCAGTGGAATGGATGTATTTAAGTTGTTTTTTGTGTTTGTAGGGTTTGCAGGAGCAGGGGATGGAGTTGGAGATGAATTTAATGCAGCCCTAGCCTAATATCTCCTCGTATTAGGCTTGTTTGAGTAGGTTGAGATAGGGTTTTAAAGAAGGGTGATATGGGTATTGTTCCAATTGATAAAAATGGTAGTTTGAGACTCCATGTGACTTGAGGAAAGTCCTAAAGTTGATTTTTGTGTTTTGGGTTTTGGATTTCTTATAGTTGCTTTGTAAAAGAGGCCTAATTTGGCCTAATTTCTTAAGAGTTATCTTTCATTTAAGCCTGGTTTTGTTACAAAGTATCCCTATCCCAAATTGAGATATATTGTCAAATAACCAAAAGGGTATTTGTAATGGTGAATAGTTTCTGGGTTCATGACCTTCTCCAAAAGATATGATGAAAAACTAGGTTTTGAGGGCTACAAGGTATAATGAAGGTTTGTGTGAGAAACCATCAAAGTTAGGGTTTGAAACTTGCAAAGTTGGTTCATTATGCTTGTGTTGACATTCTCCACCTACTCTGCATCACCTATATATATCCAAAATGGGAAAACAAGATATGGACATTCATCAAAGAATATAGAAAGGGGGGTTTTTGTTAGATGTTATAATTGTAACTAACTTAGTAGACATGTATGTGTTGTTCTCAAAATCAGCTACACTCGTTTTTGTAGACAACCCCACGAAACTTGTCCGTTTCGTGAAACTACACTCTAAGATCGCAAATCGAGAAAAGATGTCCTTGTTCTCGTGCGAGGTCATTTGACATTTTTACGACGCTTCCTTGAATTAATTTCTCAATAACGACGAGTAAAGTTCAAGTCGTAAATTGGTTAGATTGTTAACTTTAGTCGTTTTTAAGTTCGTAATTTTTGACTCTTGATATGCAAGAGCGGCAAAATTTGCCGCTCTTACATATCCCTTAAGTTTATTTTGTTTTGATGTAATGTCGGCTAAATTCGCCGCTATTACATCGTTTTTTGTCCAAAGTGCAGAAGCGGGTAAAATCACCGCTATCGCATATGTCGAGTAACTGCATCACATGCATCGGCGGCCTTTTTTGCCGACTTCGCATATTGGTCAACGGCGATGTCGTAGCGGCCGAAATCGCCGCCCGAACGAGATCTTCGGGATTCTGCCGTCGAGTGCCATTAATGGCCACTCGTGCCAGGCGCTTCAACTCTAGTTTTAACCCTTTAAAAAGCTTTTTCTTCCTTCCATTCGTCATTCCTTACCCACAAGTCTTCTGCGCGACTCGCTCGACGCTTGTTTGATCTCACCGATCGCCGATTCACCGACGGATCTATCCTTAGGGTTTCCACTACAAGCACGGGTAAGTCTCTTCTCGCCACTCGTCATTCAAACTTTTCCGTCAAGGTTATCATAGGTTTTTACGTTTGATGATTGGTTTTTAGTTGGTTTTTTTTATACGTTTCGTGTTTGTTTAGGGTCTGGTGTTTTCGTGTTGTGTTGTCATTGTGTTGTCCACCTGCGTGCCCTAACTTCTACCCCGAAAACCCTAAGACCTGCGTGCCCTAGATTTCCCAAACCCACATTGCATTCCTCTCATACAACATAGGCGAATTTTGCCGCGTTTACGATTTTGGTTACCTCTGAGTGTTGAATCGGCGGACATCCCGTTCCGTTGCGCTCAAAACTTGCAGATGTTGTCGAACGCAACGTCGGCGTTTTTCGCCGCCCCGGACTTCACTTTACCTTGCCATGTAATGTCGGCGAAATTCGCCGCTCATACATATATGGAACCCCCATGCGGTGTCGGCAAAAATCGCCGACGGAACATCGAAAAGAAATGAAGCTAGTTTCAAATGCAGTGTCGGCGAAAATTGCCGCTCTTACCAAACGAACCTCAGTTTGCCTATTTCCTGCATCGACGGCAAATTTTGCCGCTCCAACCATCTCACGGTTCTTTCAAGCTGCACGGGCGGGGAAATTCGCCGCCGATGCACAATATCAAACCTCCCACATGCAAGGGCGGCAAATTTTGCCGCCCGTGCAAAAAATATCTCAAATTTTCCCAACACTGGAAAATTTCCAATTTCATTTTCCCGAGCCCGCTTCTCCTCTGATTCTTGGCCAGCTCGCACTATAGCCCTTTTTCAAGCGCACTCCCATAGTCGTGATCGTCAACATGCAATTTTCCCAGATTGCCCGTATTTTCCCTGATTGCATGATCATGATTTCTGTTGCAGTTTCTTCTGCGGAGCTCCTTTCGACGTCAAATTTCTCTTCAGTGAAAGATCATCCAAATGACTGATTTGTCTCCGAAGAAGGCAAAAGCTATGAAGTACAAATATCAAGGTGTTTTCCCAATCACCTCAGTCCACTCTAATGTTGAAGATATTAGAGATACAGAGATTGGCCATGTTGACATGGCTGAGTTTGTAGAGAGAACCAAGTCGAGCAACCCCAGTGCTATGATGAGGAAAATAGTGGAAAGTTCTATTCATCTGGTATCCTCCTTCCCAGTGGCGGCTCACAATACAGAATTTGTTCTTCAGTGCGCCCATTTCTACAACAAAGATATCAGAGCTGTGGTGGACGCCAGTGGTAATGTAATAATCAGGTTGGACCCTGAGTTTATTGACAAGGTGTTCATGTGTCCTCCTGCAACAGAGGTGTTGAAGCTTGATTTCACCGAAGCTCAAAAGGAATATGATAAGAATCCAGAGAAGGCGAAGAAAGTAATCAACAACAAATGGTTAAAGACTGCGAGGTCAAGTTTGTCTAGATGGCCACGCAGCTTCCCTCGAAGTGATTTCGTGGAAGAAGTTGGTGACTTGATTACCCTCCTCAGCAGGATAAGAGGTTTGTCTTCCTCTTCACAATTTCAGGAATGGATGTATCCCTTTATTAAGGTCATACTCCAAGGCAAGCAGGTTATTTTCTAGGGAGAGCAAATCAGTAATGCTTTGCATGATCAGTTGACAAAGGTATCCACTACCTCCAAATTCTTCATGACTTCCTATCTGGTATACATTGCAGCCTCCATGAGGATTTTTCCAGGATTGTCGTCAGAAGGGGATAGAAGAGTAGTCCCAGTATACCAGTACTATTCTCAGCTAACATTGAAAGGCTCAATTCACCATTTCAGGAGAGTGAATGATGCATTCTTTGCTGTATTCTTGTGTCTTTTCAATCCCCAACTGGAGCAGAGAAGAATCTCAGATGAGGCATGGACAATGGTTAATGGTTTTGGTTGTATGTTTTTGCAATTTCCATCTTTCTCCTACTTGAGGGTTGGCTTTTTCCAAGGTTACCCTTATATGCTTCCAAGGTTTCCTTCAGATAGATTGGTCTTGATGGAATTGTGCAGGGAAATGATTGTCGTGCATAACAAACAGATGGAACTCAAGAAGCCTGGTTTCAGATTTCCTGTAGAAATCGGCAGATACTCAGTATTGACTGCCGCAAAGGCAAGAGCTATGGAAACGGAGATGCAACTGGTCACCATGAAGCAATTCAAGAGGAGACCAAAGTTTGATTACCGGGGTGTAAAGGATAAAATCAAGAGGAAAACACAATTCCATGAACCCATGGTGGAAGATGTCTGGATAGATTTGAGAACAGAGGAAGACATCAGGAAACTGGACTACAGCAGGCTGTCTCTAGAACAAATTGAATACCTTGGACTTGCTGATATTCCAGAGGACCTTGTGGATGATGGCGAATTGGTTGATGCCAAGTATGAAGCAGAACAGATAGCTGGTACTCCTCTACTTCCAATCCAATGGTCCCAAAAGGAGCTGACTTCCCTAAGGAAGAGATTTGAACCCATATTGGCCAACACCAATAAGTGGCTGGAAGATAAAGGAATTACGCTGAAGGAATTCCTCACTGGTTCAGAAACTGAAACTCAAGAGCAAACTGGTAAGAAGGTTGAAAATAGAACGAAGAATAAGAGTGATGCTCCATCATCCTCTAAAACACATAAACCTAAAATCAGATTTGTGACAAAGAAAGCAAAGGTTGTTGAGAAGGAACCTGAAGCGAAAGATATGGAGATTGAGGAGCCAGCGTCAGAGGATCCAACAATTGAAGAGCCAGCTACAGAAGAGATGGATGTCGGAGACAAGGGGTCAGAGGAACAAGATAAAGAGGCTTTGTCTCCACAAGACAATACACCTGTTGCACCCCCTGTGCCTGCTTCTCCCATTATCATTCCTTCCTCTGAATCCCCCTCTCCTCCTAAGATAATCTTTGATAATCCCCAGGGCACTTTTGAAAATGTTCTCCATTCTTCTGATTCCATTCCTAGTTTGTCTTCTTCATCATTTGATATAGGAGATACTTCTATGTTTGATCATTTTGTGATGAATACTGAGCAAGTTTCAAGTGCCAATGTAACAGGTCCGATTTTTACCAACACCCCGCCTATTGTTTCTACCACCAGCACAAGTACAGTCCCAGTAACACCGGTGACAGGAATGGACTCCAATGTGAATACTTCTCTGCTGCCACCTTGGTTGTCAGCTTACACGCCAAAGAGGAAAAAGCAAGTCATCTCTCCAGATGATTTTGATTTCACTAAGCTGACACCTGCAAAACCTAAGGCTCCGAAGAAACCAAAGATCCTTTCAAGAGTACTTGAAGAAAAAGGGCAGAAGGTTTTGGAGATAGCAAAACCCCAACAGGATGCAACTGTCGAAAATTTTGACATGAATGACTATTCTATTTCTAGGGTTGAATTGGGCAAAATCACCCATGAAAGCGCTAAAAATGATATGCAGTCAGCCATGGACATCCTGATCCAGAAATTCGACAAGGAAAAGGAAATGAAGGACTACTACAAGGCAAAAGTAGAACAGCTAACTGCAGTGGTAAGAAAGATCACGTTGAATTCAGAAGCAGTTACTCCGGAGGCCGTGTCTGTAGAAGACCCCGTCATCCTGAAAGCGGAAAAGACTCACCTCAGAGGAAAAGTACTTGAAGAGTACTTAGACAGGATGCGAGCTCAGGGAATCTCTTTGCTCAAGGAGGTATTTGAGAAAACGGATAAGATGAGGAAAGTAAGAGCAGAACTCAACGATCTCATTGATGCCATCTCTCATGATATTGAACACACAGAGGATACTCATGATAAGTGGGTTGAAATGAGGAAGCTGAAAATGAGCACTTTAATATCCATTGGCGCCATTTCCAACAGGGATTCATATATAGAGACAAAGGAAGCTCTAATGTAGAGGAGCAATGTGTTAAGAAATTTGATCAAGGATCTCGAAGCTGCCAAGGAAACCAGTGAAGAAAATGATGTTAACATTTTGCATAAGCTGGAGGAGTTGCCCTGTAAATTGGTATCACAGGATAACCAGTTTCTTTCTGCAGAAGAAATGGTTAAGGAATTTGAGGACATGTTTCAGCAGGAATTTGAAGACAAGGTATTTTCAATAACTTCTGTGGACAACATATTAGACAACCAGTTAACCTTGGACAATTTGAAAACCAGGTTAACCAATCATGCCAAGTCAATCACTACAGTAAGGGATGCCATAGTGAGGGCCAGGATGATCTTCAAAAACACATTCAAACCAGATAGCATTGAAATGCAGGCGACCTTCACTATGTATGATGATCACGTGAGAAAGGGTGGTGACACAAGTTGAAGCAGCTGGTTTTTTTCCCTTAGTTTATTTTCTGATTTCCATATGTACTTTCAAAACAGTTTTGGACATTTTTACATGTACTTTTTTGATATGCAATTACATGTAAAAAATAGGAAGTCCCAAGTCAATAAGGACTCCTATTTTTGAATAAGTCAAAGTAGTTGTAGATTTCCTAGATTTTCTCAAGGTCTTTCCCTATAAATAAAGGGGACCTCTTTTGTAAATATTATCTTTTATCTATTGCAAGAAAACTCTGGCGAATTGAAAAGCAAATCAAGACTTTGTGCTTATTGTGAAAATCAATATTCAAATATTCATCAATACAAGAAAGCAAGTTCAATTCCAATCTTTGTCTTGGGATTATTTGTGTTGTGATAGTTTTGTTCTTATGTCTTGCTATCATAATCTTAATTGATAATAATTGAAAGGTGGAGTTTGTTTCAAGTGATTGAAGAGCGCTCTAGATTTGATTCTGATAAACTTTGTGTTATCAAATCGATTGTGGGTTATATGTTCGTGTTTGTGAAAATACAACAGTTTGAAGACTTTGTGCTGCAAGTTGTTATATTTGAATCGTTTTTATCATATTGAAGAAGAGTGAAGACTTTGGGCTGCATTTTGCTTCAAAAAAGTTCTGGTTACAAGCAGTGAGTGAGGTAACAGAAAACTTTGTGTTTCTGTGATATTGTGATAATTTATAAGTTTTATATTGAGAGTTTGAAATATAAACATCTATTCTGAAAAAAGAGAATGAGATGAGATGGAACCACCCCAAACATAGTTTTTAGTGTACATAAATTTGATAAGTGTTTGATTTACAAAAGTTAAGTAATTAGAGGGAACCTCCCCTTGCTGAGAGGAGAGACTTTGTCTCATCATAGCTGTGGCTGATATACCCATTTTGCCGTTAGTGAGTTAACGACAAAATATTCACCCAACAGTTTTTTGGCGACTCTGCTGGGGAAGGAACGCGCAACTTGAAGCCTCATGCTTCGAGTTGAAGCATTTTTCAGTTCTTTTCCATTTTTCTTGCAAATATTGTGGATAGTATAATACAGTCTGGCAGATTCCCGGTACACCAGAAGTAAGAGGGCTCAGGGTATTATTGATCCTGCATTTGAATTAATGCAGCAGAATAATTTTGGATTCTTGACTCCACGACCTCGTCTTCAGCACACCAGGAGTTTTCCCCCTACAAACACCAGGTCTCCAATACCAGGTGAAGTTTCTACTGTCAGTACTAATAGAGTTTTGGCTGTTCATACACCACCAAGGTTTGCTATACCACCTTTCAACCGGCGTATCATGGCAGCCCAAGGCCCTTGGGGTAATACCTTTGGTCCTCTAAACTTGACCCCACCATTACATGAACTACCTCGTAGTTCAAGAAAGAATTTCCCCAAATTCTATGGTGACGGAAAAGTTCATCCTGATGAGCACATTGCGGCTTTCTGTATAGCCTGCGGTGTAATAGGTGTCGAGCACGAAGACGTGGCTGTACGACTCTTTGTAGAAACACTACAAGGCGCTGCTGCAGACTGGTTCTATCACCTCCAAGCTCAAACCATAACAAACTGGGCTACTCTCAAAACTAAGTTCGAGGCCAGGTTCAAACCTGCGGAAGATGCTCATGCGTTGTTAGCACAGCTGACACAGATGAAAAAGGAACCTCAGGAACCAATGCGAGATTTCATCGCTAAGTTCAACAAATTGAGGAATAGGATTCCCGCTACTGCTGAGCCCACAGCGGAGAATCTCAAATGTTTCTTTATCAATACACAGCTTCCAGAGGTGAGTTTCCTATTGAGGCGAGCTGCTCCAACTGATCTTGCTGCGGCTCAGATTCTGGCAACAGAAGTAGAAGATGATCTTATCCTAGCGGGTAAGATAAGAAGGGACGCTAATAGAAATAAAAGCTCCTCTTCTACTGAAAACCATTCCACAAGCACCACGGATCCCATGGTGCAAAAGCTAGCGAATGAATTGCTGGCTCTCAAGAGACAAATGTCCCAAGGTGTATCTGCGTCTCCTTCTTACCGAGATATACCCAGGAGGACATTCCCAAACAATTCATATCAAGGCGCTGCTGCTAGGAATCAAGGACAGCAAAACCGTCTTCCTCCTACTCAGGGGAAGCTTGCTATTGAGGCAGCGCTGGTCAACTCTGCTGTTGGCTACTATGAAGCCGAGAATGAACTCTCTTTCCAACCTGAGTTGGAATATGAAAACGGTGCTAATCTCTTCACAGAAGGAGAAGAAGAGTTAGCTGGCGACTCTACCATCAGCTTTCTGAACTACCAGGACGAAGCTGAAAAGGGAGAAGTGAGTGAAGGAGCATATGCTGTTTTCACTAGGTCTCAAAATCAGTCAGCTCCTCAAGCTGATAAAGGGAAGGTGAGAGAAGAATCTCAACCAGCGATTTCGATCGCTAAACGGGGGACTCCACTACCTTTCCAGTCAAAAGACCCAGTGGTAAATAAACAGGTAAGTGTTTCTAATGAATTTGCACCTTCCACTTCTAATCCTCAGACTAGTGCTGTTTCAACCAAAAATCAAAATGATGGTTTTTCTTCCTCCGTATCTAATTCTTTTCAGCAGTTCGATATAATAGACCATGCTAGGAGAACTAAGATACAAATGTCTGAAGTTGAATATTTACAGGCTAATCCTGAACAGTTTGATAGATTAGCCAAATATGTCAAAAATAAGACCGTCCCTAAAGGACAAGAGTTTCCCAAAGCTACTCATGACTCCTCTAAAAGTAAACCTACCCAAAACAATCTTGTTACTACTCCCCCTGAGGTTTCTGGAAAAATTGAACCCTTCTATGTTTCCCTATTAGTAAATGGCCATAAATTGAGCAATTGCGTAATAGATTCTGGAGCCTCAGACAATGTGATGCCTGCTAAGGTAGCAGATGCCCTTGGCCTCACCTTAACCAAAACTTTTGGGAGGTGTTTCTCTATGGAGAATAAGCAAGTTCCACTTTTGGGCCAAATCAAAGATGCCCAATTTGCATTTGCAACTTTTCCGGATAAGAGAATCAAGATGACAGTCTTGGTAGCTGATGTTCCAGCTTCATACGGCATTCTCCTTGGACGTAATTTCTGCAAAGATGTGGGTGGTGAGTTGAACATGGATTTGTCTGAAGCTAGGATACCCGTTAAAGGTGTCATGCAGAAGTTGCTTCCTGAGAAAGAAGCGAAATATATTGTTACTCAAACATCCAACCCCAAAGCTCAAATTTTGTTTGAATCCTCGGGAATGGGTAACTATTTTCTATCTACTGAAGATTGTTCCGATTCATCAGATGAGGCTACGTCTGGTGATAGCTCCGATATGTCAGATGGAGACTCAGAGGAGTTTTCAGACGAAAGTTCAGGTAAAGATATAGCAATTCCAGATTCTTCCCTCACCGATGAAGAGGAGTCTTCTGAGCAGAGGAAGTCCAAGAAATCAAATTCTGATGGAGTCTGGATTTTAGAATTTGATGGCAGCTGTTCTTCTACCGGTTCTGGAGCCGGAGTAGTTTTGATATCGCCACAAGGTGATATTTTGCCCTTTTCATACAAGCTACAATTTGACAATACCAATAACACCGCCGAATACGAGTCCTTGTTGCTCGGATTGGAAGCGGCGCGTGCCAGAGGTGTTAAGATCCTTCATGCTCAAGGGGACGCTGAATTGGTGGTTTGTCAAGTAAGAAATTTGTACCAAACAAAAAATGAAAGGTTGAGACACTATCGCAATCGCGTATGGGATTGCATTGAAGATTTTGATGCTTTCAATATTTCAGCTGTGCCAAGAGAGTTCAATGACCGTGCAGATTCATTGGCTGTTTCCGCCACTCTCATGGTGCCTCACAAAGATTTCAAAGGAAATAAGTACACTATTGAACTAGTCTTCCGACCAAGTGTACCTGATAACGCTGACCATTGGCAGGTGTTCAATGGTGACAATCAGATCATTGCTTTCCTGGAAAAGATGGATAGCTTTGATGAGCTTTACTTTGAAGGAAGTGACTCACCACCTCGTGAATATGTTTCTGAGGTAGATACGCAAACTGGTGAAGAATTTCTACAGTTGAAAGGAAATAAAATCCCAAAAGGATTGGTTTCCCTTGAGAGGCTTTTTGATAAACACGACAGGTATATCAAGCAGCGGCAACAACAGCAGGATTCGAATTCCTCCATGGAATTTGAACAGGTCAATTTGGGTACAGAAACAGATCCTAAGATGGTCAACATCGGAAAATGCTGCACGGCTGATGAAAGATTCAAATTCATTACCCTCCTCCGCCATTACATTGATGTTCTGGCTTACTCCTATGATGATCTGAAGTCTTTCAGGCCTAAGGAGGTTCAACACGAAATTCCCCTCAAAGCTGGATCGTTGCCTTACAAACAGAAGCAGAGGCAATACAATCCAAAGATATCAGGTACGATTCTTTCTGAAATTCAGAAGATGCTGAATGCGAGGATTATCTTTCCAATTCATCATTCCACATGGATTTCAAACATAGTACCTGTAAGGAAGAAGAATGGAGAAATCTGTATCTGTGTTGATTTCAGAAATCTCAACCAGTCTTCTTTGAAAGATAACTACCCTTTGCCCATCATGGACCAAGTATTGCAAACAGTGACAGGTTCAGAAATGCTATCTATGTTAGATGGTTTTTCAGGGTACAATCAAGTGGAGGTAAATGAAGCTGATCAGTTCAAGACCGCCTTCACCACACCGCGGGGCACATTTGCATATCGCAGAATGCCTTTTGGTCTGATCAACGCTGGCGCAACATTTCAGAGAGCGATGGATCTTGCTTTCAGAGATGAAATGGGTAAGTTCATCGTGGTGTATCTCGATGACTTGACTGTGTTCTCCAAAAACCGTCATGATCATGTACATCATTTGCGACAAGTGTTGGAGCGCTGTCGGCAAAATGGTATTTCACTCAATCCCAAGAAGTCAGTTTTTGGGGTAACGGAAGGCAAGCTTCTCGGACACATTGTATCCCGAGAAGGTACTAAAATCGACTCGGAGAGGGTCAAATCTATTCAAAGTCTCACTCTACCAGCAAGTAAGACTGCTGTTCATTCTTTCTTTGGAAAGGTGAATTTTCTGCGAAGGTTCATCCCTGAGTTTGCAGAAAAAACCCGTCACATTGTTAATATGATGAAGGGTAAAGCCACTTTCCGTTGGACTGCGGAAGGTAAGGAAGCGTTCGAGGATATCAAGAGAGCTATTGCTCATGCTCCGGTTCTTGTTTGTCCTGACTACACCAAGGATTTCCTAGTCTATAGTTACGCTTCAGAACACACACTTTTAGCTATTCTGGTTCAGCAGAATGAGGAAGGCGTTGAATCCCCCATATCATTTATGAGTTGTCCTCTCAAAGCTCATGAATTGAAGTATTTGAATATGGAGAAGCATGCCTACGCCGTAGTCAAAGCGGTTAAGCATTTCAGGTTCTATATTCTAAATTCACACACTGTTGTCATGGTGCCTGATACAACAGTCAAATCCATCCTAACTCAACAAGAGTTCGGAACGAAGAGAGGTAACTGGATCGCTAAAATTCAAGAATTCGATCTGGATATTAAGCCTACCAAGCTTGTGCGGGGTAAAGGTTTATGTCAATTGATCGCAGACAATGTTCCAAAAGAGACAGGGGACGAGGAAGAAGAAGTTGTGGACACGCCAACTGTTCTTTTTGTTACTACAACTGACGAGTGGTATTCCAATATCGCTCATTTCCTTACCTATGGTGAGTGCCCTTCTCACTTGTCTTATAAGGAAAGGAGAACTGTCAAGTTAAAAGCTGCTAACTACGTCCTTTGGGACAATGGTTTGTACAAGAGAAGTCTTGACGGTGTATTTTTACGTTGCGTGGATAAAGCGCAACAAGGTAAACTTTTGGAGTCTTTCCACAATTTGGCTTGTGGTGGACATTTTTCAGCACCTGTAACGGCTCACAAGATTTTGCGAGCTCGATACTATTGGCCCACACTATTCCAAGATGCGTATAATTGGGTACGCAGGTGTGAGTTATGCCAGCAGTTTGTTGGGAAACCAAAATTGGCAGCCTTACCTCTCAAACCAGTGGTGATTGAGGAGCCTTTTCAGCAATGGGGTATTGACTTCATTGGCGCAGTGAATCCATCATCAAGTGCCAGACACAACTATGTCCTCACAGCAACAGACTATTTTACCAAATGGGTGGAAGCTATTCCAGTCAAACACGCCACTTCAGAAGTGGTATGCAGTTTTCTTAAAGAAAACATTATTTCCAGGTTTGGAATCCCAAACAAGATTGTAGCAGACAATGCTACTTGTTTTTCCTCTTATGAGATCACTGAGTTTTGCTACGAGCATGGGATCACTCTTTCCCATTCTTCAGACTATTATCCGCAAGGGAATGGTCAAGCAGAATCAAGCAACAAGAATCTGGTCACTATCATCAGGAAGCTGGTTGATGAGAATCAGAGAACTTGGCATAAGGCATTGTTCGATGCTTTATGGGCAGATAGAATTACACCCAAAAGGGCAATAGGCATGTCGCCATTTTAGCTTCTATATGGACTGAATGCGGAGATACCGATCACCTTGGAATTGCCAGCATTGAAGTTGGTAAAGGCATTGGAAGATAGAACTGTTGATAGTTCTATTGATAAAAGGATCATGTATTTGGCCGAACTTGAGGAGCAACGCACTGTTGTGGTGGACCGCATTGCTGAGCACCAAAATCAAGTAAAGAGACTCTTCGACAAGAAGGCAAAGGCTCGTGAGTTTCAGGTTGGAGATCAAGTCTTGTTGTGGGACAAGAGGAGAGAACCAAAAGGAATGCACGGAAAGTTTGATTCCTTGTGGAGAGGTCCATTCACCATTCATCAGTTTTGTGGTGAAAACAGTTTCTTGCTGGAGTATCAAGATGGGACACCATTCTTGTTGCCCCACAGTGGACATCATCTGAAGCACTTCAATCCTTGAGGTTTCAGATAAGTTAAATTGTACATTTGTATAGTTTTGTGTTTTATTTTTGTGTTTTCGTTTAGTCTTTGTGTCTTTTTCTTTTTAGCTTGACTCTATAGCCCAATGGCATGGATGAAGGCACTTAGAGACTGGATTCTACTCCCCTCAATCGTTTCAAAGTTCGATTGAAGGAAGTTCCCCAGTTAGAGCCAGCTGTTGTTCTCAAAATCAGCTACGCTCGTTTTTGTAGACAACCCCACGAAACTTGTCCGTTTCGTGAAACTACACTCTAAGATCGCAAATCGAGAAAAGATGTCCTTGTTCTCGTGCGAGGTCATTTGACATTTTTACGACGCTTCCTTGAATTAATTTCTCAATAACGACGAGTAAAGTTCAAGTCGTAAATTGGTTAGATTGTTAACTTTAGTTGTTTTTAAGTTCGTAATTTTTGACTCTTGATATGCAAGAGCGGCAAAATTTGCCGCTCTTACATATCCCTTAAGTTTATTTTGTTTTGATGTAATGTCGGCTAAATTCGCCGCTATTACATCATTTTTTGTCCAAAGTGCAGAAGCGGGTAAAATCACCGCTATCGCATATGTCGAGTAACTGCATCACATGCATCGGCGGCCTTTTTTGCCGACTTCGCATATTGGTCAACGGTGATGTCGTAGCGGCCGAAATCGCCGCCCGAACGAGATCTTCGGGATTCTGCCATCGAGTGCCATTAATGGCCACTCGTGCCAGGCGCTTCAACTCTAGTTTTAACCCTTTAAAAAGCTTTTTCTTCCTTCCATTCGTCATTCCTTACCCACAAGTCTTCTGTGCGACTCGCTCGACGCTTGTTTGATCTCACCGATCGCCGATTCACCGACAGATCTATCCTTAGGGTTTCCACTACAAGCACGGGTAAGTCTCTTCTCGCCACTCGTCGTTCAAACTTTTCCGTCAAGGTTATCATAGGTTTTTACGTTTGATGATTGGTTTTTAGTTGGTTTTTTTTTATACGTTTCGTGTTTGTTTAGGGTCTGGTGTTTTTGTGTTGTGTTGTCATTGTGTTGTCCACCTGCGTGCCCTAACTTCTACCCCGAAAACCCTAAGACCTGCGTGCCCTAGATTTCCCAAACCCACATTGCATTCCTCTCATACAACATAGGTGAATTTTGCCGCGTTTACGATTTTGGTTACCTCTGAGTGTTGAATCGGCGGACATCCCGTTCCGTTGCGCTCAAAACTTGCAGATGTTGTCGAACGCAACGTCGGCGTTTTTCGCCGCCCCGGACTTCACTTTACCTTGCCATGTAATGTCGGCGAAATTCGCCGCTCATACATATATGGAACCCCCATGCGGTGTCGGCAAAAATCGCCGACGGAACATCGAAAAGAAATGAAGCTAGTTTCAAATGCAGTGTCGGCGAAAATTGCCGCTCTTACCAAACGAACCTCAGTTTGCCTATTTCCTGCATCGACGGCAAATTTTGCCGCTCCAACCATCTCACGGTTCTTTCAAGCTGCACGGGCGGCGAAATTCGCCGCCGATGCACAATATCAAACCTCCCACATGCAAGGGCGGCGAATTTTGCCGCCCGTGCAAAAAATATCTCAAATTTTCCCAACACTGGAAAATTTCCAATTTCATTTTCCCGAGCCCGCTTCTCCTCTGATTCTTGGCCAGCTCGCACTATAGCCCTTTTTCAAGCGCACTCCCATAGTCGTGATCGTCAACATGCAATTTTCCCAGATTGCCCGTATTTTCCCTGATTGCATGATCATGATTTCTGTTGCAGTTTCTTCTGCGGAGCTCCTTTCGACGTCAAATTTCTCTTCAGTGAAAGATCGTCCAAATGACTGATTTGTCTCCGAAGAAGGCAAAAGCTATGAAGTACAAATATCAAGGTGTTTTCCCAATCACCTCAGTCCACTCTAATGTTGAAGATATTAGAGATACAGAGATTGGCCATGTTGACATGGCTGAGTTTGTAGAGAGAACCAAGTCGAGCAACCCCAGTGCTATGATGAGGAAAATAGTGGAAAGTTCTATTCATCTGGTATCCTCCTTCCCAGTGGCGGCTCACAATACAGAATTTGTTCTTCAGTGCGCCCATTTCTACAACAAAGATATCAGAGCTGTGGTGGACGCCAGTGGTAATGTAATAATCAGGTTGGACCCTGAGTTTATTGACAAGGTGTTCATGTGTCCTCCTGCAACAGAGGTGTTGAAGCTTGATTTCACCGAAGCTCAAAAGGAATATGATAAGAATCCAGAGAAGGCGAAGAAAGTAATCAACAACAAATGGTTAAAGACTACGAGGTCAAGTTTGTCTAGATGGCCACGCAGCTTCCCTCGAAGTGATTTCGTGGAAGAAGTTGGTGACTTGATTACCCTCCTCAGCAGGATAAGAGGTTTGTCTTCCTCTTCACAATTTCAGGAATGGATGTATCCCTTTATTAAGGTCATACTCCAAGGCAAGCAAGTTATTTTCTAGGGAGAGCAAATCAGTAATGCTTTGCATGATCAGTTGACAAAGGTATCCACTACCTCCAAATTCTTCATGACTTCCTATCTGGTATACATTGCAGCCTCCATGAGGATTTTTCCAGGATTGTCGTCAGAAGGGGATAGAAGAGTAGTCCCAGTATACCAGTACTATTCTCAGCTAACATTGAAAGGCTCAATTCACCATTTCAGGAGAGTGAATGATGCATTCTTTGCTGTATTCTTGTGTCTTTTCAATCCCCAACTGGAGCAGAGAAGAATCTCAGATGAGGCATGGACAATGGTTAATGGTTTTGGTTGTATGTTTTTGCAATTTCCATCTTTCTCCTACTTGAGGGTTGGCTTTTTCCAAGGTTACCCTTATATGCTTCCAAGGTTTCCTTCAGATAGATTGGTCTTGATGGAATTGTGCAGGGAAATGATTGTCGTGCATAACAAACAGATGGAACTCAAGAAGCCTGGTTTCAGATTTCCTGTAGAAATCGGCAGATACTCAGTATTGACTGCCGCAAAGGCAAGAGCTATGGAAACGGAGATGCAACTGGTCACCATGAAGCAATTCAAGAGGAGACCAAAGTTTGATTACCGGGGTGTAAAGGATAAAATCAAGAGGAAAACACAATTCCATGAACCCATGGTGGAAGATGTCTGGATAGATTTGAGAACAGAGGAAGACATCAGGAAACTGGACTACAGCAGGCTGTCTCTAGAACAAATTGAATACCTTGGACTTGCTGATATTCCAGAGGACCTTGTGGATGATGGCGAATTGGTTGATGCCAAGTATGAAGCAGAACAGATAGCTGGTACTCCTCTACTTCCAATCCAATGGTCCCAAAAGGAGCTGACTTCCCTAAGGAAGAGATTTGAACCCATATTGGCCAACACCAATAAGTGGCTGGAAGATAAAGGAATTACGCTGAAGGAATTCCTCACTGGTTCAGAAACTGAAACTCAAGAGCAAACTGGTAAGAAGGTTGAAAATAGAACGAAGAATAAGAGTGATGCTCCATCATCCTCTAAAACACATAAACCTAAAATCAGATTTGTGACAAAGAAAGCAAAGGTTGTTGAGAAGGAACCTGAAGCGAAAGATATGGAGATTGAGGAGCCAGCGTCAGAGGATCCAACAATTGAAGAGCCAGCTACAGAAGAGATGGATGTCGGAGACAAGGGGTCAGAGGAACAAGATAAAGAGGCTTTGTCTCCACAAGACAATACACCTGTTGCACCCCCTGTGCCTGCTTCTCCCATTATCATTCCTTCCTCTGAATCCCCCTCTCCTCCTAAGATAATCTTTGATAATCCCCAGGGCACTTTTGAAAATGTTCTCCATTCTTCTGATTCCATTCCTAGTTTGTCTTCTTCATCATTTGATATAGGAGATACTTCTATGTTTGATCATTTTGTGATGAATACTGAGCAAGTTTCAAGTGCCAATGTAACAGGTCCGATTTTTACCAACACCCCGCCTATTGTTTCTACCACCAGCACAAGTACAGTCCCAGTAACACCGGTGACAGGAATGGACTCCAATGTGAATACTTCTCTGCTGCCACCTTGGTTGTCAGCTTACACGCCAAAGAGGAAAAAGCAAGTCA
Source organism: Cunninghamia lanceolata (assembly GCA_027924645.1). Lineage (NCBI taxonomy): Eukaryota > Viridiplantae > Streptophyta > Pinopsida > Cupressales > Cupressaceae > Cunninghamia > Cunninghamia lanceolata. The sequence continues at coordinate 36,990,763 of BSBN01000193.1, read as the reverse complement.
TCTCTCCAGATGATTTTGATTTCACTAAGCTGACACCTGCAAAACCTAAGGCTCCGAAGAAACCAAAGATCCTTTCAAGAGTACTTGAAGAAAAAGGGCAGAAGGTTTTGGAGATAGCAAAACCCCAACAGGATGCAACTGTCGAAAATTTTGACATGAATGACTATTCTATTTCTAGGGTTGAATTGGGCAAAATCACCCATGAAAGCGCTAAAAATGATATGCAGTCAGCCATGGACATCCTGATCCAGAAATTCGACAAGGAAAAGGAAATGAAGGACTACTAAAAGGCAAAAGCAGAACAGCTGACTGCAGTGGTAAGAAAGATCACGTTGAATTCAGAAGCAGTTACTCCGGAGGCCGTGTCTGTAGAAGACCCCGTCATCCTGAAAGCGGAAAAGACTCACCTCAGAGGAAAAGTACTTGAAGAGTACTTAGACAGGATGCGAGCTCAGGGAATCTCTTTGCTCAAGGAGGTATTTGAGAAAACGGATAAGATGAGGAAAGTAAGAGCAGAACTCAACGATCTCATTGATGCCATCTCTCATGATATTGAACACACAGAGGATACTCATGATAAGTGGGTTGAAATGAGGAAGCTGAAAATGAGCACTTTAATATCCATTGGCGCCATTTCCAACAGGGATTCATATATAGAGACAAAGGAAGCTCTAATGTAGAGGAGCAATGTGTTAAGAAATTTGATCAAGGATCTCGAAGCTGCCAAGGAAACCAGTGAAGAAAATGATGTTAACATTTTGCATAAGCTGGAGGAGTTGCCCTGTAAATTGGTATCACAGGATAACCAGTTTCTTTCTGCAGAAGAAATGGTTAAGGAATTTGAGGACATGTTTCAGCAGGAATTTGAAGACAAGGTATTTTCAATAACTTCTGTGGACAACATATTAGACAACCAGTTAACCTTGGACAATTTGAAAACCAGGTTAACCAATCATGCCAAGTCAATCACTACAGTAAGGGATGCCATAGTGAGGGCCAGGATGATCTTCAAAAACACATTCAAACCAGATAGCATTGAAATGCAGGCGACCTTCACTATGTATGATGATCACGTGAGAAAGGGTGGTGACACAAGTTGAAGCAGCTGGTTTTTTTCCCTTAGTTTATTTTCTGATTTCCATATGTACTTTCAAAACAGTTTTGGACATTTTTACATGTACTTTTTTGATATGCAATTACATGTAAAAAATAGGAAGTCCCAAGTCAATAAGGACTCCTATTTTTGAATAAGTCAAAGTAGTTGTAGATTTCCTAGATTTTCTCAAGGTCTTTCCCTATAAATAAAGGGGACCTCTTTTGTAAATATTATCTTTTATCTATTGCAAGAAAACTCTGGCAAATTGAAAAGCAAATCAAGACTTTGTGCTTATTGTGAAAATCAATATTCAAATATTCATCAATACAAGAAAGCAAGTTCAATTCCAATCTTTGTCTTGGGATTATTTGTGTTGTGATAGTTTTGTTCTTATGTCTTGCTATCATAATCTTAATTGATAATAATTGAAAGGTGGAGTTTGTTTCAAGTGATTGAAGAGCGCTCTAGATTTGATTCTGATAAACTTTGTGTTATCAAATCGATTGTGGGTTATATGTTCGTGTTTGTGAAAATACAACAGTTTGAAGACTTTGTGCTGCAAGTTGTTATATTTGAATCGTTTTTATCATATTGAAGAAGAGTGAAGACTTTGGGCTGCATTTTGCTTCAAAAAAGTTCTGGTTACAAGCAATGAGTGAGGTAATAGAAAACTTTGTGTTTCTGTGATATTGTGATAATTTATAAGTTTTATATTGAGAGTTTGAAATATAAACATCTATTCTGAAAAAAGAGAATGAGATGAGATGGAACCACCCCAAACATAGTTTTTAGTGTACATAAATTTGATAAGTGTTTGATTTACAAAAGTTAAGTAATTAGAGGGAACCTCCCCTTGCTGAGAGGAGAGACTTTGTCTCATCATAGCTGTGGCTGATATACCCATTTTGCCGTTAGTGAGTTAACGACAAAATATTCACCCAACAGTATGTAAAATGTGGAAGCATAGACAAGGCATATGAACTATTTGAAAAAATGCCTCAAAGAGATGTGTCCTTATGGACTATAATGATTGCAGGATATGCACAAAATGGATTTGTTAAAAATGCATGTTAAAGTTGTGTCACCTTCATCTTCTTGTTTTAGGCTTGTTTTGAGATTACTTGGAATGTTTGCTTAATATTTTGTTAGTTTCCTTTTTGGACTTAGAATTATTCAAGAACTTGTAACATGAAGGCATTAACCACATATTTAGCCTATATTTTGGTATCAAATGTTTGAAAAAGTTATTGCCTTCTCTCCTGCAAAAGTGGAAAAAATTCATAAGTAATGGCAATGTAATAATTTAAATCGATATTGTTTCTTGATCATCTAAACAATCATTGTGATTGTAGATTACAAGTGTCATGGCTTCTTCCATGAAGCAAATACATGTAAACATTGGGTTCATGGTAATGTAATAATTTAATTGACATTGAGATTTGAGGACATTAATCTAATGACCTTAGCCACCAATGGATGGCTCAACTATTCCCTGATGATGAAAGAGAATAGTAGATCTTCTGCTAGAATACATATGCCAAAGGTCTTCCAAACATATCTAGCAGCTGCAATAGCTTATTAATGAATTCCATGTCTTATTATGTATGTTTGGTTTAGTGATCGACAATACACTTGACACCCCATTCATTGAACCACATCCTTATTTTCACATAAAAATGAAAATTCCCCAATTATAAATGATAGTTTCAACATAAAGGAAATACTTTTGTCTAATGTATGATCACTACAATTTGAAATGTCACAGCAAGTATGGATGTTATAAATATTTTTTTTTCAAACTACATGTGGAATCCTACTAACTCTTTTCAATTCATTCTTCAGACTAAAATGCTCAAAGCAAATTGTGACATAAATTAAAATTCAAAATAAATGAACCAATATCCTTCTTCTTTGTAAATCTTGTAAATGATACAATCCCCTATAATACCTCCATGAAACTAACAACCAAACAATTTTTAGGCACCAAATTTTTAGAATTAGATAGTTCATCAACTGGAAAACATATTGTGCAAACTAGATTGCAGCATGCCCATCAACAATTAGTTTGAATAAAATATAGTTTGAACAGTAAAATACAATTAACAGATATTGACAAAATTATTAACATTGATAGATATTAACAAAATGAAATACAATTTGAACAATAAAATTATATTATATTTTTACAGCCTTCAACTAGTGAGATGCACAACATTTTCATTACCATTGATGAATTCCATTAAGGCCATTCAAGGTAAACTTGCAGTAGAATCCCCTGGTATTGCTTCATTGTTTGGTATATTATTCTCATACTCATCAAGGTAATTAGCTTCATTGTCTTCTTCTTCAAATGTCAACATAATATTATGCAAAATACAACACACAAAAATAGTTTTTGGCAACATTTGCAAATTTGGATGGAAATTTTTTGAATTCAAAATTTGCCAATAGTCTTTTAGCTTTCCAAAGGCATGCTCAACAACAATACAAATTCAAGATAGTTTAAAGTTGAATGACCTTTGATTATACGTTGCAACTCCACTAAAAGGTGTGATTAACCATGGTAGCAATGGATATCCACCATCACCAACAATGTACTCTCTCATATTTGATTAACCAATAGAAATTGGAATTCCATATAACATCTCTCTACCTTTGCATAACCTATCGAAGGAAGAATTTTTTAGGAGCCTAACATCATTGATAGATCTAGGACAACCGGTAAAAACATCCATGAACTGCATATTACTATCAACGATGGCTTGTAATGACATACTATAGTTGTGATCATGATCGTACCATTCATTAGAATTGAACATTTATTAGCTAGATGCTCAAAATCAACATAAGTTACATCTATAGCCCCACAACAATTTGGAGAGCCTTATTTTTGTTGAAAGCCATGCTTTACAAGTTCAAGTGTTGAATGATCCCTTGGCCATTGTATGTAGTTTCAAAAACTAACATGCATAACATTAATGAACTTCTTCACAACTCTTGTAACTATTGATTTCCACACCCAAAAAGTTCACTTATGTTAATCATAGACATTCTAGATGACAATCTTAAAATATAAATAGCTACTTGTTTCCCAACTAGAAGTACTCTAATCTTGATCTAGATGTTGCTAATGATAGAGGTATATCACCTTTCTTGAGATCTTCATACAATTATTCACATACAAATTGAAACAATGCATATGGTAACCTAAAGATGATACAGAATCATTTGTCATCCCATTTAACTTCAAAAATGTAATGGTTCCACCAATGCAAGGAACATGGATTGATATACAACTCACCACTAGCCTTCCCTTCCCATTGATAAGTAGAAAAATTTGAATTAAGGGGTACATTTTGTTGCTCATAACATATTGCATGAAGCTCCAAATCTATTTCATCTTCTACCTCATCATCTGAATAATGAGAAGTTTGAGATGATTCTTTCTTATGTTTCTTTAATACATTAGTTGAATCTTGAACATCACACTAAACTTGCAATGCTATTTGGTGTATCACTAAAAGAGAATCTAACAATACTCTAACTCTTTTTTTACCATTCAAATCCATCACCTATGCTGCAAAATTACAACTAATTAATGAAAAATTGTACTAAAAAATAAAAATCAAGGTCTATGCTCTAAATATACATTATAAATAGTGTATTACGAACACAATGATATAGTTAAAGATAACAATATGAATCAATACATGTTAATTCCAAAAGAGGTGGTCATCACAATACACACTCAACATGGAAGATAAATATTACTATAAAAAATATGCAATTTATTCATAAGTAGTTTTATACATCTTATTTTTTTTATTTAATAGTTGTATGCTACTAACAAATACAAAATCAATCTTCTTTTATATATGATTGGCTAATTTTCAATAGTTCTTGACCAATATTGTTTAGTTTTGAAACCATGCTCATGTGGACATTAATTTTTTCTCTTCAAGTTTCAGTAACCTTTCTTCATTCAAATCATCCTTGTTCATGCATTGTTCATGGAATTTCATGTATCCCTCCTTAACCATTTGTAGAGTAGAAATCAGCAACCTATTATTGTCAACAATAACATCCTTCATGCATGTTGCATTGGAAATTGATTTTCATTTTTTCATGTGCATTGTTTGTCCCCTTCACTACCATTTTTAGATTGGTCATAACTTTCCATATTTGGTGTTTCAGGTTCATGCAATAGCTCATCTTCATTTGGAGGATTGTTCTCATCAAATACTTTAACTTGTGTCAGAAGAGTCAATAGTGATATTTCTTAGATTGATGGCTTGATCTTTACCAAATGTGGTCTCCATTGCATCATAAAGTTCAACAATGAACTTTGTATGAAGTTTCTTTTCAACCCTCTTGCGACTTGTCATATTCTAGTAACTATTATGCTCAGATGGAATATTATGTTCATAGTCTCTAGTTATTTTGTAATCAGGGTGAAGATGCTCCCAACGATGTTGAAATCGGTTAGTTATGCGAGGAACACCATGAGTAGAGCAATATTCTTGAATAATTTTCCATTTTTTAATGGAATTTAATGCTTTTCTCATTGCACCACCACTTGATTATGTTTCTCTCTCAATTCATTTAGCTTCAATTAGAACCATTATGTTTGCAATGCTCCAACAAACTCTACCTTTTGCTTGAGGAGGTACCTCAAAGTGATTTTCTATGACTTCTACTTCATTAGTTGGAATTTCCTTTTCAATTATCACTTCTTCAGTGACCGCTTCTTCATTTTTCACTTGTGTACTTGGAACTAACTTTGGGTAATAGCCATCATTAGAGGAGAAAAAATTTTCACCTATGCCATCTTGTGAAAGCATTGAAGAAAAATTTAAGAAACCATGTCGAGGAATTGAGAGGTATGTAGTTTTATACATGGAAAATAATATAGTGTTGGTACCTACATTAAAACAACCAAATTAACAATATTGAGCCATTTAAAAATAATTGTTAAAAAATTTGAATAATAACTACTACTCAAAATTTAGATAATGACTTGTAAATAATATTAATTTAACCATATGAAACCACTCTATTGTTGTGAATGCTATGATCTATTGCTTGTTATGCAGGAACAAGACCATAAAAAACATTCGAATATTGAGAATTGGTCAAACAGATCAAGGCATAATAATACCAATTACAAACATGTGTGTTAAGGAGAACTTATAATTTCAAGACATGCAAATAAATCTTGAATGAGATATAGATGTAATTAGAATAGGTAGGTAAGGAGATAGGTAGAAAAAGCAACATTTCTTTCCCATTTGGAATTTTGGAGTTTAGAAGAAAGCAAGTGAATTTTGTTGTTGCTTACCATCCTAGTTATTGAAAATGAAAAAATAGGAACTGCAAATGTAAATTCACCTTTAGAATGTCCCTAAAGAAACCTATTAAACTTAGGGTGCAAGCAGTTGCTTGTCGTACATCTGCCACAACTCTCTGTAGTTCATAGGTAGTTGCATACTACATGCAGTTTGTAAAAAGAAAACCTTCTAGCCTTTGCTCAAGGAAGAACCTATATTTATGTATGATTAGAAACTTGATGCAAAGTTACAAACTAAATAGGATAGTTGTAGCCATGTGCAGGCATACACCAAGAGGATCCAGTAACACATCTATATCCCAAATCCAAAATCTAAAGGAAAAATAAACCCTTCAATAATAAGTCCTACACAAAAAGAGAAACCTTGGTCATTCAGATCCAGATGATGTGCATAAAATTTCCATAATCATCCCTTCTTCCAGTTTAATGGCAATAAAAAACAAAAACATCCTAGAAATTTGCCCTAAATAAAGGTTTTTGACCACTTATTAATATAAAAAAAACACTTGCACATCATTTTCAAATCCCTAAAGCACAATCAAACTCATTCTTCTACCATCACCTAAACTCTAAAACCAATATCACCAAGAAACTCAAGTTCATAAATGGAGATGAATTCCAACAACCATACTTGTATCATCTCCTAGTGTATCATAGTAGAAAATGCACATAGGGAAACAAACCAATGCAATATTGACCTATTTCATGCAAATCCTTAAATGACCTCAAGATAGAGCATAAGAGAAAGTGTACAAACATGAAATGAAAACTAATCTAATTCACCTTACATGCTAACCCTTGTTATGTGGATGTGCTCTTGATATGTTGATGTGTAGGTGGCTCCTCAAAATAGTAGCATAACTTTATGTCTCATGGAGACTTGAAAATGCTTGGGATGAGGCTTATTGATTTTTTGGATTGTGGATGGATGGCTAGGATTGATTTGAAGGATCAATGGTGGAGATTGATTGAGAACTCTCAAGCAAGGAAAGCTTGACAAGTGGAATGATGTGGTTGGATGAGAAGAGATGTCTTTGGATAAATGGAATCAAGGGTGGAAAAGCAAGTTGGAAAAGTGAATGGTCAGGGTCAAAAGAGGATAAGAAGGTCCTTTGTACAAAGGACTTGCCCATCACTTTTTAAAAGGTCCATGTGGGCTTGTACAAAGGGCCATGCCTTTGTACACATGGGGGGATGGGGAGGATTTGACTAGGGTTAGTTTAGGATAATGGAATATGCAAGTAGGAGATTAGGTAATTAATTAGGTTTAGGTCACCTAATCAAAAGTGTAGAAAATAGGGGAATTAAATAAATATGAAAATATTTATTTAATTCATGGGATAGGAAAAGGGGATTAGATAAAATAGAAATTTATCTAATGTTTAGACTATAGAGGAAGGGGATAAATGATTAATAAATTATTTTGTCTAGAGGTATGGATGAATAATGAATAGTATGTGAATAGTGGTTTTGACAATAAAAAAGTGTAAAACCATGGTTTGAAGGGGAATTGATCAATTATCTATCTAAACATATGTTTATTCAGTTAATTGTGGAGGAAAGGTGGTTAAGGGTTGTCTAGAGATGATTAGTGATGGTTTAGAGGTGTAACACCCCGCCAAGAAATACCATTAATATGCTCAAGAACTGTGAGGATTAGCTAGCACATATGGATCAAGTACCCTGATCCATCATAAGGGGAACTAGTGAGTACTTTCTTCAGGATTGATTGAGCTAAGACCACTCTATGTCATAATATGTGTACACTGCACATCCCGCCCAAGGAACTTTGTGGCTACTATGACCCCTTCACGGACTGGAGAACCAAAAGAAGAGAATCTATGAAACCAACTTTTGGCTACTCTCATATATATAAATTTCAACCACACATGGGTTGGCCCTCAATCAGGTAACAAACATACAAGCACACATAATGGTATGGTTAATCCCACACCTAAAATACAACATTTTCCCCATGGATGGGTACCCAGTATCACCATCCCATGCACACACAAAACAAGTATGGGGTATTCACAACACTCAACCAATGCACAGTTACTGGTTTCTCACATTTACAGGGGGGATTACATTTACATACTCAATTCCATTACTTTCAAAAGATCGCATACCATAAGTACATTTATTTCCATAACCAATATGATTCCCTTTTCCAAAATCATATCAATACCTATTAGGTACAACCCAAAGGAGATGACTAAATCACCCTCCTTGCAAACATCATTGAAACTACATTCATTTTAAACACCAAATTTAAATATTCCTGACACCCATTTCCACTTATAAACATCAAGACATAATCATCATAGATTCACTTGCAATGCTTTCAACATAATACAATAGTGCATGAACATGTATAGCACCATCACTACCATCTTTACATTAGTGCATAAACATAAGTAAAATCTTCACAATCACCATTACATTCACTTCTATATTCACATTATGATATACATCTCATTTTACGCCCATTACACTCTCATCTCATAATAACACATAATGCAACATCATATCACAATAATACCATTCATTCACAAGAAAATGAGAACTAGCAACATAATTAGATGAGTTTGGTTGAGGACCCCTAGTCATTTCTCAACATTCACATCCATACATGTAAGCATAAGTAACCTTGGCTATGACAATGGCATTTAGTTGCTCACTCAAAGCAAGATATGCAACATTCTTATTGCTTTAGCATTCACTATTTTCAGTTTGCAACAAGTGTTCACCTATATGATCTCATTAAAATCACAATGCAATGGAGGAGATCAAATCTGATCAACAAGATATATCCACTAAGCAATTACCGTCTTCATTCAAGCTCATTAAACAAGGAAGCACTAATTAACATATAATCACCTTCAACACATAACCATGACAAGCATAAGGTCTTCTTCACTCCTATCTCACTAACTCTTTTATGGATTGGAATTTTAACATACTAATTAAATCCATATGTTATTATTCTACCATCTTGTCATTTATTGACAACTAAGAAGAGGAGAGAAGATAGATTTCATCTCTAGTCAAGACATTACATGCCATCAATATTCATCATACAACATGCAAATTCTACTAAGGGGAAGTTTAAGGTACCATTAATGCACTAATTACTTCAATTTGTAACTAAAGAATGATAAATGCAGTAATCTAGCTCATCAAGAGGTTACAAGCAACATTTGGTCACATCACACCAATTTCAGCAACCATACATCACTTACAAGAAAGCACGCAACATTCATTCCAATTTATCCACATCCGCAACATCTACACACTTTCATCCTTTACATCTATAATACAAGAAAGTATTACAAGAGTAATTTATGACCAATTAGGGTCATCTCATTTACTAGCAACATAAAGGAAGACACAAGAAGAGCATGTCCAAGCAAGGGTAATTAGGCAACCCAAGGTCCCTTCAACCAACAAACACACAAGGCAGAACATTCCTACCCCCGTCTTATAACATGGGAGAGTGATCACTCTTAACCCTGGGAGACTCTCAACCAAGGTCAACGCTCTAGTCCCATTGAGTAAGGTAAGGCAAAGGAGGCTATTTCCTCCATGATTTCTAAGCATGGGGTTGTAACTTAACCCACTAATGCCATGCTAAGGTATGAAAGAAATCAAGACTATAAAAATAATATAACAAGCTCACGCCAAACACAATGAAACATAGAAGGCTCAAGTATGCCAGAGCTCCCAGTGTGTGAACATGGGCTCTGATACCAGGTGTAACGCCCCACCAAGAAACCCCAAAGGACAACACTAAACTAGGTCAAAATAATGGATTTTTTTTTTTAAAGAAAATAACAGTAGAATGCATAACATAACATACTAATTTAAACCTAGGTCCTCTAAGGTTCCTCAACTGCGCTACTCACAAATCAAGATTACAAGAACAAAGGTTACATAAAGAAATACAAATGGAGATACATTCTAATTTACAAAGACATGATAAGAGAACTTCTCAAATAGGAACAAGACATCTCTCATGCATTTACAACCAATTATAGTAAGAACCATATGGTCATCCTTAGCATAGTCGAGAAACATATTCTTTTCTCCAGTAATTTGCTCAGTTAACAGACCTGTATCTGTGCATCTAAAAGTGAACATTAGTTCCACAAAGATTATCAATAAACATAAAAGAGAACTATATACTAGCCTAAGGCCCTAAGGGGTCAACCTAATGTCTCGAGGGCCCATCCATGATGGCCTTGAATATGTATGCGTAGCGCAGAGACTTCGTAGTTTGGGGACTTGAACTTGCAACCACAAGATGGTATCATACAATTCAAAACTTCTAAGATGTTATTCACATGATATTGAAACCGTTCAAAACTTAGATACACATTTGTATTTCAATCCATACTTGAGGACAATAGAAAAATAAGGTTTACTTATCTTACAACATTCTCATAAAATTTCATAACACATAAAGATCTTTTTCAAACTAGTATACAAATTACTACTATGCTTAACTAATCATGCAAGAAAAAAGATAACATTAGATCTTCTTTTCAATGATAGCAATATGTATTTCTCCATTCTTAAGTTGGGATCAATGCTAATTTAGTAATCAACATAGTATAAGTCTCTTTAACATACAAGTACTTAAGAAAATATTAGAAAGATATTTCATTCTTTACAATTATCTTTACAATTATCTTTACAATCCTGAGTTATTCAAACTAGCTGTTAGTTCATTGCTATTACTAATAATACAAGTATGACTAAATCATATCTAAAGCATATCTAGTAGGTTTGATTTTCTATCTATAACTGTGATGCCCCGTCATGCAACCCTAGAGTCTTAGACTAATCAGAAACAATATAACAGACATTTTTTTTTTTGAAGCTAAGATATGCATTATACATTAAAATTAACAACATTAATACAACATTAAATGAAATGAACAACTAACACCTCTAGGGAACATAACTGCATCAGATAGAATTATAACCATACAAGTGTTATGCAATACAATGCAACAGAAGAATAATACTTATACATTTACAGAGATGAATGATTACAAGGTTTGATACAAGATTACAAGACCGATTACATCGATTTACATATAGTACAATTATGAATGTATACAACAATTGAAGGTGTAGAGCAACTCTAAAACTGGAACACCTTAGCACTGATCTCAAAACAACATCCAAGAAGCCCAATGGATAGCTCTGCCTCCCAACCATGTGGAACCCTAAGGTCCACCCCTTCGAGCTAGGAGATAATAATTAGGATTCCACTAAGTCAAAGGATACAACAAAAAATATAACCAAACAGATATAGACTCGATAAAGACCAACCAAAATAATATGACTGCACAAGACAAGGCAGTTCTCTAGAGGCAACAATGAAAGATAAAGAGGGAAGTAGCAAAGCTGCAGCGAGGAGAGTGTCATCACATGGCCCTAACATGGGTTATCCAGGCTATCTCTCAGAAGAAGCCGGCCCCCATCTATGGTTATCCTGGCAACCCCTCTCTCGCACCGGCCCCATAGGGTGACACATGCAGAGCTGACACATCCTCTCATGGGGACAAGGAGGTCGACCTTACCAACTAGGCCTTCTCATCTCATCCTTAGCCTATGAGAGCACTCAAGGCATGGGTGAGGCAACATGTTTATCTTGTTATGTGAATTACTACCCGACCCACCTAGATATATTATTAAATTATCACTTGATTACAACTTCCATGGGGTTATCCAAGCAGCCACTTTGGGCACCAGCCCCACCATGGAAGCCACTCTCCTTTCTACACTAGCAACCCTTATCCAACATCTGGAAACAAATGACATGCATGGACGAGGAACTATTAGACATCTAACTTTCCACCACCCAACACATTACATATACAATTTTAGGTCCAAGTACACAAAACTTACCCCCATCCATAACAAAACTCGAGTCGATAACCCATTACAATGACATGCCACAATAATGAACCATAAACCAAGAAGCCTCACCTTTGGAGTTAGGTAAGAGAAACACAATACCCCTTTTTCATAAGTCCGTCTTCCAAAATGGGGACAAGTATTTAAACGACTAAGACATTCCTCGAAACCATATGGCTCAGGGCCAAAGAAAACATAATAAACAAATAAAATCCTTAACACTTGACATTGGCAACAAAAGATGGGACTTCAACAAAAAAAATAATATTTAAAAATCAACTCAACATATCACCAATGGATGTTATCAATGACAAACATTGTAAGGTTTTGACTCTCTTTAACAAAATAACATAAACTAATACCTCTAGTATTTACAAAACATCATCATAAAATAACTCTATTCACACTAAAACTCTGATTTATTATTGCTTACTAAATCAATGTATCACAGGGAAAACATTTAACAAATTTATATTTAATTAGATAGAAAGCCCATAACTAATTTTACTCAAAGTATCTAATTCTAGAGATTGTAACACCAACTTTACCATACTAACCTATTAATACTTCTTATTTAATTCATTTAACAATCTTACATCTACCAATTCTATTCTATTCTAATAAGGTAATTACTTTAAAGAATAAAATATAACAATTCTATCTTAACAAATATATGAGCTATACTAATAATTTAGACCAATGAATAATAAAGATCATACTTAATTTAATACTGCCAAAAAAAACAAGTTTTATACTAACCATTAGGATCAAGGGATGTAGCCAATTATTCTAATCTTACTTCCTACAAAAAATGGAGTTTATTACATTTTCTTCTACTAAAATTAAGATTAAATATGTATTTAAATAATACTAATTTGGATACACTCAGCATTCATTCCTAACACAAAGCCTATTATCCAGTAAATTAAGAATTTATATATAATAAATAGCTGCCATTCCTTATCGCTGATGCTAATGTTATCAAGTAACAGGAAGTTGTAATAGGAATTAATCTAATAGAATTTACTAATGCTTCCATGTTTCTTAAATAAAACTCTAGACAAACGATTACTGGCAGAGTTATAAAAAAAGACATTTTAGTTAAACATTTATGCACCGAAAGATATTGAGTTGATGAAATTAGAAGTGTGTAGATTCAATGAAGAATTGGATCGAAGATTTCAGTAGGTTGCTAAGCAATGGGACGTTTGCAGAAGAAGAGGACACGCACGGAAAAAGCAGAGGCCGCCAAAAGACAAGAGGCACGGCTGCACTCAAGTAAAGATTTCAATGAATGCCTCAGGCTTTGGTAGAAACGCCATACGAGGCCTCTAAAAAAAAGATGGGGCTTACAAAGGTTTATCCCCACACCCGGGAGAGCAGTCTTATGACTAGATTTTCTGGTAAGAGTTTAATAATTTAAAGAGTTGGATAAGGTCGCACCGAGAAGTTTGGAGAAGAGAGAATATTTGTTTAAGTTTCCTCTGGTTTAGATGAAAACTACACACAGATACAGGGCTTCAGCGTTGGGCAACTTAAGGAAGTTGGAACTGAAGTGAGAGTTAATACCAAACAGAGCATCGTTACAAAAGGCCATGATGGCAACGCATCTGGTAGAGGTAAATTCATAAAGTTGTCAGAGGACCTGAAAAAAACTCCCAACGGTGTACGACATGAAAGGTGGAAAAAAATCTTTGAGTTAAGATCCAAAATTGAGGAAGGGAAGAATTACAAGGGGAAATTCGCCCCACGCATTCTGGCAAGAAACAATACATACGGCGACCTCCATAGTTTGACTAAGGTAACTTGTAGTTAAAATTCCATTTTGGGTTTAAATAATTTCAGATTAAAAGTAGAAGAGCTTCATTACAAGGCACAATTCTGGAAAGCTAAAGCTGGGTGAGCTGCACTATGGCACTGAGAACAGCCAAGGATAGAATGGGTACAGAAACTGGTAAATGGTTCAAATGGGTCAATTTCTTTTAATTCAGGTCACTTTGAAGGATTACAATTGATTGGGCTCTAAGATTTCAAGAAGGATTTTGACATAGAATAGACCAGAAGAAGAATAACTTGGAACAATCTACAGAGCTTAAAACTTGGACAGCCATCAAGGTGTGATTTCCAAGATGGGAGCGTGGTCAAGGACAACTACGCTCGAACACACAGAGCACAGAACGATCATGCTCAAAAGAACTAAGATTTAAATTCCAAGCTGCAGAAATGCAAATTTTCACACACAAAACACATGATGATCGTGTTAAAATAAGATTTAAATTCTAAGCTACAGATATGCAAAATTTCATAGAGAGACAACATCACATACTCAAATTTTAGTCCCACTTCAGATCTTCTCCATTTCCCGTAACCAATTCTTTATTTTTCCCCAATTTCTATATTCTTCTTCCCAACTCCCCCCAAATAAAAATGGCTAATCTCATAAATTAACCCAGTCATGCATCCATTACCCAGAATCCCCACTCCACCGAGAATTTTTAAAATTTTACTAATAATAGAGATTTCCCAAATCTTGAAAATTCAAATTCGACAACTCAACATTAATTTATTACTTAATATTATTCTTTACCAACTATATATATTTATTAACCATGAAAAACTTCAGATGCATAAAAATAATAATTAATTTACTCAATAATGAATTTTACTTAAGCAATATTCCAAACTATACGACTACTCAGAATACTATTAGATTTAACATATAGATAGCATTAACATTATAATAATAATTCGTTAAGGTATTACCAAAAGAACACATAAACATAACTTAAACAAACTCACAATGTTCCACAACACGTGACGACCAACAACATGAGGCAAGGACCAAGCGTCACATCACGACACATGACCACACCAGAAGACTGGGACTAACCTAGAGGGATAAACCTCATGTTATCTCCCATCACCGACACCCATTGGTGCAAGAGCCCGCTCAAACCTGCTATATCAGGTGGAGTCAAGGCTTGGTACCTGTAGCCTACATCAAAACAATAGGTTGTATATGATCAAATGCATATATGTGGTGCAGAAGCACCTCGAAGCCATGAAGAATCTGGAAGATTCCCTACATTTTATGTTATGTCCAAAGTGTAATATTGTAAGGCCTTCGTGCCCATGGAGTCATACATGGCCAAGTAACGGCATAATGTTGAGTAGTTTGTATACGTGTCATTACCATTTGTAACCGAACTGAATGTCTGAAAGGTTTGTAACCGATTGGCAGGGTGGTTATAGGTGATTCACCTTCCACCGTGTGTAACTGTCAATTGAGCGTCTTTATATAGTTGGTCTCTGTTCGTGTAGAGGGGGAGAGATAGATATAGAACAGAGTCGAGAGAAATTGTATTTTATTCTGAAGCAGAAGGAATAAAGAAATTCTGTGTTTTTTGGTCAAACTACAGAGATATCGTTTGGAGTCATTCCACTGGTGGATTTCTTTGAAATCAGTGGAATGACCTCCATGTAGTTAGATTTATTTCTGTTCTATAGCTTTCTATAGTTTTCTGTGTGTTGTTCATTCGGTTGCAAGATTGTTACAGAGGAGATTATCGGTATAAGGTTTACATTGATGCATTTTGTGAATATTCTCACATGTGACGTCACAGACGTTTTGTATGTATCCTGTTGTTGAATGTCAGAAGACTGTATCTGGTAATGTACATTCGAGTGATACAATGGTAGACCGGTTGCATCGGTAATGAAGACCGGAGATAGCACGTCAAATCCTGTACATGTTAAGTCGAAGGTGTATCGGTGTAAGAAGCATTATCGGTCGAAGGATCAAATGTTATGCCGACAGTAGGAGGTCTTGGCGACGGTGGAGTTGGCATTCAGCATATTGGAGTGACAACAGAGATTGTCTTGGCGACGGGGAATTAACATCGGCGTGGCGACACACATCGGGATAACAAATTCGGAGGATGCCGATAGAGTGTGGTCTTGCCGATAGGCAAATAGATGAGGCCGCTCATCGGTGAGAGATGTGTTATCGGGAGATGCGGGAAATGTATTACCGATGACCCAAGTCTTACCGACAGCTATGTGTTAGACTCATCGGAGTGACCGCATGTATCGGTAGGAGAATGGAAGGAGTTGCCGATGGAAGGAGTCTCATCGATGGGGAAGTCTTTTGCATATCGGCAGGAGAACGAAAGGTCTTACCGATAGAAGGCTTATCGGTGTGAGAGATATGTATCGGCGAAGGAGATGTGAGCTTGACCGATAGTGTAGTGTCTGGCCGATAGGCAGGCATATGTGTATATTTCGATGTGACCCTTGAGGTATCTTGCCGATAGACTCTACAATGGCTATTTTGTGGACTTTCAAGGGATCTTCACCTGTTTTGTATGTTATCTGCTTGCACTCTGCATCAATATGTCAACACACACAGAGAGTTAGAGAATCACGGTGTAGTAGGGTGCTCGAAGTGAGTAGTACTACACCGTCCCTGCTCTTGAAACAAGACTATAACCACTTTTATTTGAATTCAGATATCAACAGATCGACTAAAACATGATAATATTAAACCATTACTACTCATGTCAAATTCATCATAACTGGAATAATAATAATGTCATCATAAACTCATAACACATGGCCAAAACTATATCAGTCGAACCTAGTCCATCAAGATCAAAATAAACATAAGCCATAAGCCTACTAACCCAATGTCTCAGAACTGTCAAAGAGCAAAGCAAACTACCAACTACACAAGCCAAAAAGAGGGGGCATTACATCCTTCCCCCCTAGAGTCAGGCTTACTCCTGGAAGCCTGCAAATAAGTAAGGGTATAACTCTTGCATCTTGGAAGCATCCTCCCAGGTAGCAGAAGTCTCGTCATTAGGATCCCACTGGACCCTAACCTGTTCCATGTCTCTACCCCTGAGAGCAAGTCTCCTGTACTATAGAATGCCTATGGGCTCCAAAGCCATCTGCTCGTCCTCTACCTGTAGAGTAGTCCAATCAAGAACATGAGCAATATTTGAATAGTAAGGTCTTAGTACAGAAACATGAAACACATCATGGATGCGTGAAAGGCTGGGCAGCAAAGCAAGATGATAAGCAATAGGACCGATCCTCTCCAACACCTCAAAAGGTGCAATGAAACGCAGTGTTAGCTTAGAGCCCTTTCTGTAGCGGATTGGACTCTTTCGCGGTCACACACGCAGGAACACCCGATCCCCAACTGAAAACTATTGATCGATCCTATGAGCATCTGCATACTTCTTTTGTCTATCCTAAGATGCCATCAAATGCTCTCTAATGCTCTCGACCTACTGCTCCATATCTCTAAGCAAATCTGGACCAAGAAGAACTCTATCCTCGAGACGATCCCAACTCAGAGGGGTCCTACAAGGATGACCATACAAAGCCTAAAATGGAGACATGCCGATAGAACTGTGATATCCATTATTATAAGCAAACTCCACTAGATACAGGTAGTCCTCCCAACGGCTCTACTGATCCATCACATACATCCTAAGCATATCCTCAAGAACCTGATTAACCCTCTCGGTCTGTCTGTCAGTCTCAGGATGGTAAGCTGAACTAAAGTTCAGTTGTGTCCCCAAGGCATGCTGCAGAGAAGTCCAAAAGGCGGAAGTGAACACTGGATCCCTATCAGAGATGATCCTATGAGGAATCCCATGAAGTCTGACTATGTCCTCCATGAACACTCTAGCCACTGTAAAAGCATTATAAGAAGAACGGACAGGAGAGAAGTGAGCTACCTTCGTCAACCTATCCACAGCGATCATAATAGCATCATGTCAACGAGAGGATACCGGCAAACCCACAATGAAGTCTATCGAAATGATGTCCCATTTCTATTTTGGGACTAAATGAGGCTGCAAAAGACCTACAGGGTGCTGATGCTCCGCCTTCACCCTCTGACACTCAAGACATCTTGACACAAAATCAGCAATATCTCGCTTCATGCCACTCCAAAAGTATAGCTGACGCAGATCTGCATGCATCTTCTTGACACCTGGTTGAGCAGAATAGGGTGCTTGGTGCGCCTTTGACAACACTAGGGTACGAAGAGCCTCAGAACTAGGAACATAGATACGACCCAAATGTTGCAAAAGACCATCTGACTCAAGAGAGTAACCGAAAAATCTACCCTCTAAAGATCTACCAGACAAAATTTCAAACTTCACCTCCTGGCACCAACTATCGGTGATAGGGTGCTCGGTGCGCCTCTGACAACACTAGGGTACGAAGACCCTTAGAACTAGGAACATAGATATGACCCAAATGTTGCAAAAGACCATCTGACTCAAGAGAGTAACCAGAAAATCTACCCTCTAAAGATCTACCAGACACAATTTTGGACTTCACCTCCTAGCACCAACTGTCAGTAGGAAGTGCTACGAGAATTTGACCTCTCAAATCAATAAAGAGAGAGAGACCACTGAGATCTCATGCCTCTGATGACTAAGAGCATTTGCTACTACAATCTCCTTGCCCTAAATATACTTGACCTCAAAGTCGTACTCGCACAAGAACTCCATCCAACGCCTCTGCCTCACATTCAAGTTTGGCTACATGAAGATGTATTGCAAGCTATAATGATCACTATGCATCTCAAACTAATGCCCTAAGAGAAAATGCCTCCACCTCACCAAGGCATGCATAATTGCCACTAACTCCAGATCATGGGTGGGATAGTTCAGTTCGTGATCCTTGAGTTTGCGAGACTCATAGGCAATCACGCGACCATCCTGCATCAGAACTACTCCTAAACCCTCCAAAGAAGCATCTGTACATACAACAAAGTCCCTAGAAGGATCAGGAACTACTAATATAGGTGCATTGGTCAACTGCTCCTTAAGGGTCTGAAAAGCTGCCTGACACTACTCTAACCAGACAAACTTCTTCCCTTTTCTCTGAAGAGAAGTAATAGGATGAGTAATCCTCGAAAACCCCATAACAAAATTATGATAGTAGCCTGCCGAACCCATAAAACTGCAGACCTCAGAAACATTAGTAGGTGCAGGCCAATCCATAATGGCTTGGATCTTTGAAGGATCCACTGCAATACCCTCTCCAGAGATAACATGACCCAAATACTTCACCTCTGTCTGAAAGAATTCACAATTCGACAAATTAGCATAGAGCTGATTTTCTCTCAGACACTGCAACACTTGACGCAAATGCTCCTCATGCTCCTCCATAGTCCTCGAATAGATCAATATATCATCTAGAAAAATAAGGACAAACCTATCGAGATAAGTGCGGAAAACACCATTCATCAAGCTCATGAATACTGAAGGTGCATTCATCAACCCGAATGGTACTACTGTGAACTCATAATGTCCATAACGGGTGTGAAATGCTATTTTATGAATATTTGCCTCAAATATCCTCAACTGGTGATAGCCCAACTTAAGGTCAATTTTAGAAAACACCTTTTCTCCCTTAATCTGGTCAAACAAATCATCGATCCAAGGCAAGGGGTATCTATTCTTCACTGTCACCTTATTGAGCTGTCAATAGTCGATACACAGCCATAGAGATCCATCCTTCTTTTTCACAAAGATCACAGGTGCTCCCCAAGGAGAGACACTAGGTCGAATGAATCCTTTGGCTAACAACTCTTCCAACTACAGTCAGAGCTCCTTAATCTCCTAGGTGGTCATCCTGTAAGGAGCTCGAGAGATAGGCTTTGTGCCGGGAACAAGATCAATCCTAAAGTTGATGTCACGCTTAGGTGGCATCCCTGGAATCTCAGAAGGAAAAACATCAGCATACTCCCTCAAAAGTGGGTGTTTGTCAAGAGATGCCTCTCGACTCTCCTCCATCTCCAAGTCATTAATTGACACTGCAAAAAGCTGACATCCCTAATGCATGTATCTCTTACGCTGCATAGCGGAGATCATACGTAGGAAAATAGGTCTTTGAACTCCTACTACCTCCAGCTCTATACCGGAATCATCCACACATCTAACAAACTTATGCTGACAATCGATCACTGCCTGATGGGCCTCTATCCAATCCATCCCCAAAACTATATCATATGAACCAAGGGGTAGGATATGAAGGTCTACTGAAGTAGATAGAGAGCCAATCCTCAACTCACAACCAAACACTAGAGACTCAACTGCAACCTTAGCCCCGGAAGCTAACTCAACCTGCCACCTATCATCCTGCTTTGTTTCCACTAAGCCACAACGCTCCACAAGAGAAGGAGATATGAACGAATCAGATGCACCGGAATCAAAGAGAGCAGAAAAACTAATACCTCGCATGTAACCAGAAGTCTCTACATGGTGCCCTGATGCTCTGCCTAACGGTTATCAACCGCTGCAAAGACTTTGTGCGATCTGCCTGCATCACCAACCATTGGCTCTGAAGCCGCCGGTTGATGACCAAACTTTGAAGTACTCCTTTGAGGACACTGTCTAGCAATGTGGCCCTATTGGCCACAAGAGAAACACCTAGTGCCTCTACCAAAACCACCGCCACCCTGAAAAGCACTAGACTG
This sequence comes from Cunninghamia lanceolata, assembly GCA_027924645.1. Taxonomy (NCBI): domain Eukaryota; kingdom Viridiplantae; phylum Streptophyta; class Pinopsida; order Cupressales; family Cupressaceae; genus Cunninghamia; species Cunninghamia lanceolata. The sequence goes on along the minus strand of BSBN01000193.1, from coordinate 36,969,889 downwards.
CTGGAAACCACCCCTGCTCGCTGCGGACTGAGTGCTCTGAGTGGGTTGATCAACACGATCCTATCTAGCACTCTGCTAATTCTGGTTCTTCTTATTTTGAAATTTGTTACCCTACTGTGACTGTGAATTGTTCGGTTTGGACTGAGAGTACTGTTGCTGCTGTCCACCCTTTGAGGGTGCATGAGATCCTGATGCTTGAGTATGACCACCCTAAGAACCATATCCTAAAGAAGGTGTACTGCCAATATGCACCCCTGTATGCCCACCGAGTGCCATAGCCAAATTCTCCTCCACTAACCGAGCTTTCTCCATAGCAACCTCCATAGACTTAGGTTCGAATACATGAACCCCTCCACTAATTCGGGCATTCAAGCCCCTGATAAAATGCTGCACCAACATAGACTTGTCATCTCCGATTCCTGCATATTGCTTGAGCTCATAAAATCTGCGCTCATACTACTCAACTGACATGGCCATCTGCCGCAGCTCATGGAACTCATCTGCATGACGCTACCTCTAATGATCCAATAGGAAACGAGCTCTGAATCTCTCTAGGAACAACTCCCAAGAAACAGTACTAATGTCCAAATGCAGCTTCTACTCTTCTAACTGCCACCAAGTCAAAGAAAACCCTTAGAGATGCAAAATAGCACATCTGGCTTTGGTGTTGCTGCCATAAGGATGCATGGCAAAACACATGCCTATATCCAATAACCAAGTCTCCGCCTCTAGACCACTACTAGCTCCATCAAAGGTGGGAGGGCGTGCCCTCAGAAGATCTCTCATATGGCTAGCTAGTGTGGCCTCCTGCTCAGCTGTCAACTCTCTCCACCTGGGTGATCTCTCTCTCTCTCTAGGTTCCAGCTGATCTACCTCATGACCTCCTCTAGGTTGCTCAACCTCCTACCTCAGGCCTAAATGAGCAAGGGCCTCCTCAAGTAGCTGTCTCAACTAGGCTCCCTCAAGCTGACCTTGACCTTCCATATTCTGACCCCCACCTTCATGGGCACTCTCATGAGGAGAGCTGGGAGGAGGTGTACTGCCACCACCCCTCCCACGACCCCTACCCCTGCCACAACCTCGACCCCTACCTCTAGGCATCTACCTACAGCACCAAAAGATGATTTATTATATTTAGAAAGGGACACAACAGGGATGAAGTTAATCTATAGAGTTTAAGCACTAGGTCACATAATGGGCTTAATTGTAACCAGAGTACCCAGTGTTTAAACTTGGCTCTGATACCAAATGTGATGCCCCGTCATGCAACCCTAGAGTGTTAGACTAATCAAAAACAATATAACATAAATATTTTTTTTTGAAGCTAAGATATGCATTATAAATTAAAATTAACATTAATACAACATTAAATGAAATGAATAGCTAACACCTCTAGGGAACATAACTGCATCAGATAGAATTATAACCATACAAGTGTTTGCAATACAATGCAACAAAAGAATAATACTTTATACATTTACAGAGATGAATGATTACAAGGTTCAATAGAAGATTACAAGACTGATTACATCAGTTTACATATAGTACAATTATGAATGTATACAACAACTAAAGATGTAGAGCAACTTTGGAACTGGAACACCTTAGCATTGATCTTGAAACAACATCTAAGAAGCCCAATGGATAGCTCTGCCTCCCAACCATGTGGAACCCTGAGGTCGACCCCTCTGAGCTAGGAGATAACAATGAGGATTCCACTAAGTCAAAGAATACAACAACGAATATAACCAAACGGATACAGACTCGACACAGACCAACCAAAATAACAAGATTGCACAAGACAAGGCAGTTCTCCAGAGGCAACAATGAAAGATAAAGAGGGAAGTAGCTAAGCTGCAGCGAGGAGAGTGTCATCGCATGGCCCTAACATGGGTTATCCAGGCTATCTCTCACAAGAAGCTGACCCCCATCTATGGTTATCCTAGCAACCCCTCTCTAGCACTGACCCCATAGGGTGACACATGCGGAGCTGACACATCCTCTCATGGGGACAAGGAGGTCGACCTTGCCAACCAGGCCTTCTCATCCCATCCTTAGCCTATGAGAGCACTCAAGGCATGGGTGAGGCAACATGCTTATCTTGTTATGTGAATTACTACCCGACCCACCTAGATATATTATTAAATTATCACTTGATTACAACTTCCATGGGGTTATCCAGGCAACCACTTTGGGCACTGGCCCCACCATGGAAGCCACTCTCCTTTCTACACTAGCAACCCTTATCCAACATCTGAAAACAAATGACATGCATGGATGAGGAACTGTTAGACATCTAACTTTCCACCACCCAACATGTTACATATACAATTTTAAGTCCAAGTCCACAAAACTTACCCCCATCCATAACAAAACTTGAGTCGATAACCGATTACAATGACATGCCACAATAATGAACCGTAAACCAAGAAGCCTCACCTCTGGAGTTAGGTAAGAGGAACACAATACCCCTTTTTCATAAGTTTGTCTTCCAAAATGGGGACAAGTATTTAAACGACTAAGACATTCCTCGAAACCATATGGCTCAGGGCCAAAGAAAACATAATAAACAAATAAAATCCTTAACACTTGACATTGACAACAAAAGATGGGACTTTAACAAAAAAAATCATATTTAAAAATCAACTCGACATATCACCAATGGATGTTATCAATCGACAAACATTGTAAGGTTTTGACTCTCTTTAACAAAATACCATAAACTAATACCTCTAGTATTTACAAAACATCATCATAAAATAACTCTATTCACACTAAAACTTTGATTTATTATTGCTTACTAAATCAATGTATCACAGGGAAAAACTAAATCAATGTATCACAGGGAAAACATTTAACAAATTTATATTTAATTAGATAGAAAGCCCATAACTAATTTTACTCAAAGTATCTAATTCTAGAGATTGTAACACCAACTTTACCATACTAACCTATTAATACTTCTTATTTAATTCATTTAACAACCTTACATTTACCAATTCTATTCTATTCTAATAAGGTAATTACTTTAAAGAATAAAATATAACAATTCTATCTTAACAAATATATGAGCTATACTAATAATTTAGACCAATGAATAATAAAGATCATACTTAATTTAATACTGCCAAAAAAAACAAGTTTTATACTAACCATTAGGATCAAGGGATGTAGCCAATTATTCTAATCTTACTTCCTACAAAAAATGGAGTTTATTACATTTTCTTTCTACTAAAATTAAGATTAAATATGTATTTAAATAATACTAATTTGGATACACTCAGCATTCATTCCTAACACAAAGCCTATTATCCAGTAAATTAAGAATTTATATATAATAAATAGCTGCCATTCCTTATTGTTGATGCTAATATTATCAGGTAACAGGAAGTTGTAATAGGAATTAATCTAATAGAATTTACTAATGCTTCCATGTTTCTAAAATAAAACTCTAGACAAACGATTACTGGCAGAGTTATAAAAAAAAGACATTTCAGTTGAACGTTTATGCACCGAAAGAATTGAGTTGATGAAATCAGAAGTGTATAGATTCAATGAAGAATTGGATCGAAGATTTCAGTAGGTTGCTAGGCAATGGGACGTCTGCAAAAGAAGAGGACATGCACAGAAAAAGTAGAGGCCGCCAAAAGACAAGAGGCATGACTGCACTCAAGCAAAGATTTCAATGAATGCCTCTGGCTCTGGTAGAAACGCCATACGAGGCCTCTAAAAAAAAAGATGGGGCTTACAAAGGTTTATCCCCACACCCGGGAGAGCAGTCTTATGACTAGATTTTCTGGTAAGATTTTAATAGTTTAAAGAGTTGGATTAGGTCGTACCAAGAAGTTTGGAGAAGAGAGAATATTTGTTTAAGTTTCCTCTGGTTTAGATGAAAAATACACACAGATATAAGGCTTCAGTGTTGGGCAACTTAAGGAAGTTAGAACTGAAGTGAGAGCTGATACCAAACAGAGCATCGTTACAAAGGCCACGATGGCAGTGCATCTGGTAGAGGTAAATTCATAAAGTTTTCAAAGGGCCTAAAAAAAACTCCCAACGGCGTATGACATGAAAGGTGGAAAAAAAAACTTTGAGTTAAGATCTAAAATTGATGAAGGGAAGAATTACAAGGGGAAATTCGTCCCACACATTATGGCAAGAAACAATACATACGGCGACCTCCATAGTTCAACTGAGGTAACTTGCAGGTTAAAATTCCATTTTGGGTTTAAACAATTTCATATTAAAAGTAGAAGAGCTTCATTACAAGGCACAATTCCGGAAAGCTAAAGCTGGGTGATGCCGCACTACGGCACTAAGAACAACCAAGGATGGAATGGGTACAGAAATTGGTAAATGGTTCAAATGGGTCAATTTCTTTTAATTCAGGTCACTTTGAAGGATTACAATTGATTGGGCTCTAAGATTTCAAGAAGGATTTTGACATAGAATAGACCAGAAGAACAACTTGGAAGAATCTACAGAGGTTAAAACTTGGACAGCCATCAAGGTGTGATTTCCAAGATGGGAGCGTGGTCAGGGACAACTACACTCAAACATATAGAGCACAGAGCGATCATGCCCAAAAGAAATAAGATTTAAATTCCAAGCTGCAGAAATGCAAATTTTCACACACAGAACACATGATGATCGTGTTAAAATAAGATTTAAATTCTAAGCTACAGATATGCAAAATTTCATAGAGAGACAACATCACATACCCAAATTTTAGTCCCACTTTAGATCTTCTGCATTTCCTGTAACCAATTCTTTGTTTTTCCCCAATTTATGTATTCTTCTTCCCAACTCCCCCAGAATAAAAATGGCTAATCTCATAAATTAACTCAGTCATGCATCTGTTACCCAGAATCCCCACTCCACCAAGAATTTTTAAAATTTTACTAATAATAGAGATTTCCCAAATCTTGAAAATTCAAATTTGACAACTCAACATTAATTTATTACTTAATATTATTCTTTACTAACTATATATATTTATTAACCATGAAAAACTTCAGATGCATAAAAAAAATAATTAATTTACTCAATAATGAATTTTACTTAAGCAATATTCCAAACTATATGACTACTCAGAATACTATTAGATTTAACATATAGATAGCATTAACATTATAATAATAATTCGTTAAGGTATTACCAAAAGAACACATAGACATAACTTAAACAAACTCAACAATGTTCCACAACACGTGACGACCAACAACATGAGGCGAGGACCAAGCGACACATCACGACACATGACCACAACAGAAGACTGGGACTGACCTAGTGGGATAAACCTCGTGTTATCTCCCATCACCGATACCCATTGGTACAAGAGCCCGCTCAAACCTACCATATCAGGTGGAGTCGAGGCTCGGTACCTGCAGCTTGCATCAGAACAATAGGTTTTATATGATCAAATGCATATATGTCAACACACACACAGAGTTAGAGAATCATGGCGTAGTAGGGTGCTCAAAGCAAGTAGTACTACACCATCCCTGCTCTTGAAACAAGACTATAACCACTTTTATTTGAATTCAGATATCAACAGATCGACTAAAACATGATAATATTAAACCATTCTACTCATGTCAAACTCATCATAACTGGAATAATAATAATGTCATCATAAACTCATAACACATGTCCAAAACTATATCAGTCGAACCTAGTCCATAAGATCAAAATAAACATAAGCCATAAGCCTACTAACCCAATGTCTCAGAACTGTCAAAGAGCAAAGCAAACTACCAACTATCACAAGCCAAAAAGAGGGGGCATTACAATAACATTAATCTAAAGGATAAAGTCTTTATTTTTGCAATAAAAGTTTTTCCATGAGAATAAAGAGCCCAAATCCTTCATATTTGTTAACTACACAATAAAGTTTGGTACAAGAGTTAATTATTGTTGCAAATATGTGCCTAAGCAGTGTTGTCATTGATGTCAACATATTCTTGTTGTCATTGGTGTCAACTGTGCCTTATTTTGTTGCCTGGTTAGGAGACTAGAATGTTGAGGATATTGAGAAAATTAATAAAGACTCAATGTTTGTTAACCATATGGTTGCGTAGAGGATTGTCAGAGGTTTCCAGTTAAGAATTGAGAAGTCCGCATGAAGATTTGAAGAAGTTATGGCCATCTGAGTAGAACCAGATTTTGCAGTATTCAGAAGAGACAGAGTTACAGTAAGTTGGTCTGGATTGCTCTACAGTGAAATATTATGGTCTGTGGATCTGAAGGCATGTTTGGGAAGTCAGTGTGTATCATCAACTCTAGTGGTTCATGGTTTGGAGGTCCGCAAGCCATCCTTCTAGTTTGACAGTCATGGCAAACAGTGTTCTTGAGGTTCCGGAGGAAGATACAAATGATTTTGGTAATTTAGTTTAGTGTGGATGTTATTGGTGAATTCAATGTGCTTGTGGAGGTCTCTGGATTGCGTGGCTACTGTGTTGGAGGTCCACATTGGAGTTTGAGCTTGTTATTGAAGATTTCCTCTTTGAAGTTGAAGTTCTTTCCAGTCTTGGCCAACCGGATGTTCCTAGCGTGTTGTGGATGATCTAAAGATCATTTTATGAAGCGTGGCATGTTAGTAGAGGAAGATTCAAGTCTCAGCTATGTTTGGCCAACAGTGTAAAGATCCGCGTAAAGTTTAGCTGACCTTGTTGATCATTCCAAGGTTGATGAAGTGTATAAATACTTGTTGAAGAGTTATTAAAAATCATCCTTGAGAAAAAAGGTTAAATCCAAATAAAGGATCAGAAGCAGAGCAAAGAAGAAAAAGGAATGAGAGCAGTATAGAGTGAAAAGTCAATGAAGAAGAATTTGGGGCAAAGCAGAAGTTTTGTGAGCATTCATTGAAACTGAACCAAGTACAAAGTAGATGCAATTTCTCAGTTAATTCTTTCTGTTCTAAATAAATTTTGTAGGCAGTGAGCCTCTCTTTTGAGCAGTGAGCTCTAGGCAGTGCGCCCGAAGGCATGTGCCTTCTATTTTTCTAAAGTACTTTTAACAGGGTACAAATCTTTGTGGGTTAACCCCCACCATGGTTTTTCCCTTAACTGGATTTCCACATCAAAATCTTGGTATCAAGTGTGTTGTTTATGTTTCTGCTCATATGTTGTTGATCTATGCTTTACTGTTTACATCATTAATCTGATAGTAAGTTAATAAAGAAGGTTAAAAGCAGAAAAAGTTTATTTTGTGTGACAATTGATTCACCCCTCCTCTCAGTTGTCCAGTCTAATTCCAACAATTGGTATCAGAGCCAGATCCTCTTATAAAAGCTTGACCACTTGAGGAGATCCAGAATGTCGACCTACAAGAAGGATAGTCTGAGATTTGATGGAACAAATTATTCTGTTTGGAAGAATCGCATGGAGTGCCATTTGCAATGCATGGGCGATGCCTATTGGGTGATAACTAGTGTTGAGTATAAACCTTCGGAGAAAGGTCCTTCAACTCCAGATCAACTCAAAGATGCTGAAAATAATCTTTGAGCAAAAGAAGCCTTGTTGAGTGCCTTGACTGATTCAGAATGACAAATGTCTTTGGTCTAAAACCTGCTCATGAAATCTGGAAAAAGTTGGAGAATCTGTATGAAGGCGATGAATTTGTTAAATGTGCCAAGCTACAAAGTCTAAGAGGAAAATTTGAAACTCTAAAGATGAGTGAAGATGAAAACATCACAATCTACATGCAAAAGATAAATGAACTTGTGTGTGGTATCAGGTGTACTGGTGGAACTTTGGAAGAATCAGAGATTGTATCAAAAGTGCTTAGATCTTTACCTAATTCATACAAACATAAGGTTGCTGCTATAGAGGAGTTCAGGAGTTTCAGAAGTTACAAGAGATCAACTAGTTGGCAAAATTTCAGCTTTTCAATTGAGTTTGGTGATTCTCTTCCCAAGTCTGAATCTGCGTATAAGGCCAGTGTATATAGAAAACATAGATATGATCCAGGTGAAAGTTCTTCTACAAGATCAAATAGATTCATGAAGACAAGGAAGGATCTTGAAGATGTTGAAATTGAAACTGTCGATCTTGAATCTCTTCTTGCCAAAAGATTGCCAAGAGGATTCGGTAAGTATGAAGGAAAATTACCACTCAAATGTTTTTCTTGTAATAAGATTGGTCATTTTGCCTTGAGATGTTTGGAGAGGTTTTCAAAACCAAACCCTAATAGATACAAAAATTAGAACAAATGTTACTATGTCCAAGAAGCTGGAGAAGAAGGAGTCACAGATGATGAATCTGATCATGGAGGTTCCTCTAAAAATGATTGGGTGTTCATTGCTAGCAAAGAAGAAGATCCGGTGTCTACTGAATCTGCTAGCTATGCAAATATGGAAAGTTCCTTGGTTGCTTAGGTTATTGAGAAAGATGAATGGGTGATTGATAGTGGATGTTCTCATCATATGACTGGAGACAAGAGTAAGTTTGTGAATTTTGAAAATTATGAAGGAGGGATTGTCAAATTTGGAGATGACTTAGCTGGTAGAATCCGTGGCAGAGGATCCATCTCTTTTGATGGTAAGAACAACACCAATGATGTTCTGTATGTGGAAGGATTGAAACATAATCTTCTCAGTGTTGGACAGTTGGTTGACAAAGGTTATGATCTTCGATTCAAGGATGGAAAATGCAAAATCTTGGAGAGCTCCGGAATTGAAATTGCATCTAGTACTCAAACTAGAGGTAACATTTTTTATTTAAGTAGTTCTAGAAAAAGTTGTTTGATTTCTCAGACAGATCAAAGTTGGTTATGGCATAGGAGGATGTGTCATGTGAATTTTGATAACATTGTCAAAATAAGTACCACTCAAGCTGTAAGAGATCTTCCAAAACTTGTGAAACCTAATAGCATGTGTAGAGAATGTCAAATGGGGAAACAGAACAAAATTTCATTCAAAAGTAAGGAACAAGCTTCAAGTGGATGATTGGAACTGGTATGTACTGATCTCTGTGGTCCTGCTAGAATAATGAGTGTGCAAGGAGATAGATATTTTATGTTGCTGATTGATGATTACTCTAGGATGATGTGGGTAACTTTTCTAAAAGAAAAATCAAAAGCTCTTGGCATAAAAAGATAGTTATCTGCTCCTAGGACTCCCCAACAAAATGGAGTTGTGGAAAGAAAGAACCAGAGCATTCAAGAAGCTGCCAGGACCATGATGATGGAAACAAATGTTCCTCAAGTTTATTGGAGAGAAGCTGTAAGTACTTCTGTCTACACTCTTAACCGGTTACAGATCAAAGGCAATTCTAGTAAGACCCCTTATGAACTATGGTTTCGTCATCCTCCTACTGTGAGATATTTCAGAGTTTTTGGTAGTAAATGCTATATCAAAAGAGATGATGATTTAGGCAAGTTTGATGCAAGAAGTGATGAGGGACTATTTTTGGGGTACTCTACTCAAAGTAAGGCTTACTGGTACTTTAACAAGAGGTTGAAAAAGATTGTTGAAAGTGCTAATGTTAGAGTTGATGAGAGCAAGGAAGGACATTCCAGGTTCTATGGATATGATTCAGATGATCAAGATGAAATTCAAAGTCAAGCAAGGTTAGTTCAAAATCTGACTCAGATTCAGATTGATCTAGAAACTCCAGGAACTCAAGAAAATAGTACAGATGTTGAGGAACAAGCTCAAGAAACAGAAGTTCAAGCAATTCCCAAAACCCCCAGGTATGTAAGAATGAATCATCCTGAAGATCAAATCATAGGAGATAGAAATAAAGGTGTTTGAACTAGGAGAAGAGTTGCTAAAGATCAAGAAGAGATTTGTTTGATTTCAAAGATTGAACCTAAATCAGTAAGTGAAGCATGCAATGATGAAAACTGGGTAAAAGCAATGGAAGAAGAATTGATGCAAATTGAAAAG